>VZRS01010755.1:160344-467314 GCA_013398055.1 Ifrita kowaldi | reverse complement strand
TTTTTTTTTTTTTTTTTGAGGAAAAAGCCAACAGATTTTTTTTTAAATATCGAAGAACAGGAGCAAATTAGCATTTTTATTTGAATGGTTGTTGTTAACAGCAGCATGCCTAAACATCTAAAACATATCCCAGCAATTTCTCATTTCTCTTGCTGGGCAGATGCATTTCTTTTGTTCCTGAATTTTTTTCTCTGCCTCTTTAGAACAAAAGGCATTTCCTTTTATTCTCTTTTTTTTTTTTTTTCCCATGGCAGCAAGAGAGTTATGTACAAATTACCAATTTTATACAGGTTAATGCTCTGCTTCATTCTGAAGTAAACTGCCTTAAGGTATTAGGAGAGGGGGTGGGCAAACTGGGGGAGGCTTGACCGATGCCCAAGAAATACTGAATTCAGATGGATTTAGATCATACAGAGAAGCAGACATTTATCTGTAACTGGATTTCAGCTCCATGTCATGCAAAATCTGCAGACTATAGCAGGGAGATTCTTAGCAACCAATAAATCAGATTTGTAATGGGCCTTTAAAAATGTCTGTGAGGGGTGACTGCCTGGGTCCCCTTTGGCCAAATTAAGATACAATCTGACAGTACAGTAGCATCTGTGTGCTGACATTTTCTCATGAACCTAGTGAAAAATGGCTCCAGATCTCTTCTTCAGTCCCCAAAAGACAGTTTCTGAATAGCCATGCATTTTCCTCTTCTATTATTGTTTGTTATAATCACCATTCTCTCTGATAATGTCTGACTGGCTTGTTTTGCTTTGCTTTCTTTGGCTGTTTGACTGGCTGAGGGGCTATAGTGGGCAGTGGTTGTTTTACCTGAAATCAGAACCTCATGCCAATACTACTGCTTACAAACGAGAAAAAATTTTTGAAAGTGTGAATTGCAAATGTGTTGTATAAATACCGCTAATAAAGCAGCTTCTGCCAGTTCTGCTGGAATTAGGTAAGTGGGTTGAAAAACATGTGTCTTAGAGAATGTGCCGCCCACGATACAGGTGAAAAAGAAATGCCAGGCAGTGATGAGTGCAACTGACAGGTAAAACTGAAAATCCTAAAAAAAAGCACCGGAATAAAGTCCTTAAAAGCCAGAAGTATACATATGGGTACAAGTGCTTGTTTATCCAAGGGAGAAGTTCACATTGAGATACTACAAGAGCTAGGGGGAGGAGGAGGAGGGGAGGCACTCCTTTAATTGTACTACAAGTGTGCTGGGTGGAAAGAGCCCCGCATGGAATGGCCATTCAGTCTGACTCCGCAGCTCTGCTCCAGCATTCCTGAGCAGCAGCTGCAGCCCAGAGGTGGGAGATGCCTCTGTCTGTCCGTGTGTGGGGTGATTGCAGGGGAGCGAGGAAGGGAACCGCGTTTTGCCAGAGGAATCTGCGCCAGGGGATTCTTGGGCTGACTGGGAATTTCACTCCAGTGGAAACTGCTTCTTTAAATGTTCCTTGAGATAAGGTGACTCCATAGCACAAACACAGGGCAAGTAGGAGGCAGAAGGGTAGCTGTGAGAAGTTGTCAGTGATATGGATCCTCTCCAGAAAATGTGGCCAGTGTTTTTTGTGACTGCTTAATAATGCCTACTATTAGTTGCTGCTTAGAAAGCATGTTGTGTGCAGTACTTGTAAAACCCCCAAATGTTACTTGCCAGACTTGTTACACTCTTTTGAGATTAATTATCATAGACCTAAATGCTTGCAGTTATGGTATAAAATTCCACTACCACTGGAAAGGACCAAAAAAGGAACTTTAACACTGCACGCAGATCCCATTGCTCCTTCTGTACAGGTGGATAATTTGACAGTAGTAAACACTTGCTTCATGGAAAGTGACACAATTGCACAGTGGGACTGTGAAAAAGAAAACAAACATCTTGCAAAACATCAGACAAGAAGAAATGTCAATGAGAGATGGTCAAATAAATAGAGTTAAAAACTTTGAGTGACAGAAAGATTCCGATGCCTAATTCACACTGACCATAGTTATAAAGCACAGGAATGCAGCAGCAGTTTTAGAAGGTAAACCAAACCAGGCTGATTTTCAGGTGTGTATGTACATAATCAGAATAAAATGAGGGTCTAATACTAAACAGGAACAAATTAGATTTCAGAACTTTACACATTAAGAAAAACTGGATTGAAGATCACTACAGGCAGAAAAGTTTCTAGAAGAAATTAAATGAGCAAATTTAACCCAAAAGAAACACGCACATCCAACTAGGAGCATTGTCTATGTGATTATTAACTATAACATAATTTAATATGGGATTTAACAGTGAAAATCTGATGTAAGAAATTAAGCATGACTTCTGACTTCTATTGTCATTACAAAATGAAAACTGCCCAGGGACTTTGCTTGGAAATGCACATTTTCTCATGGTGCAGCGCTGACACATTGGACTTCTGTAAAGGGGGAGGGGAAACATAGATAGAAATAAAATGGTGGCACTAGGAAAATTTCTCACCATCACTTTCTTCAAGCTGTGTAAATACATCCTGTGGATAAACATAAAGGTCAGGATTGTCTTCTGGTTGTGATGAAAATAAATAATAACAATTAGATAGATTAGTGTATACTAACAGGAAAAAGACTCAGACCCAGAGTATTGAAGTCTGAGAAAATTATATTTACATTGAAGCAGTCCAAGTAGCGATTGCCAGCTGACAGACTCATCAAACAGCCCACCTATTTCCCATTTCAGCAGCAAATGCCTATACCGAAACCATCATGCTCTCACTGCAAAGTAAGCTTAAGAACATTAAAGGCCATATAGTATTCCCGGTTGCCTTAATGCAACCAGTTTAAATCAAGTTTGTTGTAAATGATGTCACTATAACAGAACTGAGTGTAGCCCACAGGGCCAAGAAAAGAGTATGGTCAGCATGATATACTTTTTTTTTTTTTCTTTTCCATAAGAACATCCCAGCTATTCCTCTGTCATTGCTTTCTCATGTATATAGCATACCCCAGACCCATGTGTCTCTGTTTCTAGCACCATATAAAAATTTCATACAGATCTCTCTGATCACTGTTGCAACTGTTTTCTGACTATATTATGCTGTGGGATAAAGAGGAGGACGGTTCTTTTGATGACCTTTGGTGTTTGTGTACAAAGCATACCCATGTTTTAGTGACTGCCCACTATTTTGTAGGAAATGAAACATCAATAGTAGGGTTAGCTGAAAACTGTAAACTGAAAGTTGGCTGGGTTTGTTCTTTTTCTGAGCATGGAAGGTTAGGTTGACTTTTTCCACTAAATAAAGAAAACCACTCTCACCTGGTAACATGCAAGATGCTTCTAACCTGACATTACAATCTTTTCCCTGTCACCCTTCTAATTTCTTTGTATTTCTCCTCTCACACTTTTTTTCTGACCCTCCACAACTTCTTTATTTATATAAACCTTCTTCGACTTAACCTTACCTTTTCTGCCCCTGTGACTTTTCCCTTCTGCCCCAACTTCATGTTCTGGGACAGTGAGAAGCAATTTCTGCCACCAGGCCTTTCTTTAGTCCAGGTGAAGTCAGAATTTGGTGCTGGGGAACTATGTTATACAGAGGTGCATATCCAGATGCCTACAGAACACAATTCTCTCAATCTTATCAGTCTTCCTATGACAAAAAGGAAATTATTTTTCATCCCAACATCAGCCAAATATACCATAAAGAATTTAGCCAATATTCCCATGGTTCAAACTGCTGAAGGAAGCAATGAAAGCTGGTGGCTTTATTGGGACAATTTTACAATCTGAATCTGTATCCTGAATACCTGTATGATCATATGGATGGTACTGAAGGAGAGTGGGGTTTACGGCTCAGTTCTGCCTCTGCTGAAATTGGTGCCAAGTTTCACTCTAGAGATGAAACAAGAGAACGTTTAGTAGAGAAAATCTGATCTTGCAGAGGCGCTCAGGTTAAATGTATTTTATCACCTTCCTGGCAAAGAAAACAAGCAAATAGGATTGACAATGGGTGATCACTGAACCTCTAAACTCCCTAACTGATATCCCTTCTGAAAATATGAACAACAAAAAAAAAGTGCCTGGGAAAAATTCTTTAATCTGAAGGTATTAGGAGTTTAGTCTTTACAGCCATGACAATCCCCATTGACAGAATTGCTCATAACCCAGAGATGATGGAATACAAATGGGCATGGATGTGGGAAGCATTGCAATAAAGAGCACATCACAATAAAAGCTCTCTTTCGCAGTTATCCTTTCCTTTCCAGTCAAATAAATAAATTGCAGTGAAGTACAGTGTGAAGAATTATTGCCACTAGAGTGCTTTTCTGATGACAGAGATGATGTAAACTATAAAAGTCTGTCCTAGATAACAGAAATTAAAGATTTCTGGAAGTTTGTAAAGATTTAGGAACTCTTAGAGTCTGGATTGATCCAAGCAGACTAATTGGATATGGATTGTGTAACTTCAGACTTGGTCATCTACTGAGAAACCTGCTCTGAGGGGAGCACAGACCCTTGGCACTCCTGTGCTGTTCCTGCTCTCCATCTGTCTCCTCTCCCAAGGTCCTGGCTTAAATGTTCAGGATTGCTCATGACATTGGCCAAAGTTATTGGAGTGATTGTACTCATCTCTGTGACTGCAGAAGCCATGATGAGTCCAGGAGGTGATAGTATTTGTAATGAAACATTGGTGAGCACAGCCTCTACAGGGACAGGACCTTCAGGGCAGAGTTCCCTTTCATTAAAGGATTTTTCACCTTCAGAATCAGCTTCTTGGAAGAAATTCTGAAAGGTAACTTGGCATCACCCTATAATGCTATGCAGTCAGATACAATCCAGCATTTTGTGTTTTAACAGTGCACTAACCCAAAGAGGTGTGAGGAACAGTGCTTTTGTCACTAACTAAGGTTCCCTATCACATGGTTGGGATCAAGAACATCTAAAAGCAAAGCTTGATTATGACACCAGCCACTGGAATATTCCATAAATCTAGAACACCTGGGGAGAATTGCAGATGGCTGAATAAAGGAGCTTGATCAGATCATAATTGCTCTCTGTCTTCTATCACTGGGGTGATTAGAAACATGTGTGCCTCTGTCTTCAGAGCTCTGCAGCTCCTGACTCACAGAAGGAGGCTGCAGTTTTGGTGTTCCTTGTTCAGAAGATGTAATAGAAAGAGTTTCTGGAAAACACAAGTGAACAGTTTGTGGAAATGTGAGTATCTTTGCACTCCAGAAATCCTTACGTGATGAGTGGTCTCTATCCCTTGGACAGCTCTAGGAGGAATTTGCTGCACAAAAGGAAAGGGCAACTCCAAACTTTCCTAGCTTTTGCATGACTGGATTTTAAAACCTGGAATAACTGAAGGGATAGTCTGTTCCCATTCTGTCATCACAGCCGTCAAATGCTGTTGTCAAACCAACTGCAGAGATATAACCATCAAAAAACACCTGCCTGTGTGCCTATTGGAAAGTCCTTCTGAAAAAGGAGGAGTGTGCCAGTAGGGAGCTCTTTATTGTGTTAGGTTTTTTCCTTCTGCAGATTCAGCAGATGCTATATATTATCCTTTACAACCTTCAGCCATTTGGAGCTAGGACACTGTAATTATGTTCCCTGTCCATGGAAGTTACTGACTATTACTGTGTGAAATACGAGCTCTGCTCAGAATTCAAAACTAAACTGAGGAAGCATGTTTGCTGCTGCTTTCATACCAGCAGAATAATGGCAGTCTTCATTTACAGGACTGTTCATTTACACTAGTAAATGCTCTCTGCCCCTTAAATGGTGGGACCTGTATAAAAATGCCTTATTGCTGATGTGTAAAGAAGTCAAATTCCCAGTGTTGACAGTTCTCTCCTACAAGTAGTAGTTTACATTTGTGTAGTTCATTTTACCAAAAAATTCATAGGGGTTCACTCCTTCGTAAGTGTGAAACTTTTACATAAACTGGGAGGCTGAGACAGAGAAAGTACACAACCATTTTTAAACAGAAGTAACTTTCAGTCATCTTTGTAGAGGTAGTCATGATCTCAGGGCCCTTCCCAACAAGTTGTCTTAATTACGCATTGCGCTTGGATTTGTATGTGGGTCAGTCTTTAAGTACCTGGACCCGGCTCCCTCAATGACTCAGTAGCACAGGAGAAAACAAAGTTGGGCTTTCTAGCTCCTGCTGCTCCTACTTTTGCAACCTCATACACATGAGAATTGTCTTCTGTGAGGTTTCATCATTTTCTGACTAAAAAAATGTAGCCTGTTTTTATCTTGCTCTGTTCTCTCCTGAAGTTACTCAGGGGAAGTGAGATATGGTGGGTGCCTTGCACACTATTCCATTAGGATAAATAATGTATGCTGTCTATTGTGTTTAGAAGAATGCTTCAAAGAAAACTCTCCGTGGCATAGTTGTGATAACAAGCAGGAAAGAAATAAAAGGAGAGCAAGCATGAGAAAATGTAGGTGCTTTGGTATTATCTGCTAGTTCAGTGTTACAGTGCTTGATACTAGTGTGCTTCCTTTGCCACAGCTCTTGGCCATAGCCACAGCAGTGGAAAAAGATGTGTAGCCTGTAACTGCCCTAAGAACAAGGAGAAAGTTTTTGTTGCTCTGTGCCTCCAGGAGATAATGTGCAGACTGTCCTTGGTGGAGGCACGCTACACTGTGACCAGTTCTTGAATATTTTCTTGTGCTGTTCGTTTCTTCTTCCCACTTTCATTTTAATAGGGAAGTCTCACATGCCCCCACAGTCTCTCAGGGGAAGGACCATGGCTTTTAAGAAGCACTGAGGTTCTCAGTTTGAGGTTCTTCACCACATCAGGTGAATGAGTCTGCAATAATTGCTAGAAATGTTGGTGCACCAGACCCACCAACTCAGGCATGGTAACTCTTCAAGTAGAGGACATGCTCTTACCTCCTACTAAGCATTATTTTTTTATTGTACTGTGTTTGTCAATCACTTCTACGTATAAAGCTTAGTATATGTGAATTATCCACTGAATAAGAATACGTGATCAGACAGTCCAGATTCCACCTCAGCAGCAAATACAAGAATTACTGGCAAAATATCTTAAATGTTTGATATGGAACTTGCTTCCCCAGCTGGAGTAACAGCAGGGTATTTGGCCCAGCATCCTGCTTTTCACACAGGGAAAGAGTAGCAGCACCAGGCCATGTGGGGTAATATTTTCCTTTTATGCCTCCCAGTTTCCAATATTTCTTGCCAAGATACTATGATATTTTCCAAGTGATATGACATTCTTGTTCTAAAGCACAAATTGATATTTATGTGGCCACACAATGCAGAAGAAATGTCATTTCCAGTGTCGGTCCCATGGATACACACTCAGTGGTGTGTATGTAACCAGACCTTTACACCTCAGTACGGGGTGACCCAGTCATGGAGGAAAATTGGTTTGTTATGCCTTCACCTGATCTTACTGCTTCCTTGGTGATGAGCCTCATATCTTCAAGCACATCAGACCTTCCTGCCATCATTAGAAATACTTTAAAAGTCAAAAGCTTTGAGTTTTGGCTAAGTCAGCATGTAAATCTGAAAATGTGTTTCATTTGTGATAAAGACATTTTTGTGCATATGAGTCATGCCTGGCAAAGGCAAAGTACAGTAATCCAAAAAGGAAAAAAAAGAAAATAAAAGGAATCAAAATAAACACTTTTTCAGGAAATTACTATCAAAAACATCTATTAAAGTGTTTGACGTAGAATGTGCCTCCTCTTCTGGGATCATAGTATTCTCCATCAAATCACCTCTTCTCTGTTACAGGAATATTTTCCCCATTTTTTTTTGTAGGTATGCCTTTGAAATGCCAGTTCATCCTATCACTTTGCATATGATTTTGGTTTGCCTATTTGTTCATCCTTTTTGGGGTTCTCCCACCCTTCTCCGAAGGTGTGAGGGGAGATTGGATTGAAATAGATAGATGTTGATGAACAAATGCATTTTTGTCTTTGAGTGCAGTTGTCTGTAAGAGACAGCCTGTTTGCCCTTAAAATTACTGACCCTCTCTCTGCAAATGGCTATCCTTGAGTCTTGGAGTGAACATCTTACACTGACAGAGACAACTGGCCATTGTCATCAAGGGTTTGTTACCAACTATCTCTGCACCAAGAAGCCAATGGGAGGGAGAGTGTTTAACAAGCTGAGTGAGTGCCACAGAGGAAGACAGGGAATGGAGAGGAGCTGAGAGCAAAGGGTTTGGAATAAAGCTCCAAAAAGAAAAGAAATCCAACAATTCATAGGGAATCAGAGAAGGCAACAAAACCAAAATTAAGATAACTGGGAAAGAAAAATTAAAATGAATGAAGCAGAAACAGGAATACTTATGCACATCCTTAAGCTGTCATGGTAAAGAATATAAGCCCAGTAGATTTTCCTCCACTTCTCCATGGAAATAAAACAATTACCACAAAACTATTCTATTTTATTCTTCAAAGAAGTTATTTAAAAGCAGTTCCCCACTGTGGAAAGACTTGACATCAAGAACAGTTATTGTCTCTCACAAGCCTTCTTTATGGTTACTGTTTAACTCAAATGCCAGAAAACTGACACACCATGCTATCTAACAGAAATGGATGGGTTTGCCTTACGGAAGCTGAGGAGTGAGGAGAAAAACGTCCTCAAAAAGAAAAATAATTGTGAGCTGGATTGTGTCCAAGGAGACTTAAACGAGTGATAAAGTTTCCTTCCCCAGGTGGAAAGGTTTTCAGGGCAGTGGGGCCTACACTTTCACCCCAGGCTCTTCTCCTTGCTCCTGATGCTTATGCCGTTCCCCTCATGCTTTAAAACATCCATGTCCCACCATCACAATTTCCTCCCTCTAGAAGGACCCAGCATCTGGTGTGTTGTACAGGGCTCCTCTCCACCACTGCAGTTTGGGGAGGGGTTGATGTCAGGGCTTTCACTGGGGCAAAAAGTTTTATGCAGGTTTTCAGCATCCTGGTGAACCATAAGCTGTTGAGGAAGAAGAGGGTGGAAGGGTGAAGATGGAGAAACCCAGTCATTGTGGCCTCTATGCAGCATCCCTACTCATGAGAAAAGGCAGAGAGGAAGCAGTATGAGAGAAATGGTCCAAAATCCTAGATGCTTTGTGATATAATATTATATAAGAGCAAGAGAAAACTGTGGGTTTTGATAGAAAGTCACCTTTGACACTGAAGTTCCTTGAAGCTCAGCCTGAATGAAACCTGGCTAAATAAAGCTCTAAAACATGTGCTTTATCTTAGTCTTTGAAGAAGCATCTTCACTCCTGAAACACGTTGAAGCTTTATTACAAGCCATACTCTGATCTGAGGCACTGTGGTGTAAATCTCCACTTACTCTCTCAAAATCAGTGGTATTTTCCTGGCAGTGGAAGAGAAAAGGTTCATCCCTTCCTCCCAGGCAGGGGGATGAATTCTTTCTAAATCACTGGCACTGTAAACTTCTCCTGACATAGTGCTGGCACTTACTTTCATCTGGAAGATTAGAATAAAGCATCAACTTTATTTTACAATTATACTAAATTAAGTTAAATCATTATATTTTAAACCTTCTTTTACATTGTAGAAAACTTTAGCTAAAACTCATTATTTTACTTTAAATTCTATGCTCAGGAGTGTTTCCCAAAACATGGGAATGCATAATAAAAACATGGAGAGCTAGTTGTCTCTGAAATGTTGCTACCAATATTTCTCAGTTTTCACAGTTAGAGATGCAGTAAATTTCAGGGTGGGCCAGGGTTTGTCAGCTTGTAATAATGACAGAAGTGCTGGGTTTATCAGAGAAGAGGTGTAGACGGTGGTTAATGAGGAGTCACTGTTGCAATTTATATTAAAGTGGCAAGAGGCAAAGACTGAATATGCACAAGAGAGCTGAGTAATTTTATTTGCTTAGACACTGTATTCTGCATCCCAGGTGGTAGTATCAAACTGAGAGGATATTCCAGGAAATAATCAAAAGAGTTCATTTCTAGTACCATTAATCCTAATCCTCTCATCATCATTATTTTTTTACACTAATGAGCTATTTTTAGTGCTCTTTACTAGTCCTTCACAAATAATTCCTTTTTTTCCTCATAAAGATGACTGTTAACTTATTAATTATTGCCTGTGATGCAATAGGTACTATAGATCTTGATTAGTATCATTTGTACACACTTACAAACAGAAATTCAGTGTCCGCCTTAAAGGAGTTGTGAACATGCACTTCTACATTTGACACATTCTGTAGCTGTACAACTGTATTCTACTGTTCAAGGATTTCAGAATTCTTTACATAAAAGCACATTGTACAAAGGTTATTTTTAGAAGTATAAACCATGCAGTATCAAAGCATTTCAAAGAACTTATCCATCCATCCATAACAGAGAGACCCTAAGAGGTTCATATATAAGATTATCATTTTTCACTGATTTTTTTCATAGGAAGGACGAAACCTGAAGCCTTTCTGCATACAAATTAAATTATTTGACATTTTCTTGCTAATGAGACGCGAAATAGCGACCACCCATTGAAATTACTAGAGTTATAACACTGTGTCACAGATTGCATATTTTCTTTTTAATTAAAATACCTGTACCATTTTTTCAAAAGTGTAGAACTGGAAGAGACCTGAGCCATTGAATTCAGTCCCTCTATAATAATGGGCAACTGTATCATATAATCTCCTGGATAAGCATATCAGTTTTTCTATACTCAATGTGTGGATCACCAACTACGTTCTCATCTGTTATCAATGTTTTTCATTGATTTCAGTGCTGTGCTCTATTCACCAATTAACTAGGCATATCACCTTCACTGACCCAAATACAGACATTTTGCAGAATAATCCCTCATCCAGCAGCCAGATTTGCTGCTTTATACTCTTCCACCTGTCCAGCTGCATCGTGATCATATTTTTTTCTACTGAATTCTTTTTGTTTTTATTTGTTATTTTAAAGTCATAGTCATAATATTAAGTAATGGGTGATTTTTAGATGTGTCAGTCAATACAGAGGAGAATAATTTCTAATTTATGCTTTAAAAATAAATTTATTTTAAAATTTTGTTCACAATAGAGATTGGTTTAACTTTTGTTGCCACAGTGCACATCCAGTTTGTGTCAAACGGATCTAATTTAGTAATGCAAACAAGCATTGTCCTTGGTGCTTGAATCAAGGCATGTACTACACAAAAGAGGAGATCATTTAGCTATTATAAGTGCTTGATGGTGAGACTTCCATTGTGCCAAATCTTCTTCTGAACTCCTGGTTGTATCTGTGGTAATGATGGATCAGTGAAACAACCCCCATGTATAAACATGATGGCAGTATTTGCTGCACACTCATTTCTGGATGTCTGACGTTTTGCTTGGTATAACCCCTTTAACTGTGATTTTTGCTGTGTTCTTCATTAAGTCTTACATGATTTTAACTTTAAAGGAGTAATGTCACACCCCTTTGATCACATCACATATATTTATTTTAATTTTTGGGCTTCCACATTTCAACATTAGCTTAAATAAATCTTTCTGTGACCTTGATTAGTCCAGACTTTCAATAGAGGACTTTCTTAGAAAATTAATACAGGCCATTTCTTCTACACTGTTGTGTTGTAGGGATCTCAAAAAATCTTTAGTTGACAATTAAAATTAATATTCCATGAGACTATTAAACTCTTGAGTATTGGAAAACAGCAATGAGGAAACAATTTTTGTCTATAGAGCACCCAACTCTTTATATTAATAGTCATCCTTTGATCTCCTCCTGGAGCTGACAAGATAGGAAGCAAATTGGTAATTTTCAGGGTTTATTTCTTCCAATAAAAAAAAAAGAGATAATTGCAAAAGCATTTGTGGGATCAGTGTGGTACTCAGTTTGTGGGATCAAGTCCCCATCAGTGTGGGACTTGCCTAGCTAAAGATCCAGACAGGCAGAAAACAAAATCTGGATTTCTAAACAGCAGTTAAGGTACCATGCTAACACAATCCTGTGTTTACCTCAATACCATGGTAATAAAAAATAGCATTTCCTGCTCTTAAAATAGCAGTTTGTGACATAAATTGTATTACATAAACAAACTATTCCATGTAGGTGAGGTAGCTTTTGTTTCTTAAATATTTATCTAGCTTTTTAGTGTTACTTTGGCCATTCTGAGCTGCTGTGACTCTGGGCTGTTACATTTCTAGAACCTTCTGTCAAGGAGAATTCAAACCACTTGTCGGTTTACCAGCAGCATCACCTGCAGAGAAATTAGAGACTGAACTCAGTAGTGAAGTGGTAACTTTTAGCTGTGTTCACAAGTGTCTCTCAACCCTGAGATGTCACTTGAGAAAAAGCCACATTCCAGAATGCTTTGAGATTCTACTTTTGAAGTGACAAGAGGAGACTGGGAGATGGGAGAGCAGGCTAAAGTCAGGTACAACAGAAGCAAGAAATGGCCACGTGTGGATGACTGGGTGCTCTAGCCTTTCATGAAAGAGATGACTGACTTAGAATTCATACATAAAAGCAGGTGACAAGCTTTTGTTGGCCACAGCACTGAAGACAATCAAAGTGAAAAATCATTTCTTTCCCACTCGGTTGGTGAAGATATTTAGCTTCCTGAAACACTTTTTTTTTTTTCTGTGAGCAACGTTGTATGACGTGTAAAGAGATGACTGAGGAATAGAAGATGTACCACCGTGACCAGTGAATTCTTAATGAGCAATACATTTTCACGTAAGAATTTCAAAACAGAGAATAGCTTGATAAGCCCTGGAAAGCTGCTGTTTTGGTAAACACACACAAAACATTACTGGGAGATTTCTGTAGCTGACATTAGAAATGGAAATTAAAAAGCTTAAAAACTCAAAACTCTTCACACGTGTAACATGAAGTAGGAGGAGTGTGTGCTGTGCTTCTTGTCCCATGGAGCTTACTGACCAACGCTGATGTCCCAGGAGTGAACTTGTTATTGGTTCTGGCAGGCCATGCAAAACCAATACAACAGGAAAGAAATGGGATGAAATGTCAAGAAACTAAAACATAACAATCCAAGGATTGTACAGCTACATTTATGAGTGCTGATTCAAAACTAACAGAAATCAAAGAAGTGTAAAGTCACTCCAAGAATTCACCTGTGTTCCCCTGTGACACAGCTTGTGGTAAATGGAGAAATAATAAAGAAAAATGTTGTGCATTTGTTTAGAAAATAACAAAGGGATTGACATAGTAGGAAGCTGTGTAATTGCTAAAAGAAGGATATTATTATTTTTTTGTATTAACCTGATGATTGGTTAGTACAGAAACCAAACCTGAAAAGAAAATATTATTGTGAAAACAAAATCTGTAAAGGTTGTTAAGCAACTGGAGGAATGAGTAGAAATTGCTCCTCCTGTTGACAGGCATTTCTAAACAGGCTGAAATCAAGAAAAAACCCTAAAGATTAACTCAGTAATTTGGAAATTACAAGGAAGGGATTCAGTGGCCAGCACTTTACACTGTGCTATCGTTATGTGATTGCCAAGCCCTTGCAGCATATTTGGGTATATGACCGTGTCAACTGAAACAGAGCTCAGTCCAAAACGAGAGTGGGAAGAAACAGGAGGCACTGGGATGGCTCAGCTCATTGTTATTGCTGTTTTACACAGCGATTCTGACCTCATTAAGATTCATATAGTTAATGAACAAAAAAAGGCATACTTGGGAGCTTGAGAAAGACACTTTTATTTTAAACATAATCTACATTATATAAAGCTTTCTGTGTTTACACTGTGAAAGTGCTGACACAAGCTGAGAGTCACTCATAAAGCAAGTTTATTTTTCAAATACATCAACTACAGAATGCACAAAAAAGCTTACAAAAGATGGAAGCATATCTCAGAAAGACAGAAGAAGATTCAAAATACATTATATTACCCTAGAAAAGATGCTGGTTTTCATATAAATCTTTTATTTGTTTTCCTTAAAGACTTAACCATAGTCTGTGACAGAAATTTTATAACTCTAGAGACACATCGTTTTCAGATTCATTGCGAAACATCCAATATTCCTTCTTGAACCTTTCATATAACCTTAGCTAGCGGTTTTACTTAAGGCTAAAGCCTCTCATGAAGAATTAAGACTGTCCCAGCTTTTCCCATTTCATTTCTTCAACCATGCAGTTGAAGAAATGAAAGTACTAATCCTTCTCAGCATGGCTTTTAGTTCCAGGCAGAACAGGAGTTCACGGAGCAGTTGGGCTATCAGATTGCGTCATCCTGGAAGCCACATCCCCATTGCCATGGAAATGGCATGCAATGGTTTCTCTGAGCTGAGCCACCTCCACTGAGCAGCAGCTCCCAATAGGTGACAAACACGGGTTGAGCACTGCATGCGATTTTGGAGTTTTTATAAACCACTTTTGGTAGAGATGGGTTGTGGAATCTGTGTGTGTGTGTACTGTGTAGTTACATCAGTAAAAATCCCACTTATCATGTGTTCACATAGGCTCTGCATAGCAATAAAACTCACCAGCTTTCCATACAAATAGGTTATGCTATTGTAAGGGTATTCTCCTGAATCTGAGAACTATTATTATTATTATTATTACTGTTGTTGTTGTTGTTGTTGTTAATAATAATACACCAACACAAGGATAGATATTAATGTTTGTGGCAAAGTTGGGTATTTGAGACAAGTCCTTTTATTGCGTCCTTGACAGATGTGACTTCACTGAGCTCTGTTGGGCAGAATAAGCTGTGACTCGGCTTTCTAGAAGCAAAGACAACACTGGAGATTGGGCTGGGATTCTGATGAGTTCTGGATTTGTTTGGGTTCTTTTTAATAGTGGTTTAGTCTGTATTCATACGTAAGTCCCTAATGCCTTTGATCTTTTGACAGTGAAATATAGAGTTTGGTAACTATGCCAGTCCTTCCATGCAACGTTCTTAGAGGTGAGATTATGTGTGACTATGTGTGATTATGCATCTTTCCAAAGTGGCTGGTTTTTATTTTCAGTAATAAGAATTATAGCTTCTTATAGGTAAGATTTGATGTCTGATAAATACTGATAAACTAATTTTTAAGGGCTTGTTGTTGAATACTCTATTAATAGACATCTTATTTTTGTCTGTATCTTTCCTGAGAATGTTGGCACTTCACAGGTGCATAGCAAGTTCCATATATATCCACCTCTGGGTGTGTAAGGGTAGGCAGTAGCCAGCTTACTTATAACAAAATTGCACTCAGATTTCACATATATTAGCTTCTTCTGCGTTGGAAGGTATTGGAAAAAGTGTAAGATGGAAGAAAAGGATTACGCTTCTCAAATACACTCATCTTACGAGACTTGCTCTCCATTGATTTTTCCTCAGGATCTCTTTGACTCATGCTAACTTGATGACAGAAATCCTTGCTCTATAGGGAAGAAAACACTTCAGCTGTGTAGCTTTAAAACTGATGAAAGGTTTGTTTAAACACTGGGGGAATAATCAAGTCACCTTAAAATCATCTCTGTACTTGAGATGAGCATAGTGTTGTCTCAGTTTGGGAAAATGAATGCTGCTGATGTGTCTAGTACTTTTTTATAACTGCAGATTCTCTGCATTTAAAAAGCAACACATCAAAGTGATTTAATGCATTAATTGGATAAAAGGAAAAACAAGTAAGTCTCTAAATGAAGGAAACTTAATAAAGCTGGCACATCTTCTACAAATAGAGAAGTATTTTCTTTGTATATTGCAGAATTCTTCTGAAAGCGAATTTTTTCTTTGATTTAGCCTTGATTAAGTGTTTCAGGGGTAAAAAATCCAATTATGCCTAAACTCAATGTGTTGAAAATACTCAGAAGAGAACTTATAGCTAATTGATGTATCTGAATTCATATTCAAAGTGAGGAATTAACTAACATATGTCTGTAAAGCATTGTACCAAGGTGTTCATTTCCTCGCAGCACCTTTCTTCTTTCAAGATACTACCCTCAAAAATTTAAATCAAAACAAGCAAATCCAGGATCACAAATGCACTGATTGCTTTTCAAACTGTCTGAAAATTCAAACCACAGGCTGAATTAGTGGATGAGAATTCTCTAGCACTCTTTCCTTGACTCCAATTAACTTGTTTTCTGACCCTGGGGAAAGTCATTGGACATTCTTTTTGTCTGTGTATCAGTAGTATAAAAATAATGATGTTTATGGAATGATGTTTACATGTTTTTTTTAAAAAACCAACTTATGCTAAAAGACAAAAATGTGAAATACTACTGTTAATAACTTTCAAATCTTTTTAAACCCAAAATCTCCAATTTAATGTTACTTTTTATGTTTGTTATTTCATGCTCCATTACTGTGTGATTATTGGGGTGTTGTTAATGTAGCTACACCTTATCAAGGGCAAAGGCATAATGTTGTGTTTCAGTGGCCTAAGAGTACAGACACCAACAAAAGAAATCAGTGAGATAGTAGTGAGTTTCCAGTTTCTCACTCTAAGGAAAGAGCATACTTTGGGCCTCTTATATGAGAAAAGTGTTATTTTTCCTTTTCCTTACGAACTGAAAGATGAACTTTTCTCAAAAGTGAGAAAGATTTAGGACTACACCAGATAAGCTGGCATATTTTATTGGCAGCACTCACTTGCTTTCTTCATGCTGTGCAAGCTGACATGAATACGTTATAAAAAGAGGTGATAATACAATGAGAGATGGTTACAAAGAAAATTGGGGGAAATGTAACCAATTCATTTTCCTCTAAAATGTAATATAGTTTTTCCAAACAGCAATATAACATAGATATTTAGGATAGTAAATGGAGGTATGTATATGTCCCAGATGGACTTTTAACTGGAGTAAGAACATAATGATATTGGTATCTGCTAAAAAAATCAGCGAAGATCATTTATTTGTATGTCATGTTAAAATAGTTGGAAAATTATATTTCCTGCCAGCTTTTTTTTTAATTTGTACATATTGTCAAATTTCAACAGCAAGGGAGACACTGAGGTACTTCTTTATAGAGCCAAATCGTGCCTAGCAAGATTTGCCATAGCTGCAGTGTGGAATGAGTCCAGAAAAGCTTTTTTCAGGGACAGTTGACAGCCGGACTTCTGGAACAGCACTGGCTGATAACTGTGCTGATAGCTGGGTTTGTCTGCACCACCATGGCACAGCCTGGAGTGGGCACTGGAGCGGGATCCAGAGCGGGATCCCATGGAGCTCGTTACGGCAGCACATGGGAATGGACAAATGGTGATGTCCATTCCTGGCCAGGTCAGGCTCAGTGCTGCACTGGAGCAGGGCTGGTGTGTTCATGTGCCTAAGCTGGGAAATGAAAGCTGTTGTGAAAGCCACTGTGGATGGTTTTGCATCTCCCTCCCAACCTCAGGGAGAACATACATCCACTAGACACGGATGGCGTGTTACTCCTCAGCCCTGGCCAATGCCACCATTGTATATAAGGTATGTAAGTATAGGTACTTCAAAGGCATTATATGAAGGATATAGCAAAGGCTCTGGGCATCTTTCCTTTGATGGTTTTGATTTGAGGATGAAGCCTGCTATGCTAAAAGAATTTTTGTTTGTGAGGTCTGTTTAGCTCTCAGTTTAGCCCCAAAAAACTGAAAATATGCTATTTTTTGACTTGGTGTTGTTATCAGTTTTTACACAAAACCATAAAGTGGATAAGCTTAAGAATAATTTGAATGGTTATTTCCAGTGTGCTTTATTAGAACTGAGTTAAGTGAGGACAAACCCAGACTTGGGAGTGACTGTTCCGCTGAACCACAGATCACTGGTCCATGAATCTTTTTCTATTAATATAATTGCTTCTCTCAGTTTTCAGGTCATATTGCAGGGATGTCCGATATGAAAGATGTAAACTAATGCTTACTCTGCTTATCTTGGGGTGTATCAATGCATTTAAAAGTGCCTAAGAGGATACATGTGTATAGGCAATACATAGCAACTGCCTATTTAACTCATTGCTTTGCATTCTCATGAATACATCCTCAATGTCTCAGATAAGGGTCAAATAAACAAATAATAATTAAATATTTTTTGTGGAATTAGCTTTATTTGCACTGTTATTAACTTCAGCCATTCAGCTTTTGTTCTTGGATGATGTGAGTGAACTTTTCAACTGTTAGAAGCCCTTTTATCAGCTTTGCCAGTGACATGATTGTGCTTCTCAAAGGAAATGCACTTTCATCCATGGCTTGCTTCAGAGAATAAAAGGGAGGTTTAGAAACTGTGAAATTATACAGAATGGCTGTTAATTCCCTATCTGATACAGCCGGACTTTAGTCAACAGAAATGTTGTGTGGCTGATAGGAGTTTTTAAACTATGGAGACTGTGATTAAAAGTAATTAAATATTGAAATGTTTAAAAGATATCTATGAACTCTGATTCAACAGAAGCATATTTAAATATTGTTATTGGATGAGGTACTTATTTTCTTAGTACCTGATGACTTTACTGATTTCAAGTCTTGTAACAGTATTAAAGTGACATCAGACAGTTCAGTTATAGAGCAGGTTATGTCATCTTTATACATAGCAGTCTGCCTCTGTGAACTGTATGAAAATGTGTTTCAGGTGCATTAAAGGAACAGTACTCCATGAGTTAGAGCATCCCTCCCTGAAAATCTTTGCCAGTGCCTTGTACAAGTGTGAACTAGCAAACTGTTGATGTAATTTCCCTTTCCCTGTAATCTCTGGTAGTTGTTGCTTCATCTTAGCAGGAAAATGAGTTCATTGTGTACTTTGGAAAACAGTTCACAATTGAAATAATGTAATTCTGTCCCCATTGAAATCAGTAGTAAAACTTCAGATGATTTCTACAGAGTTGGGACTGGCATACTCCTACACATATGAAACAGGACCAGCAGAAGCTGTGACATCAGTTAATTTTAGGAATATCCAGAAGCAGTTATACTTTGCCCACACCTAACATTTGTTGTCCAGGAATTACACTGGCTTTTCCCATCAGAAAACAGGCATGTTTTAGCCTTTGTCAGTTACCTACATGTTAGTGTTCAGCTTTGTGCGTGGGATAAACTGACCCATGCAAGTATCCAGAAACGCCAAGCAGGCAGGTCAGGGACACTGCTCACTGCAGTCACAGGCTTCTCTCCTCACCAGTAAACATTCACTCTTCTTTTTTAGTTTCTCTACAGCTCAAGAACTGCAACAGAAACCAGAAAGAACACTGTCTGCTCCCACTGATTTTCAGTCTGCTACTAATTGAGACATAGCACTAACTCTGTGATGCTGGTGTATGTGACAACTCACACCCATTTACTGTCTATTAGTGTTATTCTTCTGGCTTTAGAAACTAAACCTGGCATCACATTTTACAGCTTGGGAAAAGATCCTATGAGGAACAAAGCACTAAGATGCAGTCAGAAGTGTCTAGTCACTAATACCAGTCACCAACTCAGCTCACAGAAGTGCCTGGATTAGTGTTTGACAGGAGCCTATTTGTTAAAAGAAGGAAAAGGTTTGTTTTAAAAGAGAATGTCATACTAGGATGCCTATTAAAATAACAATTACAACCTATAGAAATGGCAGTTCTGGAGGAACCCTGGAAATGGGTCTTGTCTTCTACCCATCCAGTGCAAAAAACTTGTGTAGATAATGATGTCTTGAGTTCATTAAAAGAGCTTTTGCCAGGCTGACAGGCCAGGAATCTGAACTTCCCTAAAAACACACAAGCCAACCCTACAATTTTTTCCCATATAAAAATATTGCAGTCATAGCAAACATTTAAAAGACTAGGCATTTTAAAATTGCAGCAAGCAGGGGATCACTTGAAGCATTGTTCATGAACCAGTGTCCCTACTTTTCTAGGGATGCTGCTTCAAATTAGGTAGTAATTTAGAAAACATCTGTACTGCAGAGATAAATCATTGTATGCCACTGTTTGTGGCAATGTTGCCACAAACAAAACATGCACTAAAATGCCCTCTTTGAGTGTGCTGGCATGTGAAACCTGCCTTGCCAGCTCCTTACTGCCCTGAGATGAACTCTTGCTGCACTACACAGGGTTGCAAGGAGGTAAGCAGGTGGTCAGCCTTCCCTTTCTTGATGCTTCCCAAACCTCCCAGGCTCACTTTGGAGGCTCTAGTTGTTTATTCCTATCTTCTGGTACGGAAATTTCCTTCAGCTTTAATAAATTGTTAATAATTTTTAGCCCAACTCTGTTCTTGCAGCATTTATATATGACTTCTGTAAAACATTTCCATCCTTCAGCCAGCTGTCTGCAAGGCAGCTGTGATCCACTGTGCTGGTCTGGTCTTGGTGATTAGGGAACTTCTTTCCTCTCTGTAAAGTCTGCTAAGTCAGATAGTCCCACGCTCAGGGATCCACATGAGGCCCTGCCACAGTTCTCTGCTATCTGAAATTAATATTTAAGCCTGACAACATATTCAAGGACCTGTGGTGTAGGATTAGGAAGATTCAGGCTTCAGAGCCAAACCCAAAACTTCCCCAGCATTTTCTCTCCAAACTTAGCTGGAAAAAAATCCCACAAAATTTCCATATTAACCATCAACTTTGGAAAAGAGAAAATCCACAATTCCTAATGCAGCGCTTATCTTAGAATATACTTGCTTTATTAGGAGGCTGAACCTTTGCCTGAAGCTCCTCTGCCTGACTCAGAGAAGCTGCATCTGGAGCAGACAGTAGCACTCACTACCTCAGTGTACCTGTAAAAAGCTGCTTAGGGAGAAAGAAACCATAAAGATTAGGAAAAGAAAAAGGAGTTGAGAAAGGGGGAGAGGCATATTTCTTAAAAGCAGGACAGTATGAGAGCACTGAAAGGTGAACACTCTTTAGGGCCAGGCTCTTAATTTAGTGCACTGAGGGATGCTTCATGCTAGAGGGGAGGCTTTTCAAGCAGTGTCGGTTTACATTTGGCCAGAGGAAGAAGGATTACCATCTCCTTTCCAGCAATGTGGAAAGGAGGCCACCATCCCACTCATCTTCAGGCATGTGGAAACAGTGGGGGAAATTAAACTCACAACAGCTCACACTGTTTCATGTGTGCAAGTCGGAGATGGTGATATCCAAAGCAAACACTGCTTCCCATACATTGGCTGCAGGCACTCTGACAGACTGCAGTGAGACTCAAATCAGTGTTAACTGACAGCAGTTTTACAGGCATTCAAACATTAAAAAGGGACAAATGGCTGAGGAAATGGGTCTGTAGCCCTTGAAAAATCTTCCAACAATTTTTTTTAGTATCTTTGCGAGTTCAGTTTCTGCAGGCTGGCCAGACAAAGCTGCAAAAGCACACAGGGCCATCAGCACGCTTTCTTTGGAAGCCTCAAATCTAGCCTACCTGTCTAGATTCTCCAAACTAATTCATGAACACAGCAAGCTTTACACAGCCCATCTGTGCTGCTTACTGGTACAGTGTGTCCACAGGACCGTCCAATGGGCCTCACACCATTTTCAGCCCATGACCCAATCTTCACACTCTGCTTCATGGCTTCACACAGAGCACTCCCACAGCTGATATAGATATCTTGTGGCTGCACAAAGGACTTCACACTCAAGATTGTCTATTGATCATCATTTGTGAGCCCTGCAATTCCCATTATTGCTCTCCTGTGAATCATTCCAAGCTACTCCAAAAAATTTGCTGTTCTGCTCTCCCAATAAGTCACCACCTCCTTCTCATGAGCTGGCAGCTGATTGAAACGGATATGAGATTTTCGAAGCATTGAAATAATATTTAGCATTCTAATTATATTTTTGTAGGTGCTAGTAATAATAATGTTGTATTGATTCATCAGATCTCAGGCTGGAAAACTCAGAAAGTCAGCAAGATTGGAAAATGCAAAATGATTTTTAAAGGCCCCCTGTTTTCCTAACCTGTAATGAAATACTGACTTCAAAATTTTAATTGTGAAAAAATAGTGGATATTTCTGCATACTCTTCCCTAAGTGAAAACTTTAAATTGCAAGATATAGATTTGTATATAACAGAATTGTACTAGAGCAATATTCCTACAAGGAAAAAAAAGAGGAGTTAAACCAATTCATACTAGGTTAGGAATAAAGGAGAGTGGAAAGAAATCCCACAGAATCACAGAATGGTCTGAGTTGGAAGGGATCCATCAGGATCATCGAGTCCAACTCCTAGCCCTGCACAGCACCATCCCCAAGAGTCACACCGCGTGCCTGAGAGCATTGTCCAAACATTTCTTGAACTCTGTCAGGCTGGTGCTGTGGCCACTTCCCTGGGGAGCCTGTTCCAGTTCCCAACCACCCTCTGGGGGAAGAACCTTTTCCTGATACCCAACCTAAACCTCCCCCAGCACAACTTCAGGCCATTCCCTTGGGTTCTGTCACTGATCACCAGAGTGAAGAGATCACTGCCTGCCCCTCCTCTTCCCCTCATGAGGAAGTTGTAACTGCAGTGAGGTCTCCCCTAAGTCTCCTCCAGGCTGAGCAAACCAAGTGCCCTCAGCTGCTCATACAGCTTCTCCTCGAGGCTCTTCACCATCTTTGTTGCCCTCCTTTGCACACTCTCTAACAGCTTAGTATCTTTTTTTTATTGTGGCACCCAAAACTGCCCCAGGATTTGAGGTGAGGCCGCCCCAGTGCAGAGCAGAGCGGGACAATCCCTCCCTTGCCCAGCTGTGCCTGAGGCACCCCAGGACACACTTGGCCCTCCTGGCTGCCAGGGCACTGCAGGATGGTGGGGTAAACTCAGGGGTGAGCATGCAGTGCTGGAAAACAGAAGATTGAGGTGTGAATTTCTGCCTTGTTGACTGTATTTCTTTCTTTGGAATCCTTGCTAGTGTTTAAATTAATTTATCTTTCTGTGGCTGCTCCTGTGAAATACATTAGCTATTCATAGGCATGGAGATCTATTGGGCAGGAAGGGCACTGGGCGAGAGGAAATTTGCATTAGCCAGTGTGGTTGAGGTTCATGTAAGCTCTGCAGCTGAGAATATGACTCTATTTAGTAAGCAAAACATTCCTGAGGCTGCAAAACCTCAGAAATTGGCTGATGTTCTTTCCATTGTGCACACATCTACCCCTCTCTGCTGGAGGTACTAAGGCAGTTCTTCCACTGAACAGCAGCTGCCAACATAAGAGGTGCTTTGGAGATCCCAAGGACAGCTTAGATTTAGGTTTAAGACATAATCAAGGGGAAGAGGACCCATGGAACAAGAATGCCAAAAGGTCACAGAGAGAAGGCAATTTCATCCCTGTTTTAACAGCTGCCAGCTGCACAGGCATGATGAAGAGATGCTCAGTGTCTGGAGATCCGTGTGAAGCTGCACACAGAGCATGGGGAGCTCAGTTAAATGAATGCTCCTCACCTGAGGCAGCTCTGTAATTGCCACTGCCAGTCTGTGGCTGAATAGGTCTGGCTGCCTGCGGACTTAATATTCCCCAGGCTTGCACAGATCTCTTCCTTAATGTTCTCTAATGGATAAATGCCAGCACAATGCTGTAGATAAATATGTGCTCCTAGTAATCTTGACACTGCAGATCAGGCATTCCTACTTAAAGCTTATTTTCCTCATTTGTTACTTACTTAAATAGAGAAAGAAAAGGGAAAAGGTGCATGAAGCAAAGGGCTTTTTTTGGAAGAACAGCAGCAGTAATAACAAATCAGTCTAGTTATTGAACTGCTCAGAGCTGTCAGAAGGTAAGAATTTCCTGTCCATTTTTGATGGCAAATGGGGAAGGCAATCTATTTCCGCTTCTAGCCTCTTGTTCTTGAGAGAGCTAGTCCTTTCAGCAGAGAATTTGTGTGATAGAATTCATATAGACTTCAAAAAGATCAGATGCAGATGCCAATGGTGTCATAGAGATGACATTCTCAAGCTGGGGTGGTCATTGTGTCTATTTAATGGAAAATCATGCAGCCATCAGACAAGCTCTAAGCAGTTGCTTCAGTTGCCTTTTCCTAAAAGAGGGGCCACAGTACATTACATCCAAAAGCTTCTCGGTGGGTTCATCAGGGATCTAACAAGCACTTTGCAGAAACAGCATGAGCTCTATTTTAGACAGATTTATGGTTTATTTGTTTTTTTCAAGTTCTAGTTACTGCAGAAAACTGCTTGAATCTTTTAATGACAGTAAGTGCACGCATATAAGCAGTCTTCCTCTCTCGCTGCCCTGTACTTTCGTTACTGCAGGCAGACAGCTAAGTGGGATATGCAGAAATCCTATAGTCATGTTCTGTGAAGTTCTCACAAAGACAGAATATTTAAACATTTCACCTCATCACCATAATAAGAAAACAGAGCAGACAAATATGGCTGGGAAGAGTATGATGTGTACAGAAATCCCAGTCTAAAACACAACTGCTGGGTCAGATCTTCGGAGAGCAATGATTTCAGCTTAGTATCTCTGGTAACAGCATTCATCTCTGCACACAGCTCCTAGCCTGTAGATGAGAATGGGTTTGGACAATTAGATGTTTCTTGCTTTTATACCAGATACACCAGAACAAGTTTGAATTTAATAATTATAGAGAAAACTCTGTGGCCAATAGAATAACATGAAATAACATCACTTCAGAAACCCTGCATATTCTTAGTAAACATTTCAGAATTTGTCTTCTCTCATTAGACAAAATGTCAACAAAAGTTTGGAGGCCTTCAGCTTTGGAGTTTTTTTATGGTTCATACTGAACTAAGAAACTTGCTAAAGTGTGATCTGAGTTTAAAGGGGGGAAGGGACACAGATGGCTCCTGTAAAGTTGGTTTTTCTCCAGAAGTTTTGTTTCTACACTAACTTTACAAATGTAGCTAGGATTCTATAAATAGGCATCATATGAAATGCAACATGGCCTGTGAAATTGAAGCAGCTCTTGGCCTAACCTCCAAAAGACTGATTTGGTTAAGGTAAACTCTGCCAAGTCAGGAGTGGATTTGAAGGCAATTACCAAGCCATATGCTGTCCTTATCTTAACACAAACAAAACCCTTTTTTTATAGCACAGCTCCTGCACTGTCACGTGTTGCTTAACAGGACACAGCCCAGTCTCACACCAGTGGTTGTTTCCCTTTTGACTGTGCCCACCTGTGCCTGCAGACCCCAGTGTGCTGGCTGGCTCCACTGCCCTCCTCTCAAACATGTGTTGGGGCTTGGCAGGCATGGCAGCCTCCTCACTCATCCAGCTCCCTGGGCAAGATGCCATGTGAGCCATTGCCCATAGCACAGGAAAGGGGAAGCAGGAAGATGTGATCATTAAAGTTAGCAAGCACTGCATGTGCCCATACAGGATGAGGTCGCAGGGTGAAGTTCACATGTGAAGAATTAAAAAATTACAGTGATGGTTAAGGGAGGATGGAAACTGGCCTATAGCCTGGAATAACCCAACAGGTGAATTTGGCTTTGATTCGGCTGTGTGCTGAGCTTTCGGGACCGTATACTGTTAACCTTGGCCAATAAGGGAGATGTCATGATAGTTTTATTAATATTTTGTGTGCAGGGAGTTCAGTAAACTGTGGACAAATCTCGGGAAACAGGCAGCGAGTGTGTGTTTTGTAGGAAGGAAGGAAGGAAGGAAGGAAGGAAAAGAAATGTACCCTTTCCCTAGGGAATAAATGCAGTATTGTTCTTCTCTACTACTTTGTAAAGCTGAGCTTTCATTGTTCATTCATTTGCAAAGAGACTCAAGTACTTCCCCATGAAACCACAAAGAATCCATGAAGTCCCTCATTAAATACACCTTACAAAAAAGCCCATACTACCATGATACTGCAGGATCTCAGCAGAAACACTGTGATTTCTGAAGTCTCGTCCAAGATTCAGGATTGTCTTTAGCACAGAAGATTGTTCCACTACAATGTATTTCTAGAAATCGACCTGTTGAGAATAATGACACAGGTGCAGAACTTGGAGGACTAGGCTCAGCCTTCAGCAATGCCCAGATTTTCTGTCTGACTAGGAATAAGTTCCAATCTTAAGGTTTTACNAAAATTACAGTGATGGTTAAGGGGGGATGGAAACTGGCCTATAGCCTGGAATAATAACCCAACAGGTGAATTTGGCTTTGATTCAGCTGTGTGCTGAGCTTTCGGGACCGTATACTGTTAACCTTGGCCAATAAGGGAGATGTCATGATAGTTTTATTAATATTTTGTGTGCAGGGAGTTCAGTAAACTGTGGACAAATCTCGGGAAACAGGCAGCGAGTGTGTGTTTTGTAGGAAGGAAGGAAGGAAAAGAAATGTACCCTTTCCCTAGGGAATAAATGCAGTATTGTTCTTCTCTACTACTTTGTAAAGCTGAGCTTTCATTGTTCATTCATTTGCAAAGAGACTCAAGTACTTCCCCATGAAACCACAAAGAATCCATGAAGTCCCTCATTAAATACACCTTACAAAAAAGCCCATACTACCATGACACTGCAGGATCTCAGCAGAAACACTGTGATTTCTGAAGTCTCGTCCAAGATTCAGAATTGTCTTTAGCACAGAAGATTGTTCCACTACAATGTATTTCTAGAAATCGACCTGTTGAGAATAATGACACAGGTGCAGAACTTGGAGGACTAGGCTCAGCCTTCAGCAATGCCCAGATTTTCTGTCTGACTAGGAATAAGTTCCAATCTTAAGGTTTTACATTTTTAAATTGGGATGATGATAATGCTGAAAGTCCTGCATGTGCACAGCATCAGGTGACAGAAATGGGCACAAACTGGTGGTATCTCTTATCAGTTCCATTTCTATCCTAACCTATCTGTCTTATCCAGCCCTACCCCATCCTATTTGCAAGACCATTCTTCCTTTTCAGATGACTGCATGATCAATGCACAGTTTGGTATCAGTAAACATTGCATTTTCTTCAGTACTCCAGAAGGTACAATTCCTTTAAAGTTATGGTAACAGTCTCTTTGAAAGCCTGTGCCATGACTGACAAAATGGGATGTTAACATGAAAATAACTTATAATGCCTGCTAAATAATTCATTCCAAATATTATGTTATATTCTTTGGGGTTTTTTTAAATATATTCTTTACTTTGAGAACTTCAAGCAACAATCTTCAATATACATTTTTCTACTGATTTTAAGATGAGATGCTTTCTAATGTCTGCATTATTTTTCAAAAACTTCAAATAATTTCTGTTTGAAAGGTTTTGTCAACTAATCTTAAATTAGGAATATGCATTATTTGGTCTTTATGCTCTAAATGGATCATGAGAGATAGCTGCATAGATATTTACACATAGGAAGGACCGTTCTGATCAAGTAGTCCAACTTGATGCATTCCTCTAAACACAGTGTTTCACCTGATAATCCCTAAAGCAGAGGGAATTATTTTTCTTCACTATATTAGCAAACCTTATTAGCCCTAAGAACTTCTGGTAGAATTTGAGTGTATCTTTAGGAAAGACTTTGCATCTTGATTTAAAGACAATTTAAAGATGAGGACGCATCCCTGGTGCCAGCCCGTCGCAGTGCTGCAGGCAGCAGAACAGTGGACACGTAGGATAATTAGCAGAAAATACAATGGTCCTTTCTCTTCTGTGCCACAACTTTAAATGGAAGAGCCTCTTCTGGAAGCAAAAATATGCCCTTGTCTTTGTCTCTCTTGCCTGTTTCCTTTCTCTAAAATGTCATTAATATGAAAATGCAGTTTTTCCTTGTTCACTGCACTTGAAATGCCAGTTGTGTCACAGCCCTCTTGCCACTCCATGCTCTTCACTAAAATCCCCCATTGTTCCTTCTTCCCACATCCCCTGTAAGCCCAGCCCAGCAGAGGAATACATCCAGGTAATGACAGGGTCCTCTGCCACTCCCTGGCCTTGCTGCTGTGCGGGGCACTGGGCACAGACACATCCTTGTGCGCTGCTGATGCTGTGTTAGGTCACATCTGGAGTGCCAGTGGGAGTGTGTGGCCCCCGGGCCAGGCTGGCAGAGGTTTTCTCCGTGGCAGATGATGAGCTAACCAAGCTTCAGCAATGCTAAATTAGACTTTGGGACATTTAAAGCAAGGAAGTAAGGTGTCACACAGTCATGCTTGGGGGAGGGGAGAAAAAAATCATTCAATGATCCCAGATTTGCAAAAGAAATTGCTGAATTAAAAGTGTGGTTTAAAATGCCACTTCGTGTGTTGCAGGCAGGAAGCTACGTCCTGCTCTCCCATCCATTTTATAGTACAATAATCCCATTGACTTTGCTGTAGTTTTTCCTGATTTACACTCATCTGAGATAAACACCAAGCCTAGTGTCTTTCCAAGCCATCCATCTTTGTTTGGGGAGAAGTACTAGTGAGAGAAACAGCTCAGCCATGCGTAAGGGGAAGTCATAATCTGACTGTACGATATGCAGAAGCACATTGTGTTATTAGCTCCTGAGTACTCTATTTACAGCACAAATGGAGTGAAACATGCCTTTTTTTCCCAGCTTCAGAGAAACTATTTTTTTAATGCAGATCCAACCACGTCAATAATCTAGCGTACTAGTTTTTTTGTTCATATTTTCATTGTATGAAAACTTGTGCTGCCCTGGTGTGTTTTCTGCAGTGAATTTGAGCTTGTTAAAATTGGAAAATACATTCCAAAGATGTGAAACTCTCTTTCCAGAGACCTTGATTTTTATTCCTTTCCCAAGATCCTGAGGTAGATTATAGCCTTCACTGCCTGCAAGACCTACTGTGCAAGTTGTGAGCTCTTTAGGACCAGCATCTGGTTTTAGTGAATCACATTTTCTTCTTTGGTGTGCTTCTTTTGCTTCCATTTGAAAACACAGGAGGCATGTAAAATCATACATGCTATGTATGTGCTACTCTAAATTGATGCTGGTTTAGGACTCACTCAAAAATAGTATTTTTTTCTGCTTTACACAGTGAGTGTACAGAGCTGCACAGACAAAAAAACAAGATTACAATCATGTAGATTTCTTCTTTGTTTTCCTAGTGTACTTTAGGTAGTGATTGCATAATGAGCTGGAAAAGATATTACCTATTATTTTATTTTAATTCAAATTATTTTCTGTACATTCATCCTCAGAAAAGGTAGAAAATTAGGAATATTCCAGTGTCCTTTGAAAAGCTTTAGGTTATTTTTTTCTTTACATGGACATTTCTAGTTAAGGGGGATGATCTGCATATTGTGCACTGTAATTGCACAGCCTTTCCTAATTCCTGGAATCAGGATTTTTTCAGATTGCTCCACTTGCTGCAGAGAGCAAACTGGAAATAGTGTTAACCACATATTTTCTCATGGAACTCTGATCTGTGTGATGTGTCCTCCCACTGTGTTCCTGTTGTCCTTTTCCTCACTCTGTAGTCACAGAGGATTCATAACTGAGAGTACTCCAAGGCAGTGACTTCCTCACTTGTCTTATCCATGCTTTGGTACAGTTCTTCTATGTTATCATCATCATATCCATAGTGAAATATATGTAGCTGTATAGAAAGTAAACGAGAGACTAACTACTTTAGACAGTTAATTTATCCTTAAACACTCACTTTGCATTTCCCTCTGAAGGAAATTTCATGCCACTGCTTGTAGCAGTTTTGTTGGAAAGCTGTGCTAATAGCAGTGGTATCCACCTTCTGACTAATTGATCTGTATTATGGATTTAAAGGTTGCACCACTCCAATGTCAGCTCAGTTTTCATAAAGTTATTCCTTTCATCAAGAACCTTTGGGAATATCTATAACTTTTGGTGTTTGTTCTGTAATTATTTTCTGTTACAAAATGTAAGTCAGGCTATATTCCTGAGAAGTTGAGCAAAACAATGCCTCAAAGTAGGTAACTTTCACCCTGCAGTGAAATACAGGGTACAGCTCACCTTCCATGGTATTATTTGAGATGTTAATTTAACTTACACTGTACACATTTTTACCTTCATAAATTTCTTTTCTTTAAAAAAAAAAGTGAAGTAAAAGATACTGACACATTCTGACTATTCAGTGATAGATATTTCAAATTAAATATCAGTAGTCCTTCCTGAATGAACCCCTGATTTTCACATGTACTAAATTTCTTTGGATTCTCCAGTTGAAAAATGCTCAGAATTCTAGAAAAATGCGAATACAGCCTAAGATGCCTTCCTTTGAGTGCTTACTTTTGAAAAATGTGGCCACCAAGTATAAATACTGGTCATTGCTATGGTACAGAGAACAACATATCAGCATTGTTATATTTCCTTTGCTGGCTTTAGATCAGGCTCTACATATCTCTTCATGTGCCAGTGCTGGTGTGTTGTAATGGTAACGCTAATTATAATAATAGATGCAGTAGTGACTTTACAGCACTGGATGGATTTTTCAGTAACTTATTGAGGTTACTAATTCCTTTCATGCAGGCTATGAATAGAAGTGATTTTCCAGCACTAACCTAGAAGAAAAATACTCTGTGATCTGTTATCAATTCATAAATTTATGTCTCCTAGTTCTCACAAAGTGACAGATAGTCTATTAAAAAAAATAAATGTAAAAAGTGATGTACTGCATACAGTATCAAAGGTGCAGGTTATATTTATACTTCGTAATAGCACATTCTGTACACTAAAAGTAGTACTAATGATTCCCCTGTTATAATTTCCAGCTGCAGAAACTGCAAAGATACGTGTTTTATTTAAAACATATTATGCACAGAAGAAGACTCTAATCAGAGTGCATTCGCCTTTGAAAAACCAAAATTAGTGGTAGTACGGACTTCTGAAATACACAATTCTCCTGAAAGCTTCTCCAATGGTTCAGTGCCAGCCTGTAGCTCATTTTGGTGCAGCTGGAGCTGTCTGTGTCTGTTTGAGTAGGTGCTGCTGTGGGTGTGCTAGAGGACAGGAGTACATGTGCATGCCTTTGGTATGTGTGTGACAGCTAGTATTTGGTTTCCTAAAGGGACCAGAAGCGCTATGACATGAGGATTTCACATCAAAACAAATGCCTGTCACAGCCAGTGGGATTGTTCCTGGAAGCACAACCTCCAAATTTGGGAGAAGTAACTGGCAGGGTACCAGTTTGACACCTGCACTTTGGCTACATTTTCTGTGCCTCTGCAGTTTCCAATGAGGAATCTTAAGATACCTGAGAGGAGATGTATTTCATGTGCTATGGTAGTGATGACTGACTACACAGAGCATTCCAAACCAAAGGACAGTATGGCTAAGGAAAGGTCTTCCTTGTAAATCTAGGCAAGTGTGACCAAACATACTTGGTTGCAGAGATTTCAGTGAACGCTACCCTAGACAGAAGAGAATAAAAGTAAAGGAAATAAAAAAAAATAATAAAACAATAATAAAAAAAAAAGTAAAGCATTAGGAAGCATATCTGTAATCTTTCTTGACAGGAATCTCTAGAGTGTGTTAAAGGTAAGATTTTATCTATGGGAAAGGACAGTCTCTCTCCTGCCTGTGCTGTCTGGTGACCATTGTTCTTCAGTCACTACTGTCTGTGACTAAAGGCAAGAATAAAGAACATTTTAGTAATATTACTACTTTCAATAGTAGTAAGGACTATATAAAGAGGGAATATGGGCTGTTAGCATGTGCCTGAACTGCCTTTTGGAGGGCATATTAAGACTGTGTTTAAAACTGGTTTTGCTGTCCATCCAGATTGCCAGGTAGATCCGTGATACAGTTACAGATCATCCTCAGAGGAAAATTTGCTTGGGCATCACCAGCAGGAAGGTGTGGCAGCAGGACACTCTTTACGTGGCTTAGTACATGTTGACAGAGCACAGGCCATATGCAGGTGGAGCACTAAATGACATTGCAATCCTCTTGTCTTTCTCTTCATCCAAGTTCTTGAAAGTTCAAGTAATAAAGTGCAATATATTCACTGAATGACGCTTTAAATGCTAGTTTTAAAAGGCAACTTGTGTTTTTTTAATATAAAGAAACCAAGGTCAATTCATTTTCAATAAGAAATAAATCTAAAATTCAAGTTTAACATTTGCAATGCACATACTATTGTACTGCTTGTCTTCTGAACAAAGTCGTAATTCCTTTTTACTGAGACACTAAAAATAGCTGCAGCTGTAATATATGTCATGAGTCATAAATCAATAAGAATGTTCTGCAAGACAGTCTATTGATTTAGAGCAATTAAAGTAAAACATCTATTTTGGACTTCTTGGGTGCGTGGAAAGGGTAGTGCTTTTGTCAATGGATTGTCTGTTGGACAAAATGTTTGTTCAGTTCTAGACTGGTATTACAAAGGAAGGATATTTGTTATTTTGCATGTTTGCCTATCTTAAGATATAAGGTGATTTGGTTAAGAGGAAGACACTAAAGAGAAGTGTTAAGGCACTGAAGAGAAGTGTTAGTCAAACACATAATAAAAAATTCTTCATTTAAAGTGCAAACATAACAATTTTTATTGTGCATGGCATCAGTGATAGAAGTATTACCTGAGTAGTATTTACACAATCAATGTACAACTGCAATGTGACACCATAGATGAGTTTGAAAATGTATTAATCTGACTTCTTCTTTTCCAAAAAGTGAGAGGAGCCACTGACACCATGTGGAAAACTTGGAAAGTGCCTGTTACAAAATAATTTCCAACTTGGTATCCTGTTATATCTTCCTTTCTGACTCATCCACTGTTAATAAGACAGGGTGAAGAAGGAATGGTTTTCCATCAGTCTGCAGTCTTTTAAAGGTGAAAGTGATGTTCCTTGTGCTTAAGGCCATGTCCATCACAAAAACCCATGGAGCAGGGATGACTGAGTTGGATTAAAAGAATTCATGTCAACAAAGTCACACTGTGTGGTTTGCAAACCTCAGAGTCGGGGGAGGCTGTTAAGAGCAGAATGAATACCTTCTGTATTTGTGCTTTGAGGATAAAGGTGGGCAGAGTGTGTCTGCATGCATTATGTGTCTGATCATAATAGCTAACATGTCTCTTTGTGGGCCAGGGCCCCCACTGTAGGGCCAAAACTCTGCAAATACAGACAAAAATATTCCTTATCTTTTGGGGAGTGGGCAGAAAATCCATTAGTATTATCTTCTTTCTCAATATATGTTTTTCTGTCTAGTGATAACGTTTCTGAGAATAAATCTTCCTCCTTACCAAATTTCATAGCAATATTTAGACCATCACATTACGTAAAACAGGATTTAGTATTACCTTCAGAAAGAGAATATTATCAGATGGGAAATGAAATACAGGCAAGCTACAGGAGAGAAAGACCCTCCTTCAGAATTAAACCAGTTTCATTCAATATTCCTAGAGATAAAAATGTCCCAAATAATGTACTAGGAGAGGCAAGAAGTATAGATACACAGTGAAAATGACTCAGACATTGTTTTGTCTAAATAGAATGGGTTTGAAAGCACAGAAACACTATCGTCTCTCTAATAGTACAGTTTCTCAAGAAAAGATATTCTCCATAGCCATCACAAATGAAACTTTTGTTCCCTCTCTTTCTGAAGGATATGTTTAACAGAATTATGATGTATCATTCTTATTTGTGACAAAAACATTTGACTGGATTTTTGAAAGATTTGTTAAGACATTAAATTCAGCTGCAAAAGAAAAAGGAGCATTAAAAATTCTTTGACTTCATTCAACTTTTCTTCAGTGAAGTACTTCTGTTTTGCTCCGGTGTGTGTGGTGTGTGCTTTAAAATTAGATTTTCATTCATTTTCTGTGTAATTATTTAAATTATCTGCTTTCATTATTGAACTCATTCATAATTAAGTGAGACCCATTAGGGTCTTCTACAGTGCTGTCATTAACAAGTCTGGATTGTTGGATCCCTTTTATTTAATGAATTGCTTATTACATGTCTGTGGTGTCCTATGTTTTATTTAGAATTACTACTACTATTATTATAATTAATTTCCTTGAATAAATTGTTTAATTAAGAAAATATATTATGAAGCACCAAACATTCCCACAGATGTATTGACCCATTCTCATAATTTCCAGTTTATTTTTCAATAAATTTTTTGTTCTTATAGGAAAACTATTTGTTATATCACAGCATTATTAAATAAAAACGCTAATTAATGAAGGAACCTGATAACTTTTATGAAGAAAAACAGAGAAATAAATTTGATGTTTAGGCCAACAATTCACAAGTAGGCCAGCAGAAACTAATAATGAAAAGTGCTTATACACTTAACATATGCAATCACATATTGAATAATGGCACAAAGATGTTCAGTATCCTTTGTGAGATGATTCAACATCCCTGTGCAGACTTAAGGTCTAATCAGTCTCAATGATTTTGTTGTTTACTGCTATTCAGTGTATCTACTGCTTATTTAAAATGTGTTCTATCAGTCTGTTTGTGCTCAGGTGCATGCAGCATTAAAATCATAGTAGTCTCAATATGCCTGTGATTGAAGGAGCTGTGTCATAAAACAGTGTCTTGGTTTTTAGAGTGTATTTTTGTGTAGCAGCAATAAAAGTACTGCTGGAATAATCTTACAACATTGTGACATTCAGACTATTTTCAGTGGTCATGTTTTGTTCCCATTTGGACTCCAGTCTTCCAAGTGATGATTGTTTGGAAGGACACTTACACCTAATCAGATCCCTATTTAAAGACTTAAGAAGTCCTCGCAGGTCCAGAAGCCTGTCCCGTTGTGGGCAAATGCAGAACCAGGGCCTTGTTGAACAAACCCAGGACTTAAATGGACACCGATGATTTTTATTGTATTTACCTTAACAATTTGAGAATTTTCTAACTGCATGTATTTGTGCCACTTGGAGTTGAGGACACTAAAAAGGAGATTATCTTCATTTTGCTGCACGAAATTGTTATTTATAATTGCTTTGGTATATTATCTGCTCTACATTCCCTGTCTTTAGTAAGCTGGTTTTTTTCAAGAATATTACGTATTGCTGACCTGATCTTCAAAACATCACCTACTTTTCATTTTTCCAATAGGTTTTAACTTACATGTTGTGTTTATAGGCCTGTTAAAATACAAATTCACAGTAAACTGGAAAATGATACTGCAGTTGTTATCGAGTCCTTGTGGCATTAGAAGCATTTCCTACGTAACCTGTAAGATATGGAAAGTCTAACGACCTAGATAAGCACTTCAGTAATACCACAATTAAAGGACTCTGAGGATCTGAAGGTCTACTTGGAGACCTACCATTTATGTCTCCTTATTACTGCTACATAAGAAGTTATTCACTGTTCCTCATGAGTTACTTAGGGAACTTGGCTTTTATTATAGAAACAACTAAAGTGTAAGCAGGCAACCAAATCCTAGGACTACACAGAGGATTCCATGTGGTGGTATGAAAAAGTTTATGCTGAATTACCCAGGACCATAACTCCTACATCATATTATAATATTTATGATGTTATTACTTGTATATGAGAAAGTAATATATTCCTAACTATTAAAAGAAACCCTATAAAACAGACCTTTCCCTATTCCTAAGTCAGTTGAAGTTGTTTTGACACATTAAGTGACTTTAAAAAGCCACAGGCAAAGGATATGAAAGAGGTTCCACATACCACCAATATTATTTCCAGCTAAAAATACCTGATTATGTGGTAGGCACATAGGGTTTGCAAAAGTCTGACAATTTTTGTGTCAGCTGCATGAGTTAGGATTTTAAAAAGATTCATGTACCTTTGTGAAGGAGACAGGGCACTACAAACCAAACAGTGACATAAAGTTTCTCTGTGCCCTGTGACCAGTTACCTTTCAACTTTTCATCAAAAACCATTTCCCACATCCCCATTGCATGCTCCAGACTCCGCTGTCCCATTCTTCAGGTGTCTACAAAGCAAAACTTTGGTATTTTCTTCCTTGTGTTAGCTGCCTGTGTTGGACAGAAAAGGAAGAGTAACTATTTTGCTCCTTTTTAGCCCACAGCTCCTTTTCTTCAGCAGTTGTGCTGTGTTGACCTTGCCTGGGTGCCAGATGCTCACCAAAGCTGCTCCATCACTCCTCTCCTCAGCTGGGCAGCAGTGGGGAAAATAAAGTGAAAAGCTTTTGGGTCAAGACTAGTGCAGGGAGAGATCACTGATAAATTACCATCATGGGCAAAACAGACTCAGCTTGGAGAAAAAAAAATAAATGTATTACCTGTCAAATCAGAATAGGATAATGAGGGATAAACCCAAATCTTTGCCCCCACCCTTCCCTTCTCCCTAGGCTTAACTTTATTCTTGAATTGTCTGCCTTCTCCCACACACCAGTGCAGCAGGATGGGGAATGGGGTTGTGGTCAGTTCATCACACATTGTCTCTGCTGCTTCGTCCTCTTCAGGGGGAGGACTCCTCACACTCTTCCCCTACTCTAGTGGGGGGTAGGTAGGAGACAGTCCTCCACAAACTTCTCCGATATGAGTCCTTCCCCCCGACTGAAGTTCTACATGAACTGCTCCAGTGTGGGTCCTTTCATTGGGTGCAGTGGCACAGCAGCCTCACCATAGTCTTCATTATGGGCTGCAGGGGAATCCCTGTTCCAGTGCCTGGAGCACCTCTTTCCCCTCCTTCTGCACTGACCTGGGTGACTGCAGGCCTGTTTCTCTCACATATTATCACTCCTCTCTTCGCTGGCTGCAATTGCTCCTGTGCTTTTTCTCCCCTTCTCACAGGTATACCCGTGTATACCCCACTACCAAAACCTTGCCACTCAAACCAATACAGCAGCTCTAATCATGGCCTGTAGGGGCATCTTCCCCTTCATTTCTCCTTGGACTGGGCACACCAGTTTTACAGCCCACTTCCCCACAAGGTGTACTCTAAGACATACATGAAAAGAGCAGGTACTTGATATTGCTGGAGCAGGATATATCAGTGTACTGAGGAATCCGAGGTTTGGATTCCTTCCCTCTTAATCTATTACAAACTGTTATTGTTCATCAAGAAACAGCCTGGTGATTGTTCAGAGAAGGCCAGGGTTTGATACTTGGAGTGGCTCTGGCTGTTGTGTCTTGGTGGCTGTGGGGCCTGTATTACAGATTTCAAGCACTCTTCCAAAGCTTTCTGCATCTGTGTTGATGTGCACAGAATTATACCCTTATCCAGGCTTTAGAACACCCTGGCTTTAGGTAGTTCTGAGTTTTAATACACGGTTCTGTGTGTCAGCCCTGATAGACCACTTCCAAAGACGAACAGATAGTTTCTGCAGGCCAGATGAGTTCTGGGAAGATTGCTAAAGAATGTGAAAAACATTTGAGGAAGGAGATAGCTTCTTGTCATGCTATCATTTGACCTGGACATTGGTATCAAGTTACTTTTCTTCATACTGAATCTAAAAAAGACATTTACAAATAAAACTGGGAAATTGCATTAGAAAAATATGCTGGAAAGGTTTCTGCACATCTGCTTTCACTGGTGACTGATTTCAGTAATTAGTAGCTAACATACAGATCCATATTTGTGCCTTCAGATATCCATGTTTAACCAAGTATTAATTAATTAAAAATGAGCATAATTTATCATTTTGCTCTTCAGCAATATTCTCCTTATTACATTGGTATCAAATGAGTAAAATTTGAAATGGGAATGGAAACTCCAATACTTTTTTATTCTAATGAACTTCATTTTACTATTTTTAAATCACTAGTACCAAAATTTTGAGACATTGGAAAAACTCAGTCTGAGTTATGATAAACAAACTGAAATCAAGGCTCAATTTAGTTTTCCTGCATACAGGTTCAGGTGTCTGAAAACTTATGTTTATATTTAAATATGGCCAAATCTGTTACAATCTCATAAAGTTTTCAAATCCCATGTTTTGTCAATCGTGCAGAATTATCGAGTTTATTTGAAAATGATGGTTTAACCTAATTATTGAAAACTACTTTTTCTTTATGGGATCCTTTTAAATCTGGCCATTGTTTATGCAGTGAGACCTCAGCCTGCTGGTACTTCATGCCAGTAGCTCAGTGGAGATGAGTGGGATGGCTCAAGTCCACAGTTTAAGCTAGTCCAAGAGGGGTTTCAAGGAAGAGTGACTTCCTTCCTGCTGTCCAATTTGTGCTTTCTCAGGTCATTTGACAGCTCATATTTGATACAGAGGAGGTACATAACTGCATTTATGCTGATTTAGCAAGAGTAATCACTACTGATTTTATGCTGCTTTTAAAACAGGTTAGACTTGCAGCAAAATACCTGGATTGCCAATGCCTAACCTAGGGGAAAAAACCCCTCCCATTATAATTAAGTTATAAGAAATATTTTGACATATTTGAAATGACAATGTGTGTTAGAACAGGATCAGCACTTTGTGTCTCATGGTTATGGCACCTTTGATCTGGTACTAGGAACCCTAAAGCTGGATTTACTTTATCACTGAACCTCATCTGGGAGTCTGCAGAGCCATCCACATGGGAGTTTTCTGTTTGAAAACCCAGACAAAGACACTGACATCTGCTTTTCTTCCACTTGTAATGCCATGAACTTTTATTTTCTAATAGCTGATGTTAACACATTTACACAGTAAGTAAAGAAATTTATAGAACCTGTATTTATCACATATTAAACTGAACTCCTATAGATCCAGCAGACTAGAATTGCTGCAAGTCATTCCAGTCCATTGGATGAGTACATAATTACTTACATTATTTAAGAGACAGAGATAAACATATAGTAGAGGTATCAGTGAGGAAGGTCTTTAGCTGTTGTAAATTGTTACAAATTTCTCTGGAGAACATTTATAGTAGCTTAAGTTTTAATCAATATTATGCGTGTATTTATGGTCTAGACTGTTGTACTACTTATGCTAAATGAACAATAATGCCATTAAGGCAAATACTAAAGAGAAAATTATCTTTAATTTTATTGTATGAAGAGCAGATCTTTACCTGTGCTTAATACTATTGATTTCAGTGACAATATATATGAATTCAGTTATTCTTTTACTGTTTGTCAGAACTGCTTTTATTAGATGCAACGTAAAAGAGAGATTGTGTAGCCTGTATGAGAGGCAATTTGTTTTAGTCAAGTTTTGTTGTAATTCTGACAGTTTTGAGTTTCTACACTTAGAAATCAGCCTTATTTCCTCCTGGTGCATATTTATTATACAAAAATAATGGGATTCAGCTAATTCTATTCATTCTCAATAGAGTTAAGAGGACTTAGTGAGTCAAGTTACTCATTCTTTAATATGATGCTCATTAAACATGAAATCCAACAAAGCTAAAATAGACATCACTGACCGTGGATGAGATATACCCATGAGCCATAGTCTTGCAAATTCTTTTTCTCCTTCTGGATTCTTTTTCTGGGACCTTGAGGCAGTTCGTGTTACCTACCATGACATGCAGTTGCTAGAATCTGAAATGAGATGAGTTAATGGCATTGCATTATCTCCTGATGACAAATCCATTAGCATATGTCACTGCTCTCACTTATAATTCAAGTCTCTGCTTGTTTGCTGCTCATTGCAAGGGAAAATATGCAAGTTTTTATATTTCCATTTCTTTACAAATGTTTTGTGTAACTTTATAAGGCTGAGCAATGCATTCAAATGAAGGGCTAATTTGTGTGTTCTAATGGCTATACATAGATTTGTTGTCTTAAATTATTTAAAATCTTCTTTGTCAACTGGAATGACCTCCAGTATATAATTCATAATTGTATTAATTATGAATTGCATGGATTATTTTACTCTAGTAAAATGAAATATTTAGATAACTATTCTATACTCTTCTTGAATAATTTCCTTTGCAGCAACTGTATGCAGCATACAGAGGCAAGTTTTTATTGTGTTTTACTCTGTGTTAAAAGATTTGGGATGGCAGAGAGAAGCCTTCTTGGTCCCAAATTTTACTGACCCTCCCAGGATAGGGGTAAAGGCAGGGCAGCACTGCAGAGCCTGGGAACAGCTGTGTATTCCCTAGGATCTGATGAGTTAGATTAAGTTGGCCCTTGGGGGTGGTGTCACTAATGGAAATCACTGTTCAAACACAGGGCAGCACTCAGCTGGGAGGTAGCACAATGGTTGGCAGACACCATAACCTGTCTAGCTGTTAGGTTTTAATTCTGTTCTTTGCCTCCTGAATTCAATGCAGTAGGCATGAAAGATTTGTACTGAGAATTAGGAAAGAGATTTGTCTGACTTTGGTGAGACAAGGGCCAGCAGTGAGGGAGGGCAGGAAATGTGTTCAATGCATAATAGTTGGAAAAAAGCAAAGGGAAGATAAAGTGGGAGAAATGAAGTCAGAAATGGATAGATAATTGTCCTGGGCGGAGGCAATAATGAAACATTGATCTTTTGAAGTGAAGATCAGGAATCTGCAAGAAGCCATAGGTGGGGAAGAAGTTATTATGGTCAGAGAGTCAGTTAAAGTAGGGGACATAACTGCATCAACTTAAGAGCAGGGTATAACTGCCTTGTCAGAATACCAGTCAGTGAAAATAACTATATAATATAGCATTAAATTTACAAAATAAATTGGTTGAGTAGCAGACTTAAACTAACTACATCAGTGGACAAGGGAAGAGCTGTCTATTCCATCTAGATTTCTGCAAGGCCTTCGACACAGTCCTCCACATCCTTCTCTCTAAATTGGAGGGATAGGGGCTTGATAAGTTCAGTGGAAATGGTTGGCTGGTTGTATCCAGAGGGTAGTGGTCAATGGCTCCATGTCCCAATGGACATTGGTGACAAGTTGTGTTCCTCAGGGTCCATACTGGGACCAGTACATTTAATATCCTCATCAATGAAATAGACACCCTCAGCAAGTTTGGAAATGACACCAACCTGAGTGGTACAGTTGACAAGCCTGAAGGAAGGGATGCCACCCAGAGGGACCTGGACAAGCTTGAGGAATGGCCCATGGGAACTTTGCAATGTTGAACAAGGCCGAGTGCTGGTGCTGCACCTGCATCAGGGCAACTCCTGGTATTAATACAGGGTCGGGGATGAAGGGATTGAGAGCAGCCCTACAGAGAAGAACTTGCGGGTGGTGGTGGATTGAAAGGTGGACATGAGGCAGCAATGTGAACTCACAGCCCAGAAAGCCAACCCTGTCCTGGGCTGCATCCAAAGCAGCATGGGCAGCAGGTCAAGAGAGGGGGTTCTGCCCCTCTGCTCCTCTCTGGTGCCACTCTACCTGGAGTGCTGCACCCAGTTCTGGAGTCCTCAGCACAGGAAACACACAGACCTTTTGGAATGGGTTCAGAGGAGGGCCACAAAAATGATCAGGGGTCTGAAGCACCTCTCCTATGAGGACAGGCTGACACAAGTTGTTGCTGTTCCCCCTGGAGAAGAGGAGGCTCCAGGGAGACCTTATTTTGCCATTTCAGCACTGGGATCTTCATTTGGGGTGGAATAGTTAATTTTCTGCCTAGTAGCTGTCACAGTGCTGTGTTTTGCATTTAGTATCAATAATTTTGATAACACACTGATGGTTTGTTGTTGCTCAATACTGTTCGTTCTAAGTCAAGGACTTTTCAGTTTCCCAGGCTGTGCCAGTGAGCAGGTGCACAAGAAGGCCAGAGGGATCATGGCCAGGACAGCTGACCCCAGCTGGCCAAAGGGATATTCCATACCACAGAACTACACCATACCATACCATGCCCAGTATATAAACTGTGTGGAGTTGGCTGGAAGGGGACAATTACATCTGCATGTCACTTGTTTTTCTTAGGTTTTATTCCTCTCTTTTTGTTATCTCCCTTTTCATTACTATTATTATTGACACTTTTATTATAATATTTTTNGATTAAGTTGGCCCTTGGGGGTGGTGTCACTAATGGAAATCACTGTTCAAACACAGGGCAGCACTCAGCTGGGAGGTAGCACAATGGTTGGCAGACACCATAACCTGTCTAGCTGTTAGGTTTTAATTCTGTTCTTTGCCTCCTGAATTCAATGCAGTAGGCATGAAAGATTTGTACTGAGAATTAGGAAAGAGATTTGTCTGACTTTGGTGAGACAAGGGCCAGCAGTGAGGGAGGGCAGGAAATGTGTTCAATGCATAATAGTTGGAAAAAAGCAAAGGGAAGATAAAGTGGGAGAAATGAAGTCAGAAATGGATAGATAATTGTCCTGGGCGGAGGCAATAATGAAACATTGATCTTTTGAAGTGAAGATCAGGAATCTGCAAGAAGCCATAGGTGGGGAAGAAGTTATTATGGTCAGAGAGTCAGTTAAAGTAGGGGACATAACTGCATCAACTTAAGAGCAGGGTATAACTGCCTTGTCAGAATACCAGTCAGTGAAAATAACTATATAATATAGCATTAAATTTACAAAATAAATTGGTTGAGTAGCAGACTTAAACTAACTACATCAGTGGACAAGGGAAGAGCTGTCTATTCCATCTAGATTTCTGCAAGGCCTTCGACACAGTCCTCCACATCCTTCTCTCTAAATTGGAGGGATAGGGGCTTGATAAGTTCAGTGGAAATGGTTGGCTGGTTGTATCCAGAGGGTAGTGGTCAATGGCTCCATGTCCCAATGGACATTGGTGACAAGTTGTGTTCCTCAGGGTCCATACTGGGACCAGTACATTTAATATCCTCATCAATGAAATAGACACCCTCAGCAAGTTTGGAAATGACACCAACCTGAGTGGTACAGTTGACAAGCCTGAAGGAAGGGATGCCACCCAGAGGGACCTGGACAAGCTTGAGGAATGGCCCATGGGAACTTTGCAATGTTGAACAAGGCCGAGTGCTGGTGCTGCACCTGCATCAGGGCAACTCCTGGTATTAATACAGGGTCGGGGATGAAGGGATTGAGAGCAGCCCTACAGAGAAGAACTTGCGGGTGGTGGTGGATTGAAAGGTGGACATGAGGCAGCAATGTGAACTCACAGCCCAGAAAGCCAACCCTGTCCTGGGCTGCATCCAAAGCAGCATGGGCAGCAGGTCAAGAGAGGGGGTTCTGCCCCTCTGCTCCTCTCTGGTGCCACTCTACCTGGAGTGCTGCACCCAGTTCTGGAGTCCTCAGCACAGGAAACACACAGACCTTTTGGAATGGGTTCAGAGGAGGGCCACAAAAATGATCAGGGGTCTGAAGCACCTCTCCTATGAGGACAGGCTGACACAAGTTGTTGCTGTTCCCCCTGGAGAAGAGGAGGCTCCAGGGAGACCTTATTTTGCCATTTCAGCACTGGGATCTTCATTTGGGGTGGAATAGTTAATTTTCTGCCTAGTAGCTGTCACAGTGCTGTGTTTTGCATTTAGTATCAATAATTTTGATAACACACTGATGGTTTGTTGTTGCTCAATACTGTTCGTTCTAAGTCAAGGACTTTTCAGTTTCCCAGGCTGTGCCAGTGAGCAGGTGCACAAGAAGGCCAGAGGGATCATGGCCAGGACAGCTGACCCCAGCTGGCCAAAGGGATATTCCATACCACAGAACTACACCATACCATACCATGCCCAGTATATAAACTGTGTGGAGTTGGCTGGAAGGGGACAATTACATCTGCATGTCACTTGTTTTTCTTAGGTTTTATTCCTCTCTTTTTGTTATCTCCCTTTTCATTACTATTATTATTGACACTTTTATTATAATATTTTTCTTTATTTCAATTATTAAACTGTTCTTAACTCACGGGTTTTACCTTTTTCTGATTCTCATCCCCATCCCACTGTGGTGAGGGATGGGGGGAGTGAATGAATAGCTCTGTGGTACTTAGTTGCCAGCTGGGGTTAAACCACGATGGGGAGGCCTACTAGAAGGGTGGGGATAGACGTTTTATCAGAGCCTGTTGTGATTGGACAAGGGCTAATGATTTTAAACTAAAAGAAGGTAGATTCAGATCTGAGAAAAGGAAGAATTGTTTTACAATGAGGGTGATGAAATGCTGGCTCAGTTTGCCCTGAGGTGGTAGATGTCCCATTGCTGGAAACATTCAAGGCCAAGTTGGATGGGGCTCTGAGCAGCCTGATTGAGTTGAAGATGTCCCTGCTTATTGTGCAGAGAACTAGATGACCTTTAAATGTTCCTTCTGACCCAAACTATTCTATGATTCTACAAAAATAAGTGGTCTTTCAGTAACAAGATATTTATTATTTATTTTCTAACTTAACATGCTTTGAAATCTACAAATGAAGTAATATGGCCTACAGTCACCCTACCTAGCTTTAAGCATTTAACCAATGCATTAGGTTACATCAAATACCAAAGTTAAATAATTAACTGAAATTTAGTAAAGCAATCATATTGCAAGAAGTGCCTAAACTCCTTAAAAGTATCCAAGAAATTAATGTCTTAGCAGAAAGAATTTTCCCTCCTAGCATATGTACTTCATTTTTATGGTCTTCCTAGGTATTCATATTCTATAAATTTCTCTTTTCATTATATGAATTCTTACGAAGTGTTTCGTATTTTATAAGATTCATTGCTAAAGTTATGGCCCCATATATGTTAAATACCTACCAGCACAGAAGTTCAGCTCATTTAGCCAGCTTTAGCTGTCAAATTCCAATTTACACAGCTTCAAAATTTAGCACACACATTTCAAGCTCTTTCCCTCTCCAGTAAAGGCCTTCAGGCAGAGAGAATACAGCAGTGGGGACGTTTCATTCATTATTATTCACCCATTGTTCCTTGCGTTATTCTTTTATGCTTTTCTTTTTCCACTCTAGTTCTCTTTCTCTTACTTTACAATAGGAACTGATGAGGATTCTCCATTTTAGGGAATCACGGCATTTTTTTTCAAGGCTGACCATGCAGTGTTTAAATTAATTGGCAAGGGTTTATGATCTACCTTTTCTCAGTTGGGTTAAAGCAATCAGCACTGCTCAGTGTTATTATATAGGGCAAACACAGCTCCATAAAAAGTACAAAAAATGCAGAGTGGCTTTAGACTGCAGACATAAAGAAGGGCAGATTTCTGTGTGTCCATCTTAATACCTTTAAACTTTTAAATCTCTCATTGTTTTATTTTGACCTTGGGACTACAGGTTGGGTATTTTTAATTTGTTCTTTGTAAGTTAATTTTGTATTAAATTTATTATTACAGTTTTCTTCTAACAAATTCAAGATATTAGCTGCTTAGGAAATAAATGGTTAGTAAGTATGCTACAGATATAGAATGAGTAATTACACTTCCCCGGAAGTACTTCACAAAGGAAGAAAGCTGTCACTGCCACCATTTTAGCTACAGATTGACCAAGGCAGAAAGGTGAATAAGTTATCTGCTACCTCCATATTTCCAGGCTGGGCCCTTTTAAATAGAACCCAAGTAACACTTTACTGCCTCAAATTTTGAAAATGTTCTGAAAAAATCTGGGAATCTTCTAATTCCATATAAAACAGGTTTATCTACCCTCTGCCTTGCATGGTGGTGAGCAAACTCTTCATTCAATGACTTTGGTAGATGAGAGCGCTCAACATTTATTAGATGAAATCCTTTCTAATTATAAATGGGGAATGACTCAGTCTGTTCCAGTCATGATAAATGAACCTGATTAAACATTTTGTGTCAAATATAGCACAGTGGAAAGTTAGGAGTGAGTGGATTGAAGGGCTGCATAATTACCAGGAACAGAGCTCATTCACTTCAGGCAGGCCGTGCAGTGCAGCAGCGTCAATACTGCAAGGTTTGGGGGAGAATTACAGGAAATACAGGTTCTCCACTGGAAACCAGCCTGGAAGATGTGTATTTAGCTTTGTGGCCTCCAGATACCCTCTGAGCTTTGTGTGGGTTTGCTGTACATGCCTCAAACTTCAAAGGTGAACTCAATGACTGCCAGTGACCGATTCAAACCTTGACTGGAGGGTTCATGAAACTTCTGCTGGAATTGCCAATGAGGCACTTATGCAGGCTTCTGAGCAAAAGCCAGCCGAAGCAGATAAATAAGAAAAGGAAAATATTAGTAATGAAATAAATTTAAATCTGTTCTATATTATGCTATATTTACACTATATTTTAATTGATTCTGAATCTTAAATGTCTGATTTTATGATTGCTGATAGTTATTAAGGCAATTTAAAAAATCTAAATAATTTCTACTTATATTTCTGCCTGCGAAGGGCTGTTTTATAGTATTTCTCTTGATTAAGAAAGCCAAATTGTTTGCTTTTAAGTTTTACAGGGAGTTCTGATAGATACTGTCAAATAAGGGGAAGAGTAAAAGAAAGAACAAATAGGTAATGGTTTAGTGTTTTGTTGAGATTTAATAAGTAGAGGATTTTTTGTTACCTAGACTTAAATTTATAGAGCTGCTGGACAATGTTTGCTGCACAGGACTGGAATTTTAATTCCTTGCTGTGATTGTTTGCTGTAAGGTTTTTTGCCATAGCTACATTGCAAGTTCAAATATGCAAACTAATATTAGTGTGGCCACCCAGGGAACACTGCAAAGCTGGCAATTAGCATCTCCCATGTTTCAGATGAAATATCAATAGCACGAATATATGCAATCCTGCAAGGATCCATCCATGAGCTTGAGTCTACATACACCATTAAATTACTGAGGCTATTCAGGGACTGCAAAATCAAGCATTTGCGTCAGGATCGAACATGGGAGAATGCGTGAGAGCCTCTGACATTTTTCCAGTCATGGGCACTGCAGGAATCAGTGGCAGAGTTCTGTTTCCAGGCACAGCTGCATTTCTCAGAACAAATGCAAACTTCTCATCAAATGTGTATCATGAAAATGAGGATACGGCAAATCTCACCCTGGTTTTCATTTTCAAAATGTCTTGTTCTGTACTTATTTTGTTTTGCATGTGGAGGTCTTGGGGTGTCTCTCTTGTGGTTTATTAAAGTCTCGCAAATTCAGTAAGCTGAGAACAAATAGTACTGGAAACATCAGGCATAGTTTCTACTGCAGAAATTATTCAGTCTTAATTTTTATGAGAAGCAATGTCATACAAAGATATAGAATCTTTGATTACTTTTTAAAATTATTCATTTCTACTTCCTGATCACATTTCAAGGCCACATCTTTTAATGATGCCCATTCCACTAAAGAGTTTCAAAGACTTCATGTAGTCTTCAAATTTATCATATAATATAGAAAAATATTTTCCGTGTGCTTTCAGAAAGATATTATAAGATAAATTAAAGAGAGATCACTTTACTATAGAATAAAAAAAAACCCCACAAAACAATGATTTCCTTTTTGTTTTAGAGAATAAATTCAAGGATGATACTTTCAGAGAAATTAAATCCAGTTCCATATCTCTCTGGACATGCATGAACATTTTTATTTCAGAAATACAAGCAAGAATGAAAAAAATAAATGTGATACTCTGCCTTCTTCAGAGCTCTGTGATTTAATACTGATCTTTTTTAAGCTCTATTCATAAAACATCTTGTATGAACAGAATCTGTGTGCTGATACAGACTTTTGCACACGAGGTGTTGTCATTACACCCTATTTAACTGCTGAATGTGTTATTAAAAACTAATTATTTCTTCCTCATCATTAGTGATTTTTTTGTTTGATTTACTGTGGATAAAGTCACCCAGAGGCTGAAAATTTAAAGATTACATTTCTTTGTAGTAGTAACTCAATTAAGTTTTTTCAGTTCCCGTTGCTATCTAATCATTGTCTGAAACAATGAGAATTATTTTCGATGTGTTGCAGTTCCCCATAACTCAAGACAATGATCACATTTGCCATACGTCCCCCACCCTTCTTGGGCTTTGTCTCTTAATGTCTTCCTGGGTTTAGTTCCTAAATCCTCAAAAAATGAGAGCTCGTTAATAAAAGGTGTGCAAAGCGTAATCCTTAGAATTTTCTGGACCATGATGGTAAACTATGGTGCCATCTGAAAAAAAGAAGAAAAAAAAAGAGTACATGTTGTTATTAGTGTCAAGTCGTCATTGTTCAAAGACAAGTCAACCTTCCAGTTTATTGACAGGAGTATATTAATAAAATCGTGCTTATAAAATTAACAGGCTGTAAAGGAGAAGACTGAGTGAATTAGGGAAGACAGGTCTTATAAGCAGCAGAAAATGAACCAGGGAGTTAAGTGCATAGTATAAAATAGTGTTTTGTGAACACCCATGGCATAGATTATCCTCCACTAATTAGTATGTCCTTAAAGCAAAGGAAATACTCCAGCTTTGCTCTCATCAAGATTTTTTCCAGGGAATTGTGTTGGAAGGCATCATGCTTCTTGAATTCTTGGCTCATCTAAGCCCTGATCAGGAGTTGCTGCTGTGACACTTAGGAAGAATGAAATTTAGTCAGAGGATTACAAGGATTAGAAGGTGGTTTTAATTATTCAAAAAATGAGGATCTGAAATGGGCTTCCAATATAAGGGTCAAGAACTTGCTAACTTTCATCTGCAGGCTTGATCACTTGGTGTTCAGGGTTATTTGGCAGGGTGAACTCCAGCAGGAGGCAACTGGATTTGAGGGCCTAAGCAATTTCTCTTTTGGTGGAAGTTGGTCTGCCTGAAGGCCGTCTTCTCTTGTTCAGATTCTGGAGTCTTTGCATTAGGAAAGATCTGGTAGAAAAATGCTGTCATGATCCTTTCCCTGTGTCTGCCTGAGAGAACCTCCCTAGATGTAGTCACAATGGCAACAAGAAGCCTCAGGCTATAGGCACATTTTGGTATAAAACTCCTGCCTCCCTCCTGGAGTTACAGTTCTGTCACCAAATCAAGAAAAGGCACTCTTAATTACTGAGGTTTATCTCTCTTTCTCCAGCATGTACCATGACTGGTTTTGGACACCTCCAAATCTTTCCTGGTTCTTTGTAAAGACCCTTTGTGGTAGCAATAGTCTCAGTCTTTTATCATCGAGGAAATCAGGCAAAGAGATTTTTCTGTAGGATTTAATGCTCTGCCTTTTGTCCTGGTAAGAAAGGATTTTTGCACTGACAAATAAACCCTGTCTCCAAGAACAGCCAGAGTGGCAGAACTCTCTGCTCTGTGGTAGCTATTATCTGTGGTAGCTACAACAGAGTAGCTCATATCAGAGGCAGTTTTGCAGAGCAGTGCATTTTTTCAATGAACTTACCTGGGAAAGTAACCTGACTTTCTTGCCCAATTGTCATTGGCTTTTTTGAGTCCCCAAGCCACTGCCTCATTTCAGGTTTGTACCTGTGCTTTGACTATATTGAGACATTTTGCAAACATATGCCCTGAAAGCAGTGGAGAAACTGCCAGTAATTGCATGGCTTCCTTAGTTAGTGAAAAAATGGTGAAAAGTAACTGAGACTCCAATCAGCTGCGATTGTCAACACCTCCCTCAATGCTGGCAATCTACTGGCAATGCTAAAACAGTCTATAATCTGGCCATGACTCAAAAAATAATCACTCTGAACTAGTAGTCTTGCCAACTGTTACCCTAGTTCTAATCTTTTCTACTTCAGTAAGGTAACTGCCTTTCTTTTGCCTCAAAAACTCAAGAATCTTTTGAATATATTTTGATTAGACTGATGCATAGTCTTTTAACAATTCAGGACAAATATACACACTTTTAGGTCAATAGTAGATTTCACCCTGGTTCATCAAGAGATGTTAATATGCTTAGAGGAGCTGGCAAACAAAGCTAAACTGAGCTGATTCTGTTATCTCTTCTCGTTGAGATGAGTGGTTGTTTCCTCTTGCCAGGCATTCTCATGTCAGTGTCCCTTGACCAGATCCTATTTTTCTGAAATTTTTGTCTATTGTGACAGAATCCTACCCTGAAATAGAAACCCAGGCAGTATGACTAGGAAAAAAGTTCTTTCTTCTTAAGCAGTATGCACCTGCGAATTTGGAACCATGGTTGTTTACCATTTTTGTATAAATATCTGCATGAATGCATGTGTGTGTCTAAATAATGTCTGTCTCTGTATCACATGTGGACATAACTTCTGATTGTTTTCCTCTTTTCTCCTTAGTTTTCATCCCTCTCCACCCTTGTATCTCAATACCTAAATAACTGTAGCTCCCTCATAAAATCCAGTTCTGTCATCATAATTAAAATATCTAATCACTGAATGCTTTGGTTTTGTCTCCACTGATTGAATTATTATTTCTGCCAAGTGTCTTCAAAATCTCTAACTTTCCTTCCCTCCTGGAATCCCTCAATGGAAAAGCATGGGGGAGGATGTCTTCATTATCTCTTTTTTATTTGTTATGCCATTCTAATGTAAGTGTGAAGGCACTATGAAGATCTCTACACATTCTTGATCAAAGACAATTCAGGATCATTTTGATTTATGCACATCCAAATGTCGTGGAATTTCCAGGGAAATGTCAGTGAAGTCAGGAAACTTTCTATCTGCTGAAAAATTCTGAGGAAGTGAGGAAACTGAGCTCTGAGAGGTGGAGGAGTTTAAATTTAGCAGACTTAAAATAAGATGTTTCTATCTTTGCTTTCTGCCCACAACTTTGTTAAAGGTTATAGTTCAAGCAGCAACTGAAGCAGGAGCGATATTCTTGTGCTAATTCCTCAGTCGCTGCTATTCACAGTCCTATACTTTGTCCTAAAGCGCCTTAAGGTTGATACTTATGTTAATACCACCCTGCGAATGGCAGTGCCTGGGAAACTGGTATGTGTTTCTTCTGACATGACTATTTTGGGACCAGTAATTGCTTTCAGAGCACAAAGTAGACTGAAAGTACTGGTATCACCTTCCCCTGTCTCAGCTGTATCCAAGACAGACTGTCAGTGTCCAGCTGCAGTCTTCAAAAGTCAAAAACAGAATTAATGGGAAATTAGGAAGTCTTCAGTTTGGCTTGAATATTTTTAAACTAGCTTTATTAGTCCCATCAGTGGCTAATGTGTTGTTCTCCATAAATCACCTTTCAATATATGTGGCCGTGCTGCCTCCATATCGTCAGGAAGAGGATGTAACATCTCCACGTTGCACAGAACAAAAGTCACTCAGATTTTTTCTGATGCTTTCTGTATTGTTATGACCACTAAGAACTTTTATACATAGACAAAGTAGTTTAGATGATGGGATTTTTGTTTTGTTCCTATTCAAATTGCACCAATTTGTTTTACCAGCCTGGGGTGTCACTGTGGTGTTCCCCTTAATTACCTTGCCTGGAGAAGTTGAATCACGTGCTGAAGGTCTGGTGCCTTATTGTTACATATGTGTGAACAGCTTGAAATGAGTACAAATACTAAAGGATTTCACGTAGCTCCTGTTTCCAAAGAAACCAGTTTCCTGTTGTCTGGGCATGTTCAGAGTGTAGGTCAATTGTAAACGAAGCATAAACCTTGCTGTGGCTTCGTGCTGAGAAAACAAACAAGCAAAAAAACCCAAATTATGATAGAAAAGCTGATTGTAATAGCAAAGCATTAACAAAAATTCCTTTAACACTTGGATGGGTGAATGGTTGAGAAGGTGTCTCCAGGGATAAAAGCAGAAGCTTGTGGGAATGTCCTCACTTTTCTGAGTTTCTTTGATTTAATTCTCTCCCTTCTTTTTTCCTTCTTCTTTCCTCTACACAGCTATTTGAATTGGACCAAGGGAAGGGCAGCTGGGGCAGGGTGAGATATGTCTTGGGAACTTTAATGTTTACTTTAATGTAGCTCCTTTTTTTCCCCCATACTTTCATTATGGGAGACAACATTTTAAAAACCTTTTCTGGCATGTGTCTTTTCCTCTGGGATTTAGATGTACATTTATCAGCATTATCATTTATCTTCATTTATCAGCATTTACCCACATACAAAAATACCATAACCACGTAAAATGCTGGGGTTTAGATCCCTCAATCCTGCCATTCTCCCCCCAGATCAGCTGGACATTTCAACCTCATGCTAACAAGGACAACAGTGACCAAAGCCACATTTGAGTTGCACACTAGGACTGCTAAATGGCAGGATGTAAGAAAGGGCAAGAAAGTGTTAAGGAAATGACTGCTCTCTAAAGCTTTCCCTTTACTTCAGTGGGTTCAAATAACAGTCTGTACTTCAGTATTGGCTAACAGGTACTGTCATTAAGAGCTATTCTTCATTTCAAGGCACAGCCTTTAGGAAATACTAGCTCTTTATGGGGAACTAGCATGGATCAGTACATATTTATGCTGCCTGGGAGAAAAGAAGTAAGGAAGTTGTTCAATTGAGAGACAGAGTATAAAAATCTATTTTGATCTGAATGTTTATCCTGCTCTCCCACTCTGTCTACCTCAGTTGTAGACAGCCCTGTCTCCCTTAGTCCACATTCACTCTTTCAATACCATTAGTTCTTTCAGCCCTCTGGATTGGGTATCACACACCAGTGTGATTCCCAGTACACTCTTTCCTTTCCTAGTGAGGGGATACCAATATGAGCCGTTCCCCTTGTAGCATTTCCATTTGGGCTGAGTAGTGAAATCACTTTAGATCTGTCTGCAATGACAGGATAGCACTGACTGAGCAGAAAATCCATGAGGAGACTTTACAGAATCAGAGTTTGGAAGGGACCTTTGGAGGTCATCTGATCCAACCCCCCTACTCAAGCAGGGCCAGCCAAGTTGCCCAGGACCATGGCCAGATGCCTTTGACTTTCTCCAAGGATGGAGACTCCGCAGCCTCCCTGGGCCATCTGTGCTAGTGCTCAAACATTGTCTGCAGGGAGAGCTTCAGCAGCTGGTCATCCCAGTCCAAACCAGAAATTTTAAGGTCTTGTTCTGATCACAGTTAATTGTAAATCTGCTGAAGTCAAGAAAGTGACACTTCATTTATAGTGGTGTTAGTAAGATCAAAATCTGCCCTGAGGCTCTTATTCTTACACAGTTGTCTTGCAGGGAATTATGTGTTCTTTAAACAGACAAAATACTGAATTTTTTTTTTTGGTTGTGCTTTGGTGGGGGGATAGAGGGTAGAGAAATGTAGAAGAGGTTATTTGGAATGAAATATAGCAGTAATGTACCTAGAGCACACTTCTGAGGTTTTCTTATAGCAAGTATTCCTTTTCCGGATATAAAAAAATAATCTCAGCAACAGGTTTCAGTTCCCAACCTATTTTTCTTGAGAAACATGAGTCACTAAAGGAAAGACTTAAATTAATTTATCTAAATAAGAGTTCACAAGTTGTTTTCAATTATTCTTAATTTTGCAGGGGAAAAATACCAACGTCAAACCAACAAAAAACAGAATATCCAAAGTTGCTGTAATAATTGAGTGTAAACTTTTTTTATTGAAAAATAAAATTTGGGGAGGCATACTGTTTGCTAGTCTGTTTCGGTTGCCTAGATAAATGGCCTAGCAATTATGAAATTGTACTGCAAATCAATTCCTTATCAGGACAGACTTTCCTCTTGAGAATGATCTCATGTCCTTGCTGACATTTGCAAAGTACAAAGGAGTACACTGATGATGAGTAACATTCAACACTAGTATGAAGATTATAATATGCCAAGTGATACAAGTTGTATATTTCACTTGGTGTAAGAAGTATGTCAGACCTTGATGCTTCAGGCTTTCAGTAAATTCTCAGAAATTTTTTATGAGGTGTTTGTTCTGTATCTAGATACCTTATCAACACTAATTTGCACTTTCAAGAACCTAATGATCTTAAATAAAATACAGCATTATGATAGATGAATAAAAGTTTATTTCACCCATACCATCTTTCATACTGCATGCTTCTGCGATCCACTACTCTGTTACTTCTGTTGTTATTTTTCATATAGTTTTCCCCCTGTTTTAACGTTCAGCCCTTTACCAAGATTTCCTTTTATCAATATTCCAAACAATATTTATCAATATTCCAATTTGCCCAAGACAAAGCTGTATTCAGCAGAGGGCATCTTCTGAAAAAAAAGAAAAACATATGGGCATTTCCATGTGCCAATATGTCTATCTAGAATTAAATTATTCCTTGTTTTATTGCATTTTTATTCTATGTTTTTGTTTTCAACAATAGCAAGATACTTTTCAAAGATATTTTAATAGATCATCATAAGAATTTCCTGTCAACTTTGTAACATAATTAAATCAGTAATCCTAATGCAGTACATTTCAGCTATTTTTGAATTTGTCTTTTGGATGTTATCCACTAAGGACTTCTAAAATCTGTTTAAAGTAGATATTGTATCTATTTTAGAAACTTGGTTCCTTGCCAAGTTCACACAGTTAATTGGTCCTGTGCCTAGTAACAAATAATATACTATTTACAGTTCGCATTGCAAAGCTGAATGATGTGAACCCATAGATTCATTTTTATCCCCCTGCATTTATGCTGTCTGAAACAATGGAAGACATTCTGAATATATTTGCTATATGACAGTCCCCCAAAATAAACCTTATGTGCTCCAAGAAATGTTCCTGATAACCTGCTCACATCTTATCATCCTTAAAATATAGATTCTGTACTTAGCTTATTTAGGTTTAATAATTAAACCACTGCATGATGAACTGGGAAACCCAAGTTTCTCTGGAAAAGCTGAAGTACTAGATATAGTAGGAGGTACCAGTGAAGCCTGAAAGGCTATTTTTTTTTTTTTTAAGTAGGAAAAATGGGAACAGCAGGTTCTCTCTCTGTTGATCTTTGTAAGGGGCTGAGGACTGGAGTGAAAGGCATGTATGGAAGTGTCATCTCTTCCTAGAAAGTTTATAAGTGATAGAGGAAACATTGTCAGGCACATTGTTTTCCAAGACCCTTCGCTTCCTTGCAGGATCTTCTTCATTTGTCTATCAGTAAAGCCATAGGATTTCCAAGTAGATTTTGGAATAGAGTATTCTGCTTGGTTCTGGAGTGGTGGGCAGGAGGACAGGTCCTTGGGGGTCTCAGCGCAGAGGGCACTACACTCCCATCATATTCCCCCAGGAGAAAGCCTGGATCTTAAGTTCTTCCTGGGTGGACCTCAGAGAAGCCCAGATGGAGGGACAAGGTGCACAAGCACCTTTCTCTCTTCTGTAAACTCCTTTCTCAGCTGATTTACCTGACAAAGATTCCATAAAGTTTTAAAATTCTGTTTAATTGTAAGGTTCAGCAGCACAATCTCATGTTTGTTTTTTACTACAATAAGTCCTATTCAATTCAGGAAAGTCTGTCTTAAGAAACAACTTCTAAAGCGTCCTTGAAGAGCATCTGCAGAGGATCAGGATAGCTTTTTGCTGAAAACAAAGACATCTCAGAGTTATTTTGGCTAGATGGTTCCCTTTCAGGCTGAGGTACTGTAGGATCCAGTGTGGCAGATGACAATTTAGGGCACAGGTTTTCTGAGCAGAACAAAAGTAGCTTATTTGCAGTTACTATATATTTTTTTCAGAAATACGCTCATCGAAAGCAAAATTATTTGAGACTATGGTTCAAAACAGTAATTTAGTGTGTCCAGTTGTAGCAGTCTGCATTTTAATGCATTTTGTATGAGAAAAATCTAGTGAAATGATACTGCACTATCAATAAAAATAAGATCTAAGTCCAAGTGTCACATGCTTACTTGTTCAGTTGGAATGAAGTTATCAGCAAGGATAAATTATCCTATCAAACAGCAACCTTCCTTCACTGACTTCAATAAGAATTTAAAAAGAAAACTTTTTTTTGAGAAAAGAGAGAAAAAGTCAAATTTCCTGTGAAGCTGATGATACTTTGTAGTCACTCTGTGCTGTTAATTTTATACTGATTTCTTTATAGCATTCTTTGAAAAAGATGTCTATTTTGGGAGTTGCCTATTTCCTCCGATGTCAGTATTGTTTAGAGATGCCCACATACATCAGAATATTATTGTACTGTTGGTAGTTGCTCTGAAATGTACATATATTTGGAGAGAAAATTCCTGCCTTTTTTTTTTTAAGAAACAAAATGAGCACAGTCATACAGGAACACAGAGCAGAAGTTCTGCCATGCAGTATGGGGGTGAAACCTGCAGCAATTTTGGTCACAATGGAATATTGTCCATGTCCAGCTATAGCATGTCCTTACTAACAGCAATAAGCTCCAGTTACACCCCTTTTGTCACCAAACAGTCGACAACCCAAGAAGTGATTGTCTTTGAACTTACTTTAAGCAAAATATTACAGAAGTTCCTATAGAAAACAGACTGAATGTTCATGAGTTTATTCAGTTTAACTTGAATGGAAGGATAAACAAAATAGGTCTGCAGTTAAACACTCAAATTTTGAAAAGGGAAGACTGAGAGATTAAGAAGACTAATTAGTGAAGTCAACTGGAATGAAGAGCTAAGCATTTTACTACAGATGAGACCTGGAGTGTAGAGGAGGCTTACCTAGACTGAATGCAGAAATTATGAACAAATTTTGAAAAGAAAGAATAATTAGGGATATAGTGGTTAAATGAGAAATGCATCATGGGTTCACTCAGGTTGATCATGCTAAGGTTGCCTTTTTCTAAGATAACTGGTATTTCTGAAAAACAAAAGAAAGTCACTTACTGCAAACAAAGTTAAATTTAATCTGTCAGGATCTCAGAAAAGCATTTAATATGGTGTCACATAGGAAATTATTAGGTAAACCTTAGAAAATGAGGATTAATAAAAGAATTATGGGGTAGTGGACCATAAAGGAATCTAGCTAACAATAGCATGCTTTGCTAAAAGGGCACTATTGGTCTGAAAGGGATTTTATAAATAGAACTAACAAGGATCATTATTAGAACGAGTTGTATGTAATGATTCCTTCAGTGGTGTTAGTGTAAAATACAGAATATAGATGAATTTTCAGTACAAAGGATGAATGAAATATCATAGAAGAGTACTAGTAAGATGAAACCTAAGAATATTTGATTAAAAAATCTCATAGCTTTGCACTAAATATTTCTGCTATAATTTGGAGCCTCATCAACATGAAATGTTGATGGCAATAAAACAGTGTGGATTAAACAGCACAGACTAATTAAACTGATGTGACCATGTCTGGAATTTTATGCATAGTTGTGGCAATGAATATTTGAGAAGACAAATTGGAATTGTGTTAGGAACAGAAAAGGATATTGTTCTATCAGTCGTATTGAGAGACTGTTACATGAAAGGAAAGAGAAAGAGCTTGATACAAAGAAAAAAATGTGTGTTGATATATGATCGCTTTGTTCCAAGGTGCAAACACAAAGGTGGTAAAAGGTACTTTACTGAAAGTGCAATCTTGGCACAAGGATAAATGGGAATAAATTGGCCATGAACAGATGTTGGCTGAAAATTGGAAGATGTGCCTTATTACTCAAAGGTGCTAGACCAATTTTTCTGAGGGAAGTGTAAGGGTAAAATCTTAGTTTGAAATGAAGCTGGTAGAATTATGAAAGTGAAAATAGGACCTGTCTCCCAGGAAGATTCTGGTCTGGATTTGGTAACTCTTTCAGTCATTCCTCTTGTTTTACATATGCAGCCATAAATGCAGATAGATATTGTCTGTCTTGATTGTATGCCTTGCCATTGTTTTGTTCCAAATTGCTATGAATTTGGCAAAGCAGAAGCATTAAATTATTCCTAAAATTATTTATGCATAGTAGCTTTATAATGCTTATGTTTTCAAAGTATTCTGTTGACATGTCTGGCATTCTGACAGTTTCCCAAATACATTAGCTTGCTCAAGGTTATACTACAAGCCAGTGACAAAGATCACACTGGAGGTCCATTAGACAGAAACGGCAATTTTTAGTTGTAAACCCTAAAGTACAGTGTCGTTACTTTTCCAGAACAGGGTATGAATGGTTAAGAAAAAGGTTGGCATGAACTCTTTTTTCCTAATTAGGGGTTCTTCAAAACAAGATTATTTCACTTATAGTCCTTTTGTTCATTCTGTATCAGCATTACACAAGCATTGCTCATTGTTATGCTTAGAAGGTAAGACTAAAAAGTCTGTGGATAGGTAAGCAGGCAGCGCTAATTCCAAATAGTAATAAAATTATAGGTATGTAAACCCAAGATGATCTCATTAAAGTAATAAACTCAGAAGGATATTGAAGACCAGATGGAACTCCAAACAGGAAAATCTATAATGGGACATAAGGATGCAAATTACCCAGAGTAGAGTTTTTCCACATTTGAATGTAGTTCCTTATGTCATAAAAAGATATATACATAAAATACAATCTGTTAAAGTATTTGTATTGAAATCACAATTTCTAAATAGATACATTTTGAAGGCTTCCAAATTAATGAATATGTATGGAAATGTTACCTTTCCTGCAAAGATTCAGTGGAAAATGTCAAACTTTGTATGATGTGTGGAATCAAAATTTCACATTTAACATGTCTGCAGCTTCTCAGAGGCTTTATACCTATTTATGACTATGCACATGAAAGTATTTTACTGAACAGTTCATCTATAAATATTAAAGAACTTATGGATAATTACAGATCAATTGGTGATTACTTGTTTAGTCAGTGTCCATTATTCTCCCTTTATCTGTCTCTAGTGAGCTTCGGTAGTAGTAACCATTCCAAAAAGATATGATCTGGCCACAATCTGGGCAGTGAAGTGCAGAAAGAGCCATCATACTGGTTTTAGAAATCCATCTGTTCTTCTTATGCAAATAATATTGCAGTACTGGAAAAACTGGCTACTTCGAACATCCCTTTATGACTATCGTAGATCTTGCTTAATTAGTATTTTAGGATGACTATCAGAATGTTTCAGTGTTGGAAAAAGTCCTGTATATCTCTCCCCAAAGGCTGGTAGTATCTTTGTGTCAAATTTGAGACTTGTGTCCTACCGCCATGTTCACAGTCCCTCTTCAGCAGTCCATTCTGGCTTGGTGGGGTTTGTCTTTTCTGTGGAAAAAACACTTGGAGTGGAAACAATGAAGACTGATAAAACATACTGGAGAATGGAATAAGTGGATTAGGATGTCTGTGTAGGAACAAGTATTGTTTTTGCTTAAGTTTCTATCATATATAGACGATATGTAAGAATAAGGCACAAGCAGTGTTTGCTGGCTTTAACCCTTTGTATCACAAGAGTCGATAAAAGGGTCTGTGCAGCTCCACTCTTAACAGCCATGAATCAGATGAAATAGGAAACAAACACGATGAAGTGTTGTTGACTCACTGGATGCTGTCTGCGGTATCATTCTGTGGAGGGCTCCAGGGGGAAAGCAGACATTTTTATATTGTGTGTTTTTTCAATAAAAGATTATTGACTTCTAACAGTGCAGAGATAGTGTTTAGCACTTGTTTCAGTATGACTGAAAAATGGAGCATTTAACAATGGCCCAAGTTCTTCCAGCATGGTAACACTTGCTCTGACTTTGTTTCCCAGACATGCTGGCTAGTCCTGGCCTGGCGATCACCCTCAATAGCACTTTTGCAGCAAAAGGGGAATATATGATGTAGCATAGAAATGTCAGGTGCAAATCTTTTTATGCTTCCTTCCCTTCTACTACTTCTTTCCCTCAGTTACCAGTTTTAAAGAAGGCTCCTGTGGGGGTTTGGCACAAGGCAAAACAGAGCAGCTGGTAAACCCTCAAGAGCAGAACAACACTTGTAGTCCTTTTGCATTAATTGATCTTAGGTAATTCTTTAAACTACATTGCTTTACACTTAGGTCAGTTTTGTTTTCAGTCAGTTTGTAAATCATGGTAGCAAATAGATGTTTTGGAATCGGTTTGTCCTGTTGTTGTAATCTGATCATGTTCTAGTGATAGGTAGGTGGAGGTGGGAAGCTGCTTCACGGTAAAAAAATAGTGAGACCACATGAAAAGGCTTGGCAACATATTTCTTAATTGTTTTGGGGACTGGAGAGCACAATAACCATTGCAATGAATATTTGTGATTTTTATTCTGGGTGGCAAATGTTCAAAAGCACCTTTAAGCCTCACTTCAAATTTTAAGTCGGAAGTTGCAAACCAGCTCCATCACAAAGCTTACAGTAGGCAGACAGTGTGTATTTTGTACTAGACACAGCTGACCATATTACATAGGACTACTTTTAGAAAGCAGTCAGCATGTGACATGGACTGCATTCAATAATGAACTGCCAGATTCTGACCTCACCCTGGTTTCACTCCAGCAGGAAACTCCAGTGGAGTTAGAATAAGTCAGTGGGGCTATTTGAAATTTACACCAGAGGATATTAATTTGGAATTTTGCCCATGCCTGCGTAGCACCTCCTGAAGCAATGTGTATTCTAGCTGCTCTCTGAAGTTGATATTCTTCTGGTTATGGGGGTTAGAAGATTCCCCTAATTTTATTTGGACAAAAAGTGGTTATCTAGTAAAAATGGAACATTGAGTCGTAAAAATACTTGATCCATTTTCAAATTTCATATACCTGACTCTTCTGTTAAGCCACAAGTGATTTTGAATCCTGTTTCAGGTTCTAAACATAGAAAAAACTGATTTCAGAATGGGGAATGATATATAATCAGCAGCAAAACAATTAAAAGCAGAGTCTAGTTTTTTTGAAAGTATGGACTAGACAAAAACACTAATCCATACAAGTTATTAATTCTAAATATGCTGTAGCATTTATTTCATGAACTGCACTATAAAGGCATTTTAGTCTATTATTTCACATTACTTTTTCCAGACTAAACACATGGTCAAATATATATTTCCTCCAATTTTAAATTCAAAGAATAAACTAAATAGCACTTCTTTTCCCCAGAATCCCAGGTCCTGGGATTTAGGGAAACATGACTTTATCCTATTTGTCATAACTATTCATAAATTTAGATTATGAAGAAAGATTGCTAATTCTCCTCATGCAACAAAAATGAAGATTTTTAAATTTCAAAGTTGAAAAGGCAAGCAAAAGTACTGTGAATTTATTTTCTAATGTCATTTTTTAAAAATACTTTTCATAGTTTGTGAACTCGAACTATTTTGTTAGTTGGGACCGGTGGAGCCTGAGAAGAGGCAGGGTAGTGTCTGATGGTAGGAGGACCCCAAGTAAGCAAAGTTCTCTGCTTCTCTGTGCAGACACCTCACGTTACAAACTCATCAGGATATTGATTCTCCCGGGAGAGAGAACCATGCCTGAGAGTAAGCTGTGAGAGTTAGTCACTTTTCAGAGCTCAAAAAAGCATTTTAAACACTTTAAGAGCAGAAAGTTTTTCTTTACACCTTTTGAGTCTTTCAGCTTAGAATCATGGGAGTATGAATTCATATTTGCCATCAAAGATGTAAGTACTTTAGACCACATGTCATTTATTTGCAGAGTTAAACTTCCCTAAGAGTCACTGGTAGCACTTCAGAACAGATTAGTCTTACAATTCTGTTTTAAACCTGTTTCTTTATTCTTTTTCTCCACTTACCTTCAGAATTAATTTACAGCACATGTAGAAAAAACTATTATTTTCTGTCTTTAAAAAATAAATAGAGCTCAGCTAATTGAACGAATTGTTTGGGTTGTTTGTAATAGCTCTTGAGAGAGAAGGCATTGATCTGAATATTGTACTAGGATTCATACTTTCTGCTTTACTTCCTTGCTGAGCCGCACAGTCCACTGGATACATGGAAAGAAACTTCTAAACAAAGTCAAGATATGGAAATATATATCTAATTTCAGTCTTATGTATCCAGTCTCTCAATTTGATATGGCTGTTCTGACGTCCAAAATGACCAACTCAAAGTGTATAGAATATGTCTCCTTAGTTTCTACACACCCCAGTGTGATTATCTTCTGTTTCCCCTGACTGAATAATAACAAAATGCGCAGGGTTTTCTCTGGCACTGACCAGGTCTGATGTCAAACTTAGTGTGTGACTGGATGTAGCAGAGGTGTAAGGTCCTAATTTCCCAAAGTTTACATTGAATCATTTTTTCTGAAAATATATGATTTGTGGGGCGAGGACTGGCTTTCCTGAAGTAGTTCAGAAAACCTATATCTTCTTTTAATAATGCTGTGGATACTTCTTTCCTGTGCAAGATCTTTTTTTAATGTCTAAGGTCAGATTGAAGGTGTGAATAAGATTCAGGGTTCTTAGAATGCATCGATTCAGTTTTACTTGCTCAAATGACATCACATCTGGACCAGTAATTCTGTCCCTTTCTCCCTTCTCCAAACCATGGTGAAGTCTAATAACTGCACAGATTTTAGACTGCTTAGAATGGTTGACCTTTAAGCAAAAAATTATTTTCAGTCCTAGTTAGAGAGGAGATTATACCTTACCGTGATAATTAAGGAAACTAGGATATTAACGTTAGTTTAAAGTATATTCATGGGAATGAAACGCATTAATATTAGAATTCAATCATGATGCAAGAGTGTGATTGAGAATTTTCATATGTGGGGAAGAAATAAATGTCACTCATCAGTACCAATGGCTTAAGTTAACCCCTCTTCTTTGCACTGCAACAGGCTGGGAACACCCAGGTGTTCAGCTATTGCATGTCATCCAAGCACTGGCAGTTTTCATCTGAAAGCTGTTAATTTCTTAAGATGAGCTAACTCTGTTGCTTGAAACCATGAAAGCATAACCTGTTGGATAAATTGCTCACAGTTGCATGTTTTACCCTTGTTACTTAAGGATAAGCAATGGCATTTTGGAAATAAGAAACAGAAGTGAGCATGTAACATCAGCTCAAAATTAAAATTAAGTAACTCAATTAGTTCCTGGAACTTTTAATTGATCTATCTCCTGCATTCCCCTCAACACTGGCAGAAATAACTAAAGTGCTTAACAATGCCATTGAAAAGGACAAAGATACTTTGAAAGTATAGAAAAATAGTGAGGGTGGTTTTGGGTTGGTTTTAATAGTCTGAAATATTTGACATATCTGATACTTAAGATATTTCAGACAGGCAGTGGCAGTCCTTGTCATGCATGTTTATTGGATCCTCTGTTGGATCTTTTTCTGTGATTAAGTCCATTTGCTACAAATGTTCATAGACCCACTCTTCATTGATCTGTAAACTAGACGTGGTCATTTTAAATCATCTATCATGTCTGACTACGACACAAAACCAAGACTTCTACAGATCTTTCTTTCCTGAACCTCTCATCTTCTCATAGGTATTACACCGTACTTTCATTTTAAAGGCTTCGTATCAGGGAAAGCCTCCAACATGAAACTTGGTCTCTCTGCCCTGGATTTTTGATTTTTCACCCTTGAAGTACATTTAAACTAATGCTGCACATTAATTGATTTTTTCCCATTTAAGTTATAACAAATATACTAAGAAAATTTGTCACAAAAAATGCCGTTAGTGGAGCAACATTGAAGTGAGTTGTTTCTTGAAGAAAAAAAGTCTGTTAGAGCCTACTGAAGACAGAAATTAGTTATGTGATGCCATCTGACTCTTTTCCTGTAATACCAGGCTATTTAAATTTTCATTCAAGTCTACTAAAATTGATGTAAAGGTGATAAATCATTGAATGAATCTCTCAGTTATTAGTTGAAGCCCTAAAGGAAGACCTCATAAGCCTGCAGATTGTGAGGTACATGTACCCTAGTTCTATGAAAGCTGAACTGGTCCTGCCTATGCAGTTATATTCTGTCAGCACCTGGCTGAGCTTTCAAGCTTTGCTTTTGGGCTTTTTTTTCTCCAGAATAACTGCATCCTCACCTGATTGACTGTCCCCTAAGTTGCTCAATGACCACAGAAGAGATTGCTGGAGTGACACTGTTTCGGATGGCAGGAACACTCGACCACATACGTACTCAGATCTGCAGGCTTCTGCAAAAGATTTCCCCCCCAAATTTGGCTACTTCCCTCCTTCAGTCCTTCTCTCCTCCAATCTCACACAGAGCAAATGAATGAAAGAACCAACAACCCACAAAATAAAGCAAAACCAGAGACTGTAAGAAGGGAACAGGTCCAGCAGAGATTGTCCAAGACTTCTATAATTTTCCTTTTGCAAACAGTTTTGCTGTTTACAGTCTATGATTCTTGTGGTTTAAAGATTTTAGTCAATGATCCTTAAGGTGTTCAGCCAGGCTGAGATAGTGCTACAGCTGAGATAGACATCTCAGCTAACCCAATTAGTCTCAGTAATACTAGATGATTTATGCATTGGTTTGTTGATTCTGAAATTATTCATCCCTGCAGTGCACATAGGAGGTATATAACTTTTGATCAACTTGTATTCAAAACTTCTTTCACATGGAACTTTATAAACCATAAAATTGCTTTCCACTTTAGTGCTTAGAAAAAATATTGCAAAAAAGGGGAAATTTTTTTTTTTAAAATGTGCTAAGAAAGTTATGTAACTTTTAAAAAAAGAGAATGCTGTCCTTGGAAATGCTGTTAACACATTCAGAGAAATTCAGAAAGCCCCACAATAATTATATTTAAAATCTGTATCTCTTAATCAAATTTGCTCAGACAATTCTCCATAGAAAGGAAAACAAAACACATTCTTAAGTAGTGCTTCTGAAGCTGCCTTGGATGTTGCGGGTCTCGCTTTGGCAGTTGTCACACATGCTAGCATGCACAGAGAATAAAGGTGCAGCAAACTCTGAAAGAGAGGTTGAAATAGATTTTTCTTTTTCTCCTTTCTTCTTGTCTATCTCCTTCCTGACTTCCTTTCTTTCCTCTCATTTCCCCTTTTTCTTCTTTTTCTTTGATCCATTCTTTGTCTTTCCATCTCTCTTACTTTCATTATCTCTTTTGCTTCCTCTTTCTGTGTGTGATTTGGTTGGTTGGTTGGTTGGCTGGTTGGTTTTAGCTGTCCTATTGCTTAGTTCTAGATAGAAAGATTCATTTTACTTGGAACTTAGCCATTTATGAAATGAAATGGAAAGCTTTTAGCCTAAAAAGGAAAAAAATCCACAATTTTAACTGAAATATTTGAAGGATTCTATTTCAAAACTGTGCTTATACTGAAAGGAAAACAGAAGTTAATCACAGTGATTGAATCACGGTAAGCTTAGAAGGCAAAATTACTTATTTCATTTTGAAGAACAATAAGTACTCGATCCACACAATGTAAAAATTTATTATTTTACATTTATTTTTCAAATTCACCCGTGAAAAGTCAGTTTATTTTCATAGCTCTAATCAGAATTCTAACTATCTGTGCTTCCTTTCTCAACGTCTCATCCTTCCTTTCCTTCCTCCCAGAGAACTGTGCTACAGCTTTGTTGAACCTCAATTGATCTTTAAACTTTTTTTTTTTGCTGGCTCCGTGTGCTCTGTTATGTTTCCAATTAAAAAAAATACAATCTTTAATCCAAAATCTGAAGGTCACTAATTAGCTCATTTCTGTTCCACAACAGAAGAAACAATGTTAACTTCCGTAGCATCTAAGCTGAATATAAAGGCCTCATTAATCTTAGACATATGAAAGCAAGTATCCGAGGACAGATGACATTGTAGAAAAATTGCCCTGGAGAGGAAGACACAGAAAGATCGGACCGTGTTTATCACCATAAAGACTTTCTCATGTGCTCCATAGGCTAAGTGATATCAGGGCACAGTGCAAGGTTCTGAAGAGATAAAGATGTTCTGTTGAGCAAAGTATTGTTTGTAAATAGTGAAGTTGATTCTAAGCCATGACAGAAGCTCTCCCAGAGCAATACTCAGCACCTTATTAGTTTTTAAAGAAAATGATGGCACTTAATATCCTCAGTCAACAGAAAGCTGCTTTCTGGGACAGGGAGTTTCCACTCTGTTGCCATTTATTTTATTGCTCCATTGTCACAGGCTCCTTGGGAATGTGTTAGGAAGCCTGCTCAAAGTCCTGCTGGACTCAGAGTCCTCCTGGACTCAAAGTGGGGCCTTGAATCAGAATTCGTGCAAACACGAACCCACGTCCCATCTGGTGGGAGCAATCTGCGGGTGGTGCGGTGTTCATTTAAATTAATTAAACTAATCAAGGGATCATTTGGATTTTACATAATTGTGTATAAGTTGGAGATGAAAACATATTCATTAAAATTGAGAGCTAATTATTTGTTATTATAGTGCTAGTATACAACAAATCATGGAAGTTTTCATATGTAAAACTGAAGATATTGATATTTTCATTTGTTCCAGTTGGACTGCAAAGTTAAAGTTGATGCATTTGTGAGTTGTATTTGGGAATGTTTCAATAGCAAATATACAATATTAAGTACATAAAATAATATTATAATGCATAAGCCAAAATGAATAAGGATGAAGTAGTAAAATCCTAGTGTCTCATTTTCACACATTTGTTACAACTTCTTAAACTGACGTGTTCTGACAGTGCACTTTGATTATAATGAAGCTGTCTTTCCAGTTGAAGAATCTTCCACTGTAGTAATTGAGATACTCTTATTTAGTTACTATTACTTAGCTTTCCAGTTAAAGTACTCTAGAGAATTGTCTATTCTTTCAAAGTGTTTCTTCTCAAGGCAAAAAAAAACCAAACCAACAAACAAAACCAAAACCAAAACCAAAAAAAACCCAAAGAAAAAGCCCATTAACAGTTCTTTTAAAAAAAGGCTCGTCACTGTTAAATCTAACTTGATAAATAATTCTTTCATGAAATCAGGATGACTTCCTAATGTCTCTTAGTAAAAAACAAAACAAAACAAAGCAAGGAAAACCCCAAATCACCAAGCACCCAAACAAACAAAACCACAGCATAACAAACTACTCTTACCTTATCAACATCCTTCCATAAATATTATGGAAGCCTGTGGGAAAGTTGAGACTGGAGAGATTTGTGGTTGAGATTTTTTAAAGAAAACTTTAAACATAACCTTAAAACCTTTATATACTTTACTCAGTCATCTGGCTATAAAACAGTTTGCCATTCACATGCTAGTTGCTGTAGTTGTGAAAATTTGCAAACTATGATATTCTGGCTTAAATTTATCCATGTTTCTTTTCTAATAAGTTTTTTTCATAACTGAGACATAGATATATTGAAAATAGATGAAACTCAGTACCACCACTTAAACTGAAGCAACCAAATCTTATTTTTCTACCGGTTTAACTCATTTTTCACTCTGTTCCCTGAATGGAATTTCAGGAGCCAATACTAACATTTTCTTTTCCCTTATTTCTATTACTGGGAAAATCTCACAAAGGAGATTAAAATATGACTCCTGCAATATTAACAGGCAGTGCTGTGTCCTAGTGCTAGCTTTGTCCTTTGTGGGAAAGTTTTATTTGATCGTTGAAAGTTTAATTTGAAGGACCATCATTTGGCTTTAAAAGAACTAACCTGTTTTTAGGAGATTATACTAGAAAGATGCATGAGAGAGCTTACAAATTAAAATATTGTTTCTTTCCAGTTACATTTTTGCTTCCACAAAAAGAAATATAGGTTGTCAGAAGAGGTGGCAGTTCTCAGATTCTGTTTTATTAACAAAGCTGTAAAATGACAGTTGCCTAGATGAAATTGAGGAAATCTGAAAAAAAAAAATAAAGAGGAAAAATAAAGACGAAAGAGAGAAATTCTGGCCTCCTGTATAAATGATAGCTTTTGTCTGTTACATCATCACATTGTAATTAGATTTATTACGGCTCTATGCTCATGGTTTGAGTAAGTGGAATATGTGATGTGAGTTTAATTGGCTTATTTGTCATGCAGAGTTCACTAGTGCATTAGAGCCTGCCTTGTCCTGCTGCTATTAGAAACATCTCTTGTAAAAAAATCAGCCATTCCACCACAATCTTTCAGAAATATTCCACTGCAACAAATGCCAACGTTTTTTAAATTAGACTTAACCCATCAGCAAAGTAGCTGTTACCTCCTGCTTTTGCCCTCCTTCTCATCATGTTTGAGAAATCTCTGTCCTTCCAGTTCCGGTACAAAACCCGCTCATCAAAAGCACAAATTCTCTTTATTTCTGCCACAGGCTTCAGACTATTTCTAGCTGCTCAGAGAATGAATAACACTGGGCAGCTCATTTCATCTGTCTGTGTCTTTATGTAGCAGTTCTGTGAATAGAAGGAATAGATCTTAACCCATCTTGGAGGCTGCTGAATGAGGTATAGAGTAAGAGCATAATTTTTATGGATGTTATGGTTGTTATGGATACTCGGAAATAATCATACGGAGTAATGGAATAACATATTTGCCCATATTTTACGTCTTTTGACCTGTATATTATTCCAACCACATCAAGGTGAATGATGTCTAGGGAATTAGAATCTACAATTGAATGGACTGAATTTGTTTCTCTTTTCCATTTACTTATAAAAAACAAGTGTGAGGTCTATTTTTAATGTTGCTAACAATACGGATCAAACCTAAATGGGATTTAAATGAAAACAGGTAAAAATAGGGGGAAATTAATTTAAACCCAATCCAAAGAAAATGTTCATATCCAGTGCAAGGTCTTATGGACACTGAAACCAGCCCATAAATGGTATGATTGTCTTTGAGGGATCTGTTACTATTAATACCAGGTGTTCACTGCATTTCTTTGCAGACTTTTTACAAACTTATTTATATTACATCATCTGTGCAATTTTTTTCCTCAGATAGGGAAAAGTAAACCATCGAAGTAAAGTTTACTTTTACTTTTTTCATATATTTAATCTCTAAACTGTTATCAAAAAACAAGTTTTTGGTAAACACAGCCTTGCTCTTTAGAGAGAAAATTGATGGCAATCTCAATTGATACCGTATATGGATTTTACTGTCTTGTTATGTTAGGAGTGGAGGGTGACCCTGCATTTCAATCATCCAACAAGAATTAACAAATAAATAAATAAATGACATTTGAATATTTGTCAGAATCTGTGAGTAATCTAGACTGAGCCATGGTCTGACATCCTGTCTGGTCAGATGACATCATTTGAGTTGTCTTTGTGCATCCTGAGTTCAAATTTCCCTTTTGTTTGGAGTCAGTAAGCTTTCATGGGTAGTAAAGTCCTGTCTGCTCCCTTTGCACATCCATTATATTGAGGACTTTAAAAACAAACAAAAGTTAAGTCTTTGGTTTTGCCAGGTTACTTTATGATTGTACAACGGTTCTCTTTGTTTCTTCTTCCTTTTTTTAGGAAGAGAATTCAGTTGTGGTGTTAATGAGCTCTGGACAGAGTTTAGCTGGGCTTTTTGTTGAAGGATTTATAAAAATATATACATGTTTGTGGACCAGATAAGTTTAAAAATGCCATCATAATCAATTATTTAAACAAGCCCACAAAATAACATGCAGAGGTCTTTATTTATTAGACTCTATAAAAGGCATATAAATCGAGCTCTGAAATAAAATGCAGTAATTAGTATAACCTATTTAAAAGAATATCCTTTGCATACATCTCTTTTTATTACTATTTCGACTAAGATTATTTGTTGGATTTTTTAAAAAATATACTTCAAATTATTTTAAATACACTTTAAATATACTTCAAAAATGTAGTTCAAATCAAAGTCTTTGGTGCATGATGATTTGTAGTTTTCCCTTGTCTGCTTTGCAGGTGGTATGGTATGGTATGATATTGTTTACTTCCAAAAATACAAAATTTAGTAATAGAAATGCCCTACTCTTTGCTTTAGAAAGAGAGTCAATTATGTACGAAAGCTGAATTGCTGTTACATGGTTTTGGGCAAAAGGTGAATTGTGCTTTAAATTAAAGAGAAATCTTGTGCACATTTGTTTTGCTGAGCTCTGTGATTTTAAGGACATATTAGAAATTAAAAACAAGTTATCTGTGGTGCAATCAGCAATGGCAAATTTTTGTTTTTATTTACTCTGCTAAGTACTGCAAACCATGTCGTGATCCTGAACTGCTGAAATCATGGGAACTTTATCATTGTCTTCAGTTCTTATGGGATAAAGGAAAAAGAAGAGGATGAAGGAGTATAAATTAGAAAAGCATGACATGAAAGAATGGATTTGAAAAGTAGGAACTAACAAGGATGGTTATAGATCTGGCCATGTTTACTGGAGGAAAATGCAGAGGACAAGCATAAAAATTATCTACCAATGTATAAGAATACTATAAAGAGAAGAGTGACCGATTGTTTTGCTTAATTAATGAGCACACAACTAGGAGTAATGGTCTAAGTCTTTATACAAACTTATGCTTAAATGGTAGAAATAAACTTTATAGAATACAATTATACAATTTCTGCCAATGGAAATTGCGTAATTATTGGTACAGAATGTATTTAGAGCTGAGCCTTGTAATACATGTGTAGAAGAAGCTTCATCATGACAAGACATATCCAGCTTTGAAAATTCCAAGTGTAGGAACACAAATCTAGCCATAGGTAACAGCTGTAAGAGACTCCCATAAACTCTAGCAGTGGCTCAGCCAACAGTTCCAGAGCCCAGAGTCCTCATTTACCATGCAGTTTCACTGAGCTGCTGGATGATCTCCTTTTGCACAGGAGGGATTATGGTATTTTCTTCCTGCCTACATTCCAGCTGTTAGACCTAGACATTATGAGGTGTCTTAAGTGTGTAGGATAAAAAGAAAAAAAACATATAACAACAGAGAAGAAAGGTGTGTCTGTATGCAGGGTGTGTATTTGCACCTGCATTCATTTCCTGAATTGCTGTAGTCTTAACTTTTCCTTCATGGAAGCAAATGTAAGCCTGTCCCATCATTTGGGGCATAACTACATGTGCTGAGGTCCAAGAGGGGAGAGTGAGATCCCAGAGGGTTCAGTGCTGGAAGGGAGTCATCCTTCCTGCTTTCTGTTTCCTGTGCTCTCTGCTTTGCACTCCAGGGATCTGACCCACAGTGGCCAATATCAACATACATTTCTCATGAAGAAAGTGGAGAAGGTGAAAGTATCCAGTTCAGAAATTCACAGTGCTGCCAACCTTGACTGTCACTACGCAGCTCAAACAGCTTACTCCTTCAGAAACCTTTTCAGAGATCTTTCCCAAACCTACACAGCCACAAGTTGCACAGACCAGTGCTAGTGAACATAAGTGCTCCAAACCTTTTCAGACCATATAATCACAGAGCCTAGACATAGGGTTGTGTATGGGAGACAGAGGAGAAGTCAGGCCTGCCCCAAAGGATTTCTGCCTTTCTTTGACACCCAGCTTGCACCCTGCACCTCAATCTGTGGTACTGGTCGCATCTGCTTCTGCAGTGGTTTATACACCATGGTTTCTGAGCAGAACACTGGGCTTCCTTGAGAATAAAACCTAAAGATGTCCATGCACTTGTTCAGGAAAAAGTGGCTTTGAAGGTTTTTGTTGTCTTGTCTCCTGGTGAGGTCTGCGGATGCAGTCTGTAATTAATGTAAAATATTGTCAGGTGTTTGCAACCATACATTTCCATCTGTGAAAATCTGGCCTGCCCTGAATCGCAGTGAAAGGCACATGTTTTTGAAAGCACCGAACTGAACCCACAGGAGGACTTGTTGCAGTTGTTTGAAATGTGAAATGCAATTTATATTTAAGGAAAGCAGGATTCATGGACTAAATAGTTTTTGTTGTTTTTAACCTAGTGGAATTTACATTAGGAGTGGATTTGGCCTTTATACATTATCGTTTAGAAGCTGTCACAGTTCTCAGATTCTTCTTACAGAGCAATAGGTTCCCACAAACCATGTAATCTCTTCCATACCAGACTGTGAGTTTGATTTCCTGCCTCTCCAGGAAATAAGGAACTGATGTCTGCTGTATAGGATAAGGCCAATATATGAAGGCATGAATCAGCACTTCAGTACATCTAGGAAAATGTCTTTGGTTCTGGGGAGGGAAATGGCATTATTGTTACTTTCTTCATTTTAGCAAGTAGATCGAATAGATTTGTAAATTCCTCAGTCAGTAGTAAATAAATGGAAATAGCATCACAAGACAGGAAACCAGCTAAAGAGCTGAGCTTCTGCAAGTCTCTAAAATGGCTCCAAGACTGTCAATGTAAAGGTTGCTTACCAAGAAATCTGAGCCACTGTGAGTGATATTTTTATGTCTCAGAGACTCTATTAAGGGATAAGAGACAACAATAGAAATGATGCAGCTGAATATGTGACTGTTCAGTTAATTTTGATGTAAATGTTCTAGGTACTCTTCTTAGCAGTATCGTATTAGCCTTTACTGAGTTGTTATTCTACAGTAATTCATCAATGTTTTGCAATTATTCATCCTGTGAAGACTGTTTATGAAATGTTTGTGTGCTTTTAGAATTGCAAAATGGGTGTTTCAAAAGAAGTGTGCAAATTTTGTAAGAACTGTGCTCATGTAGGTGTAAAATAAAACAAAGTTGTTGATGGTCTTTATTGCACACTATTTCCCCAGATGCTTTACAAATTAAAATAACAAGGCCATAGAATTAGGTGAGAAAGAAGAGGGAGGAGGGTGGATTTTGAAGAAATGGGTTAAGTAGTGGCGAAGGGTATTTTCAGCTGGGATTCTGATATGTAAAAGAAAGTTGCTGAAACAGAGACTTAACAGGAATCTAATCCAGACAACATGATCTGCAGGGGCTTAATTGTCCATCACTATTTAGAGAGGAATTTTGTGTATTGCCATTTCTTTTGTGATGCTTGCCCAAGTCTATTAGAACAGGTACCACAAATATTTAGAACCAAGACTGTGCCAGAGCTCACAGTCTTCTGAGTCTTGGATTCTGATTTCTCAGAGCAGAGCTCCAGCAGCACACAGCAACCAGGAACAACCACCCCAACCTTGGGGCCTCCCAGGGCTAGATTTATAGGGCTTGTGCCCGCCCTGCAGCTACAGCTGTTTGTAGGAGGTTAATGAGCACTTTAGGTTGAGGTGGCCTGAACTCTATTTGAATAACAATTGAGTTCAGGTGTTGAGTCGGGTCCTGAGTGAGAGCTTGGCTAGTGCACACCATCAGGGTTTAAATACATATTACTACACCAAGGCAGTTGTAACAGCCTGTAATGGATACCTGAAGACATCGCAAACTCTAAAATGTTACTTTATGCAAACAAGCAGGATGATAGCTTTAGTCAGAGTTCTGCCCAAGCTGCACCTTTGGAGCAGTTTCCTGGCTAGTCTGTCAAGGATCCGAGTGATAATAGAGGATGTGAACCCTGTAAATGAATGCAGTCTGTCTTGTTATTGTTATTTTTACTGTTCATGATTGTTTGCTATCTCTAGCTTGAAAGGTTTCTGCTTTTGGACTCAGCACATTTACTGGAGAAGAAGGGAATGTCACTGTTTTAAATTGCTCATTTCTACAAGCTGGAGAATGTACAAGCACGTAGATACTTAATTCCTTCAGAAGAAAGAGGTCACAGACAGCAGGTGAAGCATCGCTGCCTTAAAAATTACAGCAATGACAGTAAATGTCTGCAGAACTGCTCTACAGGAGAGAGAACCCTTCCCTCCTTACAGCATGCTCAAGACCCCCATCCTCAGGAGTGTGGTCTCTTTGTGCCTATAAATTAGTGTATTTATTACTGCTGTAACTGGCCACAGACATGGAATCTGAAATTAGTCCTCCTTCTCTTTCTGAGTAGGTGGAATTATTTTCAGAGCAGTCAAAGTCTTTTAAAGTCTCAGGAGAAATATTTTTACATGGACAATGCAGAGTCCCTAAATGGAATTGCCTTCAGGGGGATTCATGTATGTTTCAGTTGATTAAATATTTAAAATCCAACCTGATGAAAGCAGACAATCATGTACACAGTGGAAAAAGTTCAGGAAAGATCAGCAGAATTTATGTTTTAAACCAAATCAAGAATAAGGAAACGTTGTTATATGTTACAGGCATATTTTTATAACTTACATACATAGTATATATTCATATGGGTGTGCACATGTGCATATATATATCGCAGGAAAATGTCATGTAAAATCAGCAATAATATGCAGTATGCAAACAGCTATTTCACCAGACCCTGTAATGTTCATCTTGAAGATAAGGAATGAAAAAAATCTGTATACATCTTTGCATAGGGTTATAGAAGTAGCAATGTTTTTCCAGACTCTCACTTTAAATTACCCTTAATGAATTAATATGCTACTATGGAGTGAGCAGACAATGCTGAGGTATCTTGGGAGTGAGATGGTTAGTCCAGCTGTTAAGGTTTACTAAAAATGACTTGAAGCTTTCTTCTGGTTGTTCTGCAAAAGTATGCCCAAAAAGAATTGTTGCACCCTTTCTACCTCTTGGCACTTTATTTAGAAAATTGTTAGCCTGTCTTGTGGACATTGTATTTGTCCTCAGTATAAGTCTTTTGCTCTGCTGCATGACCCTGTGGTTATTCTGAGCTCATTTTTTCTCCTTTATTCTCAGAGAAAGTAATGTGAACAGAAGTTAGCCAGCCCCAAATTATTTAGACAGTAGCTGGTACTTGATCAGCCACATTAACATGAGCAGAGTCACTGTAGACAATTAAAAAGATTTCTTAAATGTTGGGTGCAGGCTGGAGACCACAATGCATATAATCATATGAGAATGCTTCTGGAGCTGAAAGAGTGGGTTTTGTGATCTTACTCATGATAAAACTCCAGCTCCTGTATTTGCTACCTCTCACCCATTATTTCTCTAACACTGCGTGATAGCATGAAGATATCAAGAATGCATTATTGTTAATTTTTAGCTTGAATAATTTTTCCATCTATCCTAGCACTTTCATGCTGTGGAAATAAGTACTGAGTTATTAATTTTGCCACTGTTACTGACATAGTGTAATGATGAAAAAAACTAGAGTAGAATAGAATAGAATAGAAGAGAACAGAGTTTCAGAGGATTTTTCAGATGTGAGGGCAGTTATATCCTAAAGATTAACTGAAAGCATAACTCAGGTTTGTGCATTCGAAGTGTTGGGCAATATCCCAGTAAAGTTTGAAGCTTTGCTGTATTTGTGCTATGTTTTTACATTAGGTCCCTGGATATTAGACTGTTATGGACAGTATTTTCAAAATAAAATGTTAAAATACAAAAAACAGGATTTCTGAGTACTTTGTTTCAGACTTTATCCTGTTTCTCAGACTCAGCTGAAATCTGCAGTGGTGGCTCTAGGTGGCACATTCTAACTGTTTCACTAATCCAAAATGAGGATGCCACCTCTGGGTCAGCACTTCACTAATGAGAGAGGGACGCAGTGAATGTACATGGAGACACATGGGTGAGTTCATTCCAGTGCCTGTTGGATGGACACAGAGAATCATATTTGGAGCAACAAATCAAGAAGTTAATGAGAACAGACTGAATTTTATTCCTATGTGAAGAGTTGGTCCTTTCAAGGACATGAGCAGAAAGCCACAAGACATTTTTTCTTCGTAACTTTAGTTTTCATGTTTTCTTATGTGTAGAAGAGCATTTGTAGTTTTCAGAACAGGTATTAAAGAGATTTTTATGAGAAAACTGAGTGAAAATAGACAGTAATTTCATGACAGTTGCAGTATGTGCATCATTTCATATCTTGCATTTATTTCAGACCGAGGTTTGAATGTCAAACTGCACTGTAGGATGACTTTTTATGAACACTTTTTGAACTCTTAATTGGAGGCATTTGTACACAGTACATTTTTTATTGTAGCAAAGTATTGTAAAAACAATAATAAAAAGAAATGAAGTTTCAGAAGTGAAATTTCGTTTTTTATTTTACCATTAATGATCTTAAAATAAACTAGATTAAAAGCCAGGTTTAATTTTACCTCATTTGTATATTGCTAAGCAATCTGAAGTCTAGCATACTCTTGATTACACAACATCAATTGGTGTAATAGTACATTTTATTGCATGAAGGTGCAATGATTTCTCTTCATGCTGTGAACCAAATACAGAAGATCATATTGCAACTGGTGTGAGAAATTTTTACAATGAATAGTCATTATGTTTCTGAAGAAATGGATGTCAAGGGAAAAAAGTAGTCATGATATGAAAAAGCCCAGTATATCAAGGAAGGACACTGGGTACCTCTAATCACAGTAGAAGAAAAGTCTGTACTTCAGGCATGAGGTGGTATTTTATTGTTCACCTTCCAAGGCTAAAAAACTTCCAATACTTTAACTACACTCCTCTGGACTCTGGAGTTAAAATGTTTTGGGTATCACATTTAAAATAACTTCTTGCATTCAATATTGCATTTCTAAGAACACAGTTACAGTAGTTGCATTTTCCATATTTTATATGAACTTTCATCTGCACGGGGACTTCTGTTGTCAACTTCATGCCGTTTTCTGCTTTGTGGTATTTTTTCAGTATGTTTTGCTGGTAATTTTACGCTGTGTGCTTTGGCATGGTTTCTATTCTCTCATTATTGCTTTTATTTAACTTTAAAAGTTAAAAACAGGGCCTATATAAAATACTTAGGAATCTTAGGTTTGTTAAAACATCAATTTATGATTAATTGCATTTTTGCCTGCTGTTCATGTTTCTGTGACAACACAATGGGAAGTACAATCATTCTATAGCACTTTGTGGAATGCAGCTAAAAACTCTAGAATGTGAAATGGACAGAAGGATGGAATTAAGATTCTCCTTTCATCTAAGTAAAATGTAGTTCCCAATAAGAAGAGACACAGTACACTTGATAGTAGCCAATACGAAGAAAATATTTAATTAATTAATTAATTAAAATTATGTTAATTTTTATAGGATTAGCCATACTATATTTATTTTACTTCAGTACAAAATGTCAGCAAAAATATTATCATTTTCAAAGATAAAATAGCTATGTATAAGCAGTCCAAAAAAAAGCGAAGTTGTGCACTTGAGAAGTACCTCTTCATGTATGGGATATATATTTATGCCAAAGCAGCTTTGTAGAAGTTTGTTACAACTAACATAATAATGGGTAGCTCATTGAAAACCTTTAAACAGACATGTAGAATTCTCAATAATAATCTTTAACAAACCTTCTTAAGTTCTTCATCAAAGTATCTTGTTAAATAAGCTGCAGAATCAAAAAGTCCATAGAGAATGAAAAGTTAATTTCAAATCTGTTAATTAAAGCAAAGTAAAAAAGTGTGTTGCCGTTGGGAAAATCTATGTCTCGTTCACATCTGTACCATCATGCAGGTTAAGGAAAATGGAGAAATTACATATTCCCTCTAAGGTCTTTTCATGCCAGTGTGCTGTAGTGCCATATGAGGTAAACATGAATCCAGTCATTAGTTTTCTTTCACAGCATAAAATAATTTTACTAAAAAAAAGAAAAGAAAAAATCACAGTATTCCAGTAAAGCTGCTTATATTAGTTCTGTATTCCCTGATCAACAAAACTGAATCATTATGACACCGCACAAGGGAGATGGCTTCAAGGGGTGAGATTTCAGGTTCATCTGTGTCCTGTTCCTTGTTTTGAGTATCATGTAACTTCACCGTGCCTCGGAAAACATATAGGTATACAATTGTGTACAGCCTGTTGTGTTGGTAACATCCCTTCTGATAGTACCAATTAACAAGGATGAGTTCCTTCAGGGCTCCTGTGGGGCTTTAGAAAAGCAGACTGCTGAATATCTTATGTTTCTTTGTTCAATAAACATTACTACTGTTACTTTTATGTAACATTTCACTTTTTATTACAGCACTACATCTGTTAGTAGAAGGCAAACAGACATTGTTTTTCGTAAAGACCCATTCTTTAAAATATAAAAAACTTAATTTCCCATTTTTGATTCCAAGTGACTGGCTTACTGTAACCAAAATATAATTTATTTCTTGGCTCCATTTTTACATCAGGTAACACTTTGTTAAATACTCCTATTTGCAGGCCAGCTGAGGACAAAAAAGCAGAGGTGTAATTGAACATTCAGGATGGACTTCAGGGCACATGGCATAGTTAGTTAGTAGTGACAACTGCAGCACGTTTTGGGAGTTGTGTTAGAGACTCTCAAGTTTCAAGCTGAAGGGAATAGGAGTGTTCCCTCCTAAATGCGAGTTTTATTCTAGATTCAAAAGCACAAAACAAATCTCAAGCAAAGCCTGGTGCTGCTGGTGCATTTAAACTTCACTTTCAGGAAGGCAGCACTCTCTTAGGCATTTCTAGTTGAGTAGCAGTGGCCACTTCTTTTATTGATAAACTCCATTATCACGAGATCATCTAATAGTTAGCCTGGAAAGGCTCTCTGGAGATAATTTGGTCCAACATTCCACTCACAACTGGAACAACTGCAAAGTTATAATCATCTTGGAGGGTAGATCATGTTGCTCAAGACTTTGTTAAGCTGACTCTGAGAATCTACAATGATATGTAGTCCTTCTGGGATACCTTTTCCAGCACTTGATTACTTCTGATGTAATTTTTTCACCCTTAGTATTATAATTGATAGTGTTTGCTACTTTTTCTTTCTGCATATTTGGCATAATTAGGGAGGAGTTTAGGCTGATAAACTTAATTCCCTACTCATTCTTGGATGTTTCTTAACAAAATCACTGTATTAGTCGATTGGCAGTGGATATTTTTTTAAGTGAAGGAAGAGTGACCAGAGAGTGACAGAAGTCTGCTTCTGTAACATATTTGAGATTGGTCACCAATTCTTGATCAGCACTGAGAAAGTTTTAAACTCTGGGACTGGAAATCCCTGAAATATAAGTATGCAAGGTAAGTGCCATACATCTTCCAGAGACTATCAGTTATCCCTGGATGGATGGAGGTATGCTATCTGTATTATTGGAAGCCGGTGCTTCTGTGTCTGTCTCATCCAGTTACCTGCCTTTGATGAGAGGCAGCTTGAGGAAGAGTAGGAGTACGGTACCCAAAAATGAACGTGCTAATACTTCTGTAGCTAAAATCGTCACTAACTTCATGCTGAATTCATAGAGTCATAAGTTCTACAGCCAGAGGGGATCATTATGTTCACCTTGTCTGACCTCCTGTGTTACATAAAGGATAGAGTTCTTCAACCATTTTTAACAATTAAGACAACTCCTATGAAAATAACCTTAAAGATACACAGAATCTACTACATGATAATAATTCAAATTGTTAATTAGCCTCGATATTAAAAACATACACCTTTTTCTAGTCTCAGTGCGTGAATGCTCACCTTCTAGCTACTAGATAGATCATGGTACTAAACATTTTATGAAGCACGTAATTATTCATTAAACTGAATTCCTGCTTTAAAAATATTGTGTAATTGGAGATGTCAATCACTCTTCCATAATGTAAAATTTGTAATATTAATTAAGTCCTTCCATTGTGAGATCCTAGAACATACATGCCTTGGACCTGCATCTGATTTCACTCATATTCCTGTTATCTATTTATACCCAAGTTGCTGTAACAGAGTCAACATATTATGAGTTCATTTGCTTTATGTGTGTTTAAATGTGTTCCTATAATAGCACAAAATCTTCAGGGATTCTGGGATCATTTGGATAAAGGATGTGTATGTAATTCTTGTATTTTTCTTTCTGTTCACTAATGGCTAGTACATTTATTTCTAGTATATAACCATGCATCGGGTTTTCCTGTACCTGTGTTGTTATTACCAAAATGCAGTTAGTGAATTTAAGTATGACTGACATATGTTTCAGCTTTGTAGCATTGTGACTCTCAATATTTTCAAGAAAGAAAAACAATGAGAGAATATTTATGTCACTCAGTTTTACTTTGTTAGAAGGACAGTCATAATTACTATTAAAATGTCCAACAGTATAAATTCAAGACTGCTATCAAAACCAACACATCTGCATAGCAACATCCAAGATTAGGGAACCAAAGAATGAAGATATATCCACATTGCTATAAAACAAGGTTTTCTGGGATAGTGCAGCATGGGGTGATAGCAGAGAGCTTGGTGCTGTACATTTCTTCTCCATTCTTGTGTCTTCCTACTGAGCATACTTTTGAAAGAGCTTAGGATACATTACATTTCACCTTAGGAGATTTTCTTTTAGCTTTTTCTTCATTGGGAGAAATAAGTGTCATTGTATTCCGTAAAAAGCATTTCTTATTGGGATGGCCACCATACAAAACCAATTTTATTCTGCAATACTAACTGCTTTATCTTCCTACCATTTTCTCTGAGAACTCTGCTGCTTCTGCCAAACACTTTTTTGGTCTACATTTTAGTTAGAGGGCACATTTATGGATCTCACACAGTTTATCAATTCTTTTTTAAATAACGACAGCACACAAAAAACTCTACACAAGAATCCATGAAGGTTTAACAGGTGATACAGTGGTGCTTTTTGATATTAGAGGACTAATTCACCTGCAGTGAATTCCTTGACTTTATTGGATGTAAAGATAGAAAAAGCAGCAGTAAGAGAGAGATTGTTATTTATTGCAAAATTTTAGATTTAAATTAATATCAAAGTATGAGGAAATTGCACTGTGTGATTTATAAGCTTGATTTCAATTACATGAAATTTTTTAAAGCCACAGATCGACTTCTTGGCTGGTATAAATCAATGAAATTGCTGTTATTTATGCTAGTTGCAGGTGTGATTATATATTGTTAGTGTCTTCATAACTCTATTCTTTCCTTCAGGTATTTCAGAAGAAAAAACCCCACAACCATACTTCTGAATATCAGGAACTGTAGAATTGATTCTCATGGGATATTTGCATCAGCTGAGCCCACTTAACTTGATCGTTCTTTATTTGTAGCTGATCAAAAATTCAGCAGCCTCTATTGTGCCTTTACCTTCTTGTCTAGAGGCAGTTTGAGACTGCTCTGAAAAGACAAGAGATGGGTATATATTTATTTAAAACTTGTTTTACGTTACAGGAAAAAACTGTGAAAGTGATACAGACTTTAGATAGCTAATAGGTCATTTCAGATAGGACTATAACATTCTCCCTCTAGTGATGAATAGGTCATTTCCAAAATCTTCATAGGTTTATAAGATGACTTATTCTAAATGTTGTTGACTAGTAAAACTTGCAAGCATTTTTTTATGTTCTGGTGGTACATGGTATGAATGTGCTTCACTGCATACATATTTTGAATAATATCTCAACAATGAGTTGAAATGTTTCATTTGTTGTACTTGAAGGCAAGATTTCTGGACATATATCATCATCATTAGCTCCATTTTTTTTTGAAGCTCCTGTGAATCACAGAACATATCAGTGGTGAATTAATTTTCTCTATGCAGATAAAAATAAAGAACAACTGTGAGTTAAATAATAAATAGGCCAATTTGCACTCATAATTCTTACCTCTTAAATCTTCATAAAATATCATTAAAATTCAATGTTCCTTATAGAGATTGATGTGCAAGCAATACATATTGCAAAAATTAGATTCAATGGATATGCAAGGGGTGGGTTTATGCAGTAATTATAGCATTACTTCATTTATAATTATTATCTTTATTAGATGTAATTTAGCCAACCAGTATAATTTAGATACACACATGCATCTACTACTTTAATAAAAATATGCTTGCTGCCCTTGACAGCTCCATGCCTTAAGCAAACACAGTGTATTGAAAACTCTCTTCTTTTAAGTTTTCTTCCTGTGGAGTTTAGCAAACATGAAATTCTGCCATTGTTTCATTCTACTTTCAGGAAGCTGTTTACTATAGCTAAAAGAAAAAAGGCCTTTTTCTTCCTCAAGGTCAACTAATGTAGCCACTAGTTCTCAACTAGGCTTTCAAAACCTAAAAAAAGTGTTATTAGATTTATTTTTTTTTTAATTCAGGGAGCCTTTTATACTGGAATTCAAATTAAATTCTTTGAAACACATTCTTTTAAAACAAAAATAAAACCAAAACCAAGCAAACATTTTAAAAGCAAGAAAAGAAGCTAATAAACCAATGAACTTAATGTTAAACTGTGAGGTTAGACATTAAAGTCACAGCTTTATGTGAGCTGTATTTACTTGGTCATTGAAGACACATTTTTTTTTGCCAAATGGTTGACAAAGATGCTCCACCAGTGCTACATCTATGTTCCCTGTGGGCTGATAGTTTCGTCTGCATAATTTCTTGAGTTCCATGCCTGTTTGTGGTAAACTAGTCCTGCAAAGTGGGAGTTAAGTTTAAACTCAATCTGGTAACCCATAGAAAATTCGTGATTTGAATGTTACTCCTTGTGAGCTGGTTCAACAGCTGTATGGAAGAGGTCCTACTGAGTGGCAAACCTGAGGCTTGTTGGTAAATGAGGAGAAAAGTGACTTCCCATGGTGTAAATGACTCCTTCCTTCTGCTGAACGTGGTGTCACAAGAGTTGATGTTGGTAGTGTTGATGTGTTTCTGTGTTGTTGTTGCCATAAAAACTGCAGCAATGGCTTGTCCTTCCAGAGCTCCTTGTTGTTCTTTCCTGCAGAAATAATTGTAACAGCAGAATTAGCTGAGGTTTGGCAAGTCTGGATACACCAATATATCCTGACTAGTACCAAGTGAGCACAGCAGTACTCATGTTTGAGCAGCTTAGTGACAAATTTCATGTGCTGCAAAAACACAAGGAAGGAGCCTGAGCCAAAATAAACTCCCTGTCTTCGTGTTCTCCACCTTGGTAGCAAGGCAGCCCTGCAGTGCAAGTTTGGCGACATCATCTTTTCCTAGAGAGGATCACAATGCTGGAAGGTGTCCCAAAGGACAAAACTCTCCTCAACACACTATTTGAGATAAAAAATTGTTCAGCTAGAGAGATTGACCGCTGCTGAAATAAGGAGCAGCTCGGCTGGCGTGACAATTCCTAGACCTGAAGTGTCTGAACTTGAGCCATACTTCATGACAAATTTGTGCATTTGACAAGCAGAGTGAGCTATTCAGCAAGGACTGTATATATGCCTTGAAGTAAATTGACAAGTTATAGATTCATCTCAAATTTTACAGCTATTGAATGCAGGGGCATTTTTACATATTGGGATAAAGGGACCACTGTATTAATGGCATGTGGTGCCAGAAAAAAACCCCATCCAAATAAACAAAAACCAACCCACAATACATCAGGATTTGGATCAGAGAGATGGTTAATGTGAAAAAGCAATAGTGATACTCCACGTAGGTATACAGAGTTCTTGAACTGAACTTTGAAGAAGCAGAACTCCTGAAATGCTTAAAATGAAAGAAAGAGTATCACTAAAAATACAGAATGTTCATGTTCTCTGATAGCTGGGGAGCTAGAATCATTGACCCACACTTTTGAGGGAATTTGGTTTTCTAATACTAATTATTAGAAAACAAATTTCTAAATAGTAATTAATTGCATATATAAAAGTAAGAAGACGATAATTAGTTCTGCCTCAATTTGATACAGGTACTTTTAATTTGCTCAGTTATCATCAGTAGTAACAGATGCTAGTTTGTGCTAACTGTTTGGAGCTAAAATAACTGCTCTCTAGTGACTACTGAATTGAATGTTGCAAGGTTGATTATTACAAATCATCATATCAGAAAATGAAGCCTCACTGTATATGAAAAACATCATTTTTTGTTATCCAACCGGAGTAACACTTACTACTCACCCATAACATTTCTTTCGGCTTTGTCAAATACAAGAAAAATATCAAGGTCACACCTGGAACTGAAATCTTTCAGGTTGCTCCACACCCTTCTTTATTCAGATACAACATTTATATTTTTCTGGAATAAGGAATTTGTCCATTTTTTGGATCATGTAGTCCTCGTGAAACAATCTTCACCAGTGCTATAGTTCCACCTCAGAAATAATTCCTGCTGGAGATAAGAAAAGCAATGGGCTTCCAACATTCAGAATTATGTGACATTTCCTCAATTCCACTGTATTTGACTCCTTTGAAGTTAAATCTAAGCTTACTTTTTTTTGTCTACCTTCAAAAGAAGAACAAACAAGGTTTTTAAATTTCTTTTAAAAAAATTAAGACAGTCATAATATCTAAGTTCGCATCATGCACTTTTAAGTTTGTGAGTATGCTATAAAATAATGACTTCTGTATACATCATTTATTCAACTTGTTATCGAGGAATGGTTTTGTTTTTTGGGTTTTTTTTAATTTGAGTTAAACTGAAAATAGTTTTTTTCCTAAAAACAGGTGGGAAAAAATCTGTTTCAAATACTTGCTTTTTATGGGAAGTAATATTTTTAGGGAGAATAATTTAATATGAAAACTAAGATGGTTTCAAAATAATAGATTTCTTTTCTGAATACCATGGTAGAAGTGCTTCATGATGCATTCGTTGAGCTGAAAGAATAGATTTTCTCTTCTACTATTTTAAACTGGACTTGGTGGAACAGAAAAATAAAACACTGTGTTTCCTTGGAATTTACTGCATAAGGTCATACTTCAATGAAAACTTTATTCTCTATGAGAAACAGTGGAAGAAAAAGAGAAACAAAAGTGATTTTTTAGGGGTTGTTACCCAGATGACATGGCCAACCCATGTTCTTCTTAATAGATCCCTGAGGATGAATTAGAATGATCTGTGTTTGTAAATATATATATATATAGGTTTTATTTTATAACTATTAGGTTGTGTTTGGTTGCAAAGGAAAGCAGGTATGTAGCCATTTTGGCTATCGTTGTCTATAGTAATGAAGCAATAAGAAAGCATAAAAATATCACTTATGAAAATCTGTGAAGGAAAAGAAAGAAAGAGAAAGACAACCACCAACAGAGCTCACGACAAGACTTGTTTGTGACAATGTAGTTTACCACTGGTCAAAGTGGTGGTCTTGATCTGTAGGGGGTGGGGGAAGAAGCTCCGGAAACACAGTCCAGTGGGTTAAAATAGGCTCAGGCTGGGTGGGGACGCGCAGGTACCTTCCCTGTGTTGGGGGAAAGTTTTACACTCTCTCTTGCAACAGCCTCTGGATCTGTTGAAGCACTTTTAGGTCCCATGCAGTCATCTGGTGGAAGGCCTCAGGAATGGGTCTGGGGACACTTTGGGGGTCTCTGATGGTTTATAGCACTTTCTAAGACAAGAGAGCTGCGTCTCAGCGCAGTCAAGCCAGTAATGCCCCATCAGATGTGCCTGGGGGAGCGGGGGCAGTTTCACCCTGAGCAGAGGACAATGACCATTATAAAGAGCACCATCCCCGACTGCAGGATTTGAGCCTCCCCTTTGGGGGTGCAAATCTGGCCTCAGCAAATGAATCTGTGGGCTTTGGCCTCCCCCAGCTGAACCCAGACAGAGCTGTTTTTCAACATAGCTGCTGAGAAAGGCTTCCCTTATGGGTATGCTCTTTTCCCTCCAGGCTTGTTTAGTTCTCCTTAGACTTGAGATAACTGGACAATAGTACCAGATTTATGTTATCTCAAGTTCCTGTCAGGTGACTTAACTCACAGTCCATTTCCAGTCAGGAGGTGGAAAGGGTTTGGCTTTGGTGGTCACAGATGAGTAGTTCCTTCTTTGCACAGTTTGCTACAGTAGACAGAAGGCATTTGGTGATTTTAACAATGTTTAAGCCGTTAACCATAACATTTCAGTCTCTCACAGGGGTTCACACCATTATTGTGCATATCCTACTTTTGCTGTTTGTGCTGGAAAGCAAGGGGAGGAAAGGGGGAACAAGATATTTTGTCTTGCTCTAGAAGCAGACAAGAAAACATGCTTGCTCTGCCAGTGTGCCTGAGAGGTGCAGCCTTCAACAGTCTGTAACCTTCAGATGAGAAATGTGCTTCCACAGGGACCGAGCAGTGCTGCCATGGGAAGCAGGCCCACAGCATGACTTCTCCTGCTGCTCAAAGCCCTCCACAGCATGTGGTGGCATCCCACAGTAAGAAATCCTGTCTAGCGCTGATGGGATCCCTACCGAGGGAATAGCATTCCCTGTGTCTCAGCTGAGCATTTGCTCTGCTGTCTGGATAGCAGTTGGCCACCAGGGATTTCAGCTGGGAATCTACTGGAAGTGTCGCCCACAGTATTGCACAGCCACTCATTCATTTCTTCGAACTTGTTCAGTAAAAATGACTGCAACAGTATCTGCTGTTTCATTTGAGCATCTTTTTGTCACCAAACCAAGGTCTAGTCCAGTGTCTGGTGAATGGTGCAGAGTTTTGTCTGCATGTATGTATTTTTTCATAGTATCGATTCATTATTAATTGTTCTACATTATTGACACAAATTTAAGCAGCTGAGGTGAGTTTGGTTAAGAATATCTGTGTGGATGGTTTCTATGGTAGCCTATTTCATAGTCCATCTTTTAATGCCTCTCAAAGTAAAGCTGTAGATTTAGAAAATCCATTTTTAAATATTTCCAGAGATTTAGTAGCAACAGCTAACAACTTCACAAAACCTTTTAAAATGTTCTATTAAATAGACATTATACAGAGTGTCTGGCTTCCTATGTTTGAAAAAAATATACAGAGCAAACAAGAATATTAGTGTTTTTTCAGTTGAAAAGTTATTATTGCAGGCATTGCAGAACTTTCAAGATATACTATGGTGTGAGTATGATTTAAGAGAGTTCTTCAGCTGTGTGGTAATAAGTACAAGCTGCATAACCAAAGTCATCCATAACAGTTTATTTATAATGTTACTAAAATCAAATGGTATAAAAGCAGGTTCTGTTGTTGATAGCAGAAGTGTTGTCCTTTAGGCTAGAAGTGGTGTGTTTCCAGGATTTCTGGAAGTATATTTGAATGATGTACAGTATAAGTAGATGTTGTGGCATCACAGTTGAACAAACCATCCCAAATCTCACTTTATTATATTTCCACTGATGATCCAATCTGTTGAACCATCAGCAGGAATAACACATTTGCTAACACTGGATAAAAATTTCACTGTAGTATCTCACTGTTTAGCAGAGATACACATGCTAACAGACTACTATGCAAGTAGTTCTCTAACTATATCATCTATCCTCTTGAAAAGCTGCAAAAATCAGACATTTCTCAGAAAAGACTTTGTTCTTCTGAAGACCATAAGAAACCATTTTCTAATTAAGCTTTTCTAGTAGTGGAAAGCATTTTGCATGTGATTAGGTGAACCTCTATTTTATTAGTAAGATCAAAAGTCTCTGTCTGGATCTCATTAGCAGGTGATTTTTATAAATCTGTGTGGAAACATAAATGTTCATGCATGCATGATTCTCTCGTCATGATGCCCTGAAGTATGTCTTCATTATTCAGATAGTTCTCTTGTGCACATATATTCATTTTCATGTAAAACCTATTCTTGATAGTTATAATAAAGATTTATGAGGGTGTAAGCAACTATGTGCCATAGTAATCAAAGTCTAAGTGTACAAAAGAGGTGAAAGTTTATCATCGTGTTTTAGTTTATATCTTTACCTGAAAGAATGAAAATCCATGAAAGAAGAACAATGACTATCTAAAGCATGTAGAAAAAAAAAAAATCTTGGGCTCTATTAATTATTCATTAGCTCAACAAGTTCCTAATTACCCAAAATAAAACCCCAGACTTCCTACACCACAATCTACCACTCATTAATCATCAGATTTTCAAATTTTTGTTCTTAAATGTTTCTTTATAGCAGATCACTGCTTTCTTTCATATCTGTTTGGAAAGCTGATATGGAATTTTAGTTTTCTAATAAGCATGAAAGATATTGGGATATATTGCTGGGTATTTGCTGAGACATTAACATGTTTTATGAATAAAATCCTAGTGTATTCAGGAGCTTCCTGGCTGGTAGTAATTCTTGCCTTAAAAAAACAATCTACCAACCAATCAAACAAAACACAAAAACCTCTTTGGGCAATAATGAGGAATCCAAAATTTTTCATAGCTGATTTTCCTTCTTTTTGTCTTTTCCACTTTTTGAGCATTGAAAATAAGATTGTTTTAGGGACTTGGCTAACCCCTGTAAAGTCTATACTTCCAAATGCCTGAACAGCCAATTTCACAATTTGGCATTTTCCAGGACTTACGTAGAATATCATTTAAGTGTTTAAAATACCTGCATTAGCAGCAGCTTCTCTTATTTTTTTTCACAAGTATTTTCTGCAGTCATCCATGCCTAACTTTACACAAAGTATTCACATTTCTCTCTTATTAGCGTTTATCTTTGAAGTTTGTTGTTAATGTTTTGAAAACTACTCTTGGCAAAGAAAATGAAAAAGAAGATATTTTATTTGCTAAAATGCTGTATTGGCAATGAAACTTGGATATCTTCCTTAATACTGGGTCAGAGTTCTTCTTAAAAGAAAGTTTCCTGCAGACTTAATGAGAATTCACCAACTGCAGGAAAGTGACCCAACTCATGCCACAGAAGAGGGAACACCCAGGGTGTCAGTGCCTACCACAGAACAAGAGCACAAAGTGCAATATTCAAGTCCTTGCACTGTGTAATGGGTAACTGGATATGCCACAGTTTATTCCAAAGAAAAGTCTCCAAGTATCTGTCTCAGTGCACAGCTGTTGTGCTGCATTTCTTATCTGGGTTCTTCTTGCAGGTTCCAGTGGTCCTCTCATAATTAACCAAATAAATAAACAAATATATAATGTTCTTACCTGCTGTCCTTAGCTAGAACTACTGTCATTCCCATCTCTCAGTTTTACTTTTCTGTTCAGCTCCAATATGACTTAATTTTACAGTGCATAAATTATCTTAGGGCTGTTCACTGTCTGTCACATTGCACGAAACCAAAAGAACAAACAGAAAACCCAGGCTGTGTTTAATCAGAAGCAGATGCATATTGAATCTAAAAATAATGTTAAGAAAGGTATTTGAAAGGATGTATGCATCTGGAATCTAATAATGCTGCTAACCACCAGGCAGGAGCTTATCTAGCTGACCTAATGCCTATGTCTCAAATTTAGAAATAATGAAGATCTAGAGAATCATTCAAAGAATGCATATTCCATAAAGGACATACTTATCTGTTCCTATGTGCATTGTAAATATCAAATTCAGGATTTTGTTGTTTCTCTTTTACACTATAAAATAGAAAATAAATTGTTCTAAGAATTATGTCGTTTTCTAGAATGTGTGCACTACAACGTAGTGCACAGTCCCTTGAGACTGCTTTTCAGTTTTATGTTTTGCTTCTTCAGCAAAAGTCAAAATGTATCCAACAATGTCATGAATCCCAAATTATTACAGAAACTGCTCAAACCATGGCCCAGGCTTTTATTTTCTTTTTAAAGGTTTATTTTGATAGGAATCAAATTCTCCACCTAATTTCATTGGACAACAGATTGAGCCATGCAGTTAATCTGTTATTTCTGTTACACTCTGCGTGCTAATTATGCACAGGGATTGCAAAACCTCCTTTTTAGCTCACATGAATTAAGCACCTAGAAATGCAGCTTTTAGTTCTGTGATGAAGTATGGCGAAGTGCTTTTCACTTTCTACTAAAACTTGATCAGAAAATCCAGGAGATAGAAAAAACACACTACTTCTTCAAAATAACATCTGATTTTTCCCTCTGTGTACAGGTAACTTTGCAAATAATGCTGCAGTCTCACAGCTCAGCGGTTGCTAAATGCCTGGCTTTCACAGAGTGGTTGAGGTTGGGAGGGACCTCTGGGGATCATCTTGGCCAGCCTCCTGCTGAAGCAGGTTCACCTACACCAGGTTGCACATAATTGTGTCCAGGCAGGTTTTAAATATCTTCAGAAAAGACTCCACAGCCTCTCTGGGCAGCCTGTTCCACTGCTCTGTCTCCATCACAGTAAAGTTTTATGTCATATTCAGATGGAACTTCCTGTTTCAGTCTGTGCCCATTGACTCTTGTCCTGTCACTGGGCAGCACTGAAAATAATCTGGCCCCGTCCTCTTAACACCTGCCCTTAAGATGTTTGTACGCATTGATCTGATCCCCTCTCAGATGTGTTCTTGCCTCACTGTAGAGCATTCAACATCTTTGCTAAATTTGTATTGATTAACATCCAGATCTTCTTCAGGATTACATTTGCCAACAACCTGCTTATTAATGCAGTTTGAAACTATTACCCCTGAAAAACATTTTCAGGAATCTGGAATTCATTCCTTTGCTTCTGCAGCTTTTTTTTATAGTGATACATCAGAGAAATTGCTGGTGTTGCACACTTAGAAAAGGGAAACACTTCTATTCTTCATGACCATTGGCAAGAATGGACTTATGCCATTGTGGTTTATGTTGTTGTTATGAGAATTGTCATAAACACTTGAAGCTTCCGGCTTCGTAGTACATCTAAAATCACTTTACTTGAAAATTATGTTTATTATTCTCTTCAGCTGGAAATTCAGTAGATCAAGACAAATGTGGTGCTTCTCTGCTTAATGCAGTTAGTAATTTGACAAGATAGGTATAATTTCCCATACATTTCAGTTCCCCACAGTAATAGTGTTCCAGAGTAATTTGGCAAACAAATAAAGGAGCTAATTAAGTATTGTTGAATTTTTCTAAGGCAAAGTGTATACAAGGTCGTACGAAGGGCTCAGCTGAAGTTTATTAAAGATTAGCAGTCTGTTTCTGCAGGAGGGATCCCTCCAGCTACTGTAATGTATGACAGCCTGATGTACCATGTTCCACAACAAGCTGTTGTACAGAGCAGAGTTACAGAACAAATTTTCAGTAGATTGTCTAATAAAAGGGCTTCATATATTAAAGACATTTTTCTCTTTGCATTTTGTTACATTTGGAGCAGATGAGCAAAATAAGACATGATTTGCTTCCATACATTTGGAAAATTACTTTAGAAGTAGGTCATTATGCAAAAAGGACTAGGTTATTTCTGTGCTCTTCATTTACTCTGTAAATCCTTGTGGCAAAGACACACCTTTGCTTTTGAATTTACCTCATCTGGTAGGAACCAATCTGTGAATCCAAATACAAATCAGCTAAATACATATGACGATGTTTGGATAGTGGTGTGTCATGTTTGCCCTTAACTTACCAAAAAAAAGTAATAATTTAAATATTTATAACATGCCTGTAAGCTTGGACCATTGAAACCTGTGAATACAGTCTGTGAGTCGGTATTGGACCATGCAGGGAGTAAGGCCTTTACTTCTACTTTCCTGACCATCATATAGACTGTACAGGGACCAAACCAGTGCAGTATTATCCTTGTGATGCTGCTAAAGACTGTAAAAGAAAGATTATTTACTGAAAGGATGAAGTGTTCCTTAAAATGTGTCTATGTTACTGAGCAAAGAGCACCTTTCTGAGTCTTTCCTGTCATAGTTCTGGGAGTTTTAACTAATATTCCTATGCTGACACATAAATAAATTAGTCTCTTTTTCTTTTCCATAACTACATGGAATTAGCAAAAAAAGAAATATTGGGGGCGCATCTTTCCTGCTTTTGAAAGTAGCAGAGTTGGACAGAGACCGTGAAGACTCAGTGCCTCTAAGCAGAAATATGTTCAAAGTCAGGTTGTGCACCTTGCTCCCAAATAAGCACTAAAATATTATAAATATGTAATCAAATTCTGAGATTAAGAAGAGACATATGAACTCCTAGTTGTTCTCCTAGCTCTGCAAACTGGTGTGGAGCTTTCCAACCCTGGAACTCTTCTAGAATCAATAATTCTATACTTTTTTACTAATAAAGGTAATCTGGACTGAACACTACATGAACTGACCATTTTTCCAATCTGCACTAGAAGTCAACATAAAAGTTCCATTTAATTTATTGTTCCCCAAGCTCATAAAAGCATTGCTTTATTGCTATTAAGTTAACACACTCCCTTTTTTTTTCTACAGGTAAAGATTTCTTACGTGTCTGAATGCCTGCCCTCAGGTGTCTTAAAATCAGTTAAAAGAAAAATACTCTTTCAGAGGCTATTTATGTAAACAGCACTTAGTTCCTCTCCTGGAATATAGCACCATCCTACAACACCACACAGAAGCCTGCACTGAAGTGTGGCAAATCACAATAATTCCCCTTTAGAAGAGAAGAAACCAGCTGCAAAGCCAAAGGGTCTTTTTAAAACATAAAAATAAAAAAAAAGATATAACACATACCTTAAATATCTCTGAACTGTACCAACTATCCATCTTGAAGCTATAAATCCAAAGTAGTTGCTCACTGAATGAATTTAATATTGGTTTGAGAGCAGATTGATGAATGGTGCAAGCAGTGGTCATGAAGTCAAGGAAGGTCAAGATCAGTCCAGATTTTGTAGACCAAGGTCCTGCAATTTCTGAGGTACCTGCAGGTTGTGTGACAGCACTTGCATGACTGGACTGGTCATGGTTACTTGAGAGCTTCTTATTTTGTGTCTTCAACAGCACCAATAAATTGTATTTGTCAGAAATATGCGTAGTGCAAATACACCTTGTTGGTTTTGGTCCGGAAAGATCTAAAAGGATCATATTCTTTCATTATGGAATTTAAAGATTATTTTTTCATAGGTTACCATGGTAACAAAATGGGAACTGAGTTCTTTTCTCCATTTTGCATTAATAAAGGGCTAAATATTATAAGTAGTAACAACTGTGTCCTATTAAGCCTTGATGCTGCATAACAAAAGATGTGTATCTGTAGAAATGAAAGGCTTGGAATTAGTCCTTTGTTTTAAGTCTTGAATCAACATAGGTTTTTGGTCTGCTTATATGTCTATATGAATGTAGTTAAAATCTATTAAGAAGTGTAGCTCTAGGTTAAAAGCAAGGAAAGAATTTGCCTGTGGTCTGTAAGATTCCAATATATAGATCTCAATGTTCGGACCTTGATGGGTGTTTAAGATGTTCCAGTAACTGTGTCCAGCTCTGTAAACATGCACATTACAAACTCCACGGTGCTTACAGAAAACTATAAAGGAAGACAGAAGTATTATTAGCAACAACTCAGTTCCTCCAGGGTGAAAGAGTAAAAGAGGCAGTAAGCATTGATTATTCCATTAGCCAGGGAGTTGCTTTAACCATTTCCAAGATCTCAGGTCCTCCAGCCTGAGGGAATGAGAACAGATGCAGGAGGGAAATGGGACTCAGCAAGATTTTATCAAGAGCAATAAATTTCTGCTGGGGATGGAAACTGCTGTACCTGGGGTGAGAGTCACCCTGAACTCACGCAACTATTGATCATGGTTTGCTCCTTTCTCCATTTTGTTGCGGGAAGTGACTACTTGATCTTTTATAGGGCTGCAGCTCTCAGAACAGGGCTTTTGAATCAGGCTCCCTGAGGATTATAAGAGGGTGGAACCATCCAAGTGACAGTGTTATCTCCTGGTGTTGTCTAAGCAGATCCGACAGAATATTTAATTAATAGTTAAGTAATGCAAGGTGTATGCAAAAGGTGTCATATCTGTACCGTATCTGAAAAAAGCATGACTAAATAATATAAGGGCAGAAAAATTAAGTCTTTAGCTTCCAACTTGACAGAGGGATTCAGAATCTGAATTACATTACCCTTTTCTAGGCAAGTTGACCAAAGACTGTGACCAAAGTAGAAAAACACAGGGATGACCAAGTCTGTTGTTGGACTTCCTGTTAGACGTTGCCATCATCCCTCATGAATGACTGCTGAATATCCATGTGTTTAAAACAAACTGGAGTGTATTAACACTTAATAGCATAAAATCATTAAAAATTTCACTTGTGAGGGAGCTCTTTATAGCATCTTTCCAACTTTCCACTCAAAGCAGAGCTTGCGTTTTATGTAACTTGTATTTTTGTTTGATTGGTAAACTGATAATCCTAGCTTGACTGCATAACAAAAATATTGTAGAAAGAGTAAGTTAGAGATACTCATCTAATATGTCAGCTTCCTCCCTGTGCCATGTCTGGGAATAGCCTTGATTTGACAGTGTGTTTTATGAGGAAGATACAGTTCCTGTCAATATTCTTTGATAGTGAAAAATTTCTCGGGAGAGAGCACGCAGATCAAACGTCTGATGCCTGTGCTGTGAGCAGAGCTCCTGGGAGCTCAGAGGCTCACCAGAATCCCTGTGCTTCAACACAGTTCTCACAAAGGGCTGGAAATCTTTGGGGATGCTGCTGCATGGGAAATAAATTCAGCATTCTTATGGACAATCCAAGTGTCTGAGTACTTCAACCATACCATCTCCAAAACACAAGAGTAATCACAGAATCACAGAGTGGGTCAGCTTGGAAGGAACTGCAGTGGGTCATCTGTTCCAGCCTCCCTGCTCAAGCAGGGTCATCCCAGAGCGCATGACCCGGGATTGCATCCAAATGATTCTGGAGTATCTCCCAGGAGGATGACTCTGCACCCTCTCTGGGCAACCCGTTCCAGTACTTGGTCACTGCACAGTGAAGAAGCTCTTCCAAATATTCAGATGGACCGTCCTGTGCATCAGACACTGCCTCATGTCCTAGTGGTTGGCACCACTGAGCAGAGCCTGGCTTTATCCTCTTGGCATCCTCTTTAGATATTTATGCACATTAATGAGGACCCCTCTCAGCCATCTCCTCTCAAGGCTGAACAGACCCAACTCTCGCAGACTTTACTCATCAGAGCGACTCTCAAGTCCCCCCAGTCATCCTTGTTACCCTCCATTGTATCCAGCCAGGAGCTCCATGTCTCTTTTTGTACTGAGGAGCCCAGAATTGTACACAGTACTCCAGAGGGACAGAGTACTCTACATAATAGTATGAAAATTCCCAGAAATTAACAGCCAGTTTTAGTTGTAAATGTTGAGATGAGAAGGGAATTGGAATCGGAGAAAATGAGGGAAGGATCTTGTAGAGTTATCAAAATATATTCCCCATGTTAGGTACTGAAATACTAGCTTGCCAGGCTCATTCAGTCTTTGCCATGGACTTCAGGCTGTCTCTGAGGAGAAAAAGGTCTCTATTACAGGCAGTTGAGTTAACCTAACACTTTTATGTCTCTGTGTCTTCAAGTAACAGAAAGGAGATTGGACAGGTTTCTAGCCACTTCCATGTCAACAGTCTTTAAACCAAACCCTGCATGTGTGATGTAATCAGTACAGGATTGATAAAGAATTTGTTAAGGTATTTCAAACACTCTGAGACTGAAGAGAACCTAAACCACTCCCCTTTCCAAACGGAATTTTGAGACTTATTTAGTGGTTTCAATCAAGGCAGGGATAGTCTGACCACAATAAACTGGACCATTAGGAAATCAGGTCAATATCAGACTCTTCCTTGCTAACATCCCAACTTCTGCTAGCTAAGCCAAGTCACTTCTCAGGCTATGTGTAATATTGTCTGTCAGCTTTTACAGAGTTCTGTCTTCCAGAGATGACAATAGAGGCAATAACTAAATATAAACACCTTTACAGTGTGACAGCGTGGTTAGCAGGTGATTTTAATCCCACAAGCCCTGAAGCCTAACCATTTGTCAAGTCTACTTATGGCACTGAAACAAGCAATGTGAATATAACCCTTACAGATTTACTTACAGAACTATTATTTTGTGTTCTAAATAAAAGTTTAGAATATCATGAAGCAGATTAATTGTAGACAAGACTTTGTTTTCTGTTACCTCTGAATGCCTGATATCACTAAGGGTCTTTCTAACATAGAAAGAACAACAGTATGATAGTTTTTCATTAGTGAGAATAAATAATATGGATCCAAATAATATCTAGCATGATCTTAAACATACATCTCATATACCTCTGTCAGTTTCAGCAAATATAGCTATATTGCTTTGAAAGGCATCCTCACAAGGAAGATGTGCTATGTAAGATGTTGTGTAAATGGTTTACTTTGTGAATTTTCCAAAGCTTTCAAAAAGATTATTTTACATTTAGGCCACATGCTTGACAGTGTGTCTTTCATCTTATTTATAGGCACCACAAGGCCACATAAGGAGGGGGAAGTCCCTGGTGTGGACTATATTTTCATCACTGTTGAAGATTTTATGGAATTGGAGAAAAGTGGTGCTCTCCTAGAAAGCGGAACATATGAAGGTAAGCATGCTTTTACTGCTAAATTTGTGTCGTGTTTCCATTGTACTGTTTTCTAATTTGATGGAATTGCACTGGGATATCCTGTTACAAGTGTGTCATTGCTACTGTTACCAGACTTTTGTGAATAGTCATGTGGCCATTATAAAAATATTTTCATATGTAAAAGCTAAATGCATATGGGTTCATTATAATTTTAGTATATTATAGTGGTTAAGAGAATCTACATTGCATTTACAGGACAGAAACAGTAGTTCCTTTACACCAAATACTCGAGGACATTTCCACAAAATTTCAGCCAACAGCTGCTTTTCTAACATTCCACAACAGAAATTGAGTGTAAGACTAACACTTTTCCTTTGCATGTGTGATCCTGCAAATATCCATCTGTATTAGAAGTTGAAACATCACTACTTAAGTAACAGGGGAAGAATTTGCTCTGTCATGTCTTATGGGCTTTGTAAAGTTATTGAAAAGAACTCATTAATTGTGTAATATGGCAGAGGGATAGGAGCTGTCCTAATGGCTGTTTTAGAGATGCCCGTCTATGGGGCAAAGAGCCAGCAGCTTATGCACGACATTGCTTCCCAGGAGAACCTGTGATTCATCTGATTTTAAACCTTTTCCAAAACACAGCTATGCTGAAAGTGAAACTGTTGTAAAGAGGTGGGCAGTTACATAGCAGGGTATTTTAATAAAACCAGAATAATGATACACTATTTTAAACCAGATGTTTCTTGGAAATACACTGATATTTAAAATAACTGGGTAATGGATAGTGGGTTTTTACTGCAATATCCAGAATTGGAGGGAACACCCTTTATAGGAAAAATATGACCCATATATGTGGGAATACCTGGGTGAGTAGAGCCATTTTACAGAAATCAGCCCCATATTTTCACCTTGTAGAAGCAATGAAGACCCTTTTGTCCTGACTTTGTTCCTGTTGAGGAAAGCATCTGAAGACAAATAAGGAGGTATTCACCCCAAAGAAATCATTAGCTGTGTTATAAATAGCAGCAAAGATTATTCTTTTCCACCTAATCAGCACAAAGTACCCATTGTGAACTAAATAAATTTTCATTAAGAGCTATATCAATACAGAACTTGTAACAAAGGTTTCCATTAAAGAAGGTCAAATAAAGGAAAATATGTAATTTTTCAGGTTTCTGCTTTTTTCACCACTGTCTGACATGTAATGGTACAAGTTACCTAAACATTAATACAACACCACAATTTTACTTTTATCACAGGTTAATTAAATAACAAGCCTTTCTTGAAGTGTCTTTTTGTTACCTTAGGTGTTTGAAAGTAACATTAGAGGAGCTTAAGTGTAGCACAAGTCTGTCATTGCTTGACCATGTAATTTCATTAGTTTGCAGCAAGTTTGTAGAGATTGAACTGCTATGTTAAATTAATTCACAGTGGTCTTCTGTCCCTCGAGGGATACTGAGATGTGTCTTTTAATACCAGCTACCAGAGCTGAGGGGACAGCAAGGTGAAATATTGGTTGAGGAAGTCTGCATAGCTCCTCAAACCAGCTGAGGACCCAGCTGAAGAGAGGTCCAAAGTCGTGATGGTCCAATGTCTGTCACGTCATTTGCTTATCACAGGTGACAAGTTCACTGAAGCCAAGAAATCAGAAACTAAACATACAACTAACTAAACTCAACAGACCAATTCTGCCTAAATCCTGTCTTTGATTACCAGGTTTCCTGATCACCAGATGCACATTCTGACAAAACCCAGATAATATATTATCTGCCTGTGCCTTATGGCAAATAGTAGGTAACACATGAGAAAATATAATTATTTTACAGATACTATTTCTCCTGTTCCCATGCAAAGATGTTTGGACATGACCATACAAAGTTATACCCCCAGTTTCCTGGTTGATTCTTGTCTGTAACGCCGCCTTTGGGGAAGAATTTTACTAATAATCCTGTCACAAGTTTTCCTGAGCACATTAGGACTGCAGTGATTAAGTTTACTGGTGACAGTTATAACAACCAGAGCAAAGAAATTTTCAATTTCCCTCATGAGGAGAAGATAATTTTTGAATTCTTGCATAGATCAAGCAACTTTTGTGAGCATACATACTCTGGGAGATGAATTTTCCTCTCCTTATCAAAACTGGTTATTAGATTTCTGAAGCAAATCAGCCTTCTTTTCAAAGGTTCTCAGTGTTAATTGATTGGTTTGGAGATTTCTTTATTATTTCTTTCTTTTTGTTTTAAGAAAATCATCCTGTATTTAGCTGTTTCTATATAGTGTAGCTGTGTCAGTCTGTGCTGATTATCTAGCCACAACCACTATGAACCAGTTCATCTCTACCAGTAAAATGTTTTAAAGAATGAGGGATTTCTCATTTAGTTGAGATAAAAAGACAGACTGTGTACGTGTGCTGTTTTTCATCACTTTTTGACTAGAAGGTTTGTTTTCAGTCAATTTGCCTTCTACTGTGTGAATTCCAAAGAGAATCAGGAACATCCAGGTAAGGCAGAGGAGAAGGAGGTCAAGTGGAGACTTACCTGATACTGAGTGGTTGTATTGTTAATTGTAGTACTTGGTATTGTTGGGAGAGGGTTATTTTGTCATAGTAATGATAAAAACAGTAAAAACAATCAGAAACGTTTTGTTCTATTGCAGCAAATAAGAGTTGTGATTCCAACCTAGACAGGATATAATCTAAAAGTGAAAGCAACACACATTCTGAGAAAGGTAGAGTTGTATAGTTCTTTTTTTTCATTCTTTGAAGCACACTTTTTTTTTTTTTTTTTAGTTTTAAAATAGATTTTTAAGTTACAAATTCTTTAGAATTAAAAATAGGATACTCGGTGACCTCCTTACTACTTTAGGCTTCGAATACTCCTTTCTTTGTCTACCGCTTTTGTGACGACTGTGAATGACTGTATGATTCACAGAATGACTGTTCCAAAGTGCTGTAGAAAAGCAATAGTATGTTCATGATAAAAACTCTACAAATCTCTTTTTTTAGAAGTTTTGCAAATATGAAAATATTTCATTTCAGTAGGACTAAATACATTGTTATTTTGACCTTTTCTACTTACGTCATTTTGAGCAACTGCTGGGAAGAAAGTTATCTTTATAGATATAAATTATTTTAAGCATAATAATGTTACATAAACAGTTGCTATGTTTTGCAGCTTACCTGTGGCTAAGTTCCCCGTCAATCTAGGTAACATTATTCAGTGCAGAACAAGAGAAAGAATACAACAATCAGTTGTACTCTCTGTCAGGTTAACAGTCGAAGTCATGTTAACTTCAGTGACATTATCGTTGAGTTCTGAATTTGTAATAAAATTACAAATTTTATTATGCACTTTTATATAAAATTAAAAATTTGTTATGTACCAGCACCTTGCTTTTTGAGGCAGGGGCTGTTTGCCTGAAGCACATCAAACATTTATTTCAAGGTCTTTGTATAACAGCACAACCAAATCCTAAAGGTTTCACTTTGTTTGCTTTTTAGTAGAATTTCAGTTTACTGTACTGATTAAAGGAATTCTGAATTGGCTCAAAATGATAACTTCATTATCCAACACACTTATTTAGATAACATAACCATGGTTCTATAGCCAGAGGAGGAGGGGTTCCTGTGCAGAATGAAAGCTACTCGTGCCATGCGGACGCACGTAACACAGGAAGACATGCCCCAGCAAAAGAGCCCACATTCCTTTCCTAGTTTCTGAAATGAAGATCAAAGATGGTCCTTGAATTGACACAATGTGTCAATCTATAATATGCAGAATAGAAAAAGCTTTGGTGAACAGGCAAGTTGTGTGTCTATGTGTGTGTACAGACTTTTGCAACTTCTTTGGTAGGAGGTTTGGCTCAGCATAGTCATCTCTCCGAGATGTCAAAACTTGCATGGAGACTTCATGGATCATTGATATCAAATGTTGCTCCCATCTCCTTATTAGGTCAGCAAAATTCTTAGCCAGTGCAGCGTATGAGTAGAGTGAAAATGAACTGTATATTGCTTAAGAATGTCAGTGCTCATTAACAGGAATGTAACAGCTTCAGTATTTCCAAAACCCAGATATGTTAAGGCACATGATTGAAGGTTATAGTAAGACATCATTATGAAGTGTTAATAATGTAAGAGTTTAAGTGCAATGCATGCTATGGGTAAAATTGCCTCTTAAAAGTGACATATGTAGTAGTAGTACCAGAAATAACAAGAGATGTTAAGTGTATAAATACTGTAAGAAAAAGAAGCATGGTTGTTGGCAATCCATAAGGATAGAAATGTATTTCAAATGCATTAAAGCAAAAGGGATTTTCGCAATGTATATTAGCTCTATAACAAATGAAAACATGAAAAAGCCTGTTCATAACTGTTAAAGATGTGGCAAAAATAAGAACATAAATTAATTCAACCAGTACACTTGTCAATAATGCACTGAGTAGAACTCTTTTTTTCTATCAATTTTTTGTTTGCCTCAGAAAATCTCCAGTAAAAGCAAAAGACTTCTTATTTACTGTTAATAAAATAGTCCTTAATTTATTCCACGAAAAGCAATGATTTTAGTTATTGTGACATTAATTTTGTCAAAAATCCACTTTTTATTATTTGTTTGATTGTTTGGAATTGTCTCAAATTTGTTCACTGGTGAAAAGTCCAAGATCACTGAAGCTATTTAACCACTTATATGGTCATGGACTTTCCTTGGCCCCACTGAATTCCATGGTAAATTTCCAGCTGGCTTAAATGAAAACAGAATTTCACCCATGCTTTTTTCACTGATGGAATATTGTTTGGCAGAAGGGTGAGTGTTAGCTGGGATTTCCTTAACATTCCAGAAATCCGTAATTATTAAATCTTTATAAAACAGGTTGAATACATCCCATAGGTGAAACCTTGGTGTTTTGTATTACTTGCTTATTTGAAGACAAAACTTCCAGTTGTTTTAGGCAGATTTTTAAGGGGTCAGCATTATAATGAGCTCTGTTGGGGAAGAGAAGGCACAGCCAATGCCTTGCCTGTGACTCTGCCAACAACTGGCACATAAGCAACACTGGGAGATGCTCTGATTCCATTCACCTGGAGACAGTCCCCATTCTGTCTCCTTAAGAAGACATTAAGTTTTACATAGGCTTTCATTTCTTCTCTCAAGCCAAATTTAGCCTAAATGATCTAAACCCTTCTGTTCAGCTAATGTGTTTTCAATTAACATTTCATTTTAATATCTGTAAATTTTTAAAATGAGTCAAGGACTGCTTCATGTAGGCAATGGAGATTTTAATTACTGCTTTGTGGTAAAAATGGTTTTATAAAGATCTGGTGTTTGATTCCAGTAGTTTTGATTCCATTCTTCCTTGTAAAAATTGTAAGGTATTCAAAATTCCACCCACTCACTGTATGCAGTGTTCCCTTGTGTGCAGGACATCCGGAGCACTCCACAGCAGATGGATACAAAGGAAATTAATCAACATAAAGATAATAAAATGCTACCCTCCTAAGACCTAAACACAGTAGTTAATGAAATATTCTGATTTAAAATGGAAAACAAAGGATTCATGAGGATAGATGCATAGAGATAAAAATAGAAGTAGTCCTTCAAAAGCCATGTCTTTTAACAGCAGAAAGTGTTTTCAAGGGCATAGAAGAATGAAAAGATATACTTGATAGTGAAAATCATATTCCTGTTGGAAATGCCTCTTGAAGAGGTAGATCTCATATTAATATGGTGTCAACATTTCACCCCCATATTCAGAGAACATATAACTAGACAGACAACACTATTCTTTGCTCATGTGTATTCCCAGGGTGTAGAGCAGGACCAGGTGCAACAGAGCACAAATTATAGGGGTCTGAGTGCTCCAGAAACCCTGGAAACCTGCTTAAACAGGCTCACCAAAACAACTGTCAACATACTTTATTTTGTATCAAAGCTAGATCAGCACCAAGAGGATCTCAGCTGCAGGGAAATCAAGAAAGAAATTTTGCCATTTGGGAACTGTCTTTTCCCAAGCTGGGTTGACCATGCGTCAGCTCAGCTAAGACCTCAGCCCTAATCTTTAGAATTCTTTGCTGTTACTACCAGAAAAGTATTAACAAACTGAAGTGTCCAGGCAAAAGTAATGCAAATTACCAGGAGAGCTGTAGGGAATAAATTTAGAGAACTCATCAGATAGAGATTTGTTGAGTAATGATTGAGAAGCTCAGGGAATTTAAAATGTGTGAACCCAATGGGTGAATAAAAATAATACACAGTTGGGCAAATAAGTAACCAAGGCTAATGTGATGAAGCTGGAAAAGATGAATATTTCAATTTAATACTGGGAAAAAAAATGTCTCATACTGACATGATTTAAAAGCTAAAATAACCTCCAGAGGTGGAGATCCAAGTTTCATCTCTTAGAAATTTTAAAAGTAGTTATTAGTAGAAATATTCCTGCACTAGTAGAGGGATTAATTAAAGGTTGTAGTATAGTATTGTATGCTTCAGTATAGTATATATTAATGCTGTCTGTGTTGCACATTAGGTTTTGATTGTGGGTTTTTTTTATAAAACAGGTCACAACCAGTTCATGTTTGCATTTCAGTTACATTTCTAGGTGAACTTTGCCTGCAGTACATATTGTGTAGCTTGAGTTTAAATGCAAACTGTGTTAGAAAGAAACCATCAAACTGTACAGCCTGAGTTTTCTGGCTATCACACTGATAAGGCACATGTACCTGTAGGGATTACAAAAGATGTGAAAGAATTTAACATTCAAATTGCAACTCATTACGACATGCTCTGCAGAAATGTTTAGCTACATTGCTCAGTTACAGAGATCTCTATTTTTCAATGGAGATCTTTCAATTACTGGAAAGACACAATATTTGTTATATCCAGTTGACATGTATTTATCATGTTACATCTTTGTGAAGCTCCTCTAGATTTTATATCCTTTTGGATACTACACATTCATATTTATGATATTGCTCAATATTAAGCCTTAGATCACCTTCGTGTATCAAATAGTATTCTGCTGTATACCATAAACTGCTGTCTAAAAAGCGTTTGGGAGGTTCTTTTGAAAAAAAATTGAGAAAATCCCCTTTCTGTTTCTCTCATTCTCAGAATTTTCCAAAAATATTGAAGCTGTTATATTTTCTAAACACGAAGTATACTGAAGATTCCACAGGACCTTTGTATTAACATCTTCCTGTGAATCAAAAGATTATGGGCTTTTTTCTGAGTATGTTCCCTAAATCATTGCCTTTTTTGAAGACTAACAAGTGCCTTCTCTAGTCTTTGCTTTTTTAATCACAGCTTTTTAAGCATCATAGAGAATGATCCTGAAACAACATCAAGCCAGTTTCCTGGCATTTTCAGATGCATCCTATCCAGTCCTATGGACTTGCAATTGTCCGGCTGACCTAATTAGTACCTAATTTGGTCCTTCTGTACCATGGGTAGTTTCTGCCATTCTTTGGTCCTAAGCAAAGACCTGAATGGCCTGGGAGTGAGCAGCAGACTTTGCCAGTAAAGTTTGAGGGAATGAAGATACTGAGTCCTTCACACTTTCCTGCCATAGGTTATCCTTTCCTACATTCTCCATCGCTTGGTCTCCTGTCACACTGGCCCACATTCTCCCTGGTCTTCCTTTAGTGGCTGCTGTGGCTGTAAAACCTCTCCTGTTGCCCTTGATGTCCTTCAGCAATCTCGACTCCAGCTTTTCTTTGGTCTTCCTAATTCTGCCCTGTGTATCTGGGAAATTACTCTCTATTTCTCCTTGTTTGCCTGTCCCTGCTTCTGCCTTCCAGACACACATGTAATGAGGAGTTTCCAGGGAGCAAAACTGACCCTTAAAGTCTTCCTTTGTTTGCACAATGTTCTATAAAATCATGATAAGGCCTCTCTATACTAGCAAGGATTGCATTTTCCATATTTCTATTCTTTCAGCAGTAATTGCTTTGCAGCAAGACATAAAAAATTCCCTTTTATTGCCTTGGAAGAAATTTTGGGGTCTGTTTTAAATCTCACTTTGATTACTCTGTTTCAATAGCAAGGTATTGTAAGACTTTGCAGTCCTGGATGCAACCCTGGTCATGGTTGCTATGGTGGACTCCAGACAGGTGAACAAAAGTGTACCATCTTTCTGCCTGCTAGCACAAAATAAGACAGGAAGCATCCTGTCAGGATGACCTTAAAATAGTGAAGGACTTTGAGAGAAGTAGGTTGTGCCGAGTGTGAAATAATGCAGGATGAGTGTGGGAAGAAGGCCTGGATTTGTATGGTTAATTGAAAAGAAGGATTCAGCTACTGATACAGCTTTTTCTGCAATACAGTTACATTACTTCCCAAGTGAGCTAATTAAAGCAAGATAAAAGACCAGAAAAACCACAAGCACTAAAAGAAGTGTTTGTGTTTCAAAGCAAGGAGTTTCTGATTAAAAACAAAACAAAAAACCCTGAAGATATTAAAAACAAATGAACAAAACCTTTCAAGTGTAGGGAAATCTGTATATTTGGTTTACACTGTATTCAAAAATAATGACTCTATGTTTTACCTTGTGTAAATGAAAGCGTAAATAGAACTACAGGGGATTTTGGCCAATGGAAGGTTCTTGTATTTTCAAAGAAAATAGGGGAGAAGCAATCAGAAATCAAGGTTATATGCTGCTAGAGAATTAAATGTAAAGCACAGGTGATGGCCTACATTTACAGTTATTTTATTTTGTGCATACAGAAAAAAATAGCCAAGAATATAGAATAAGTTTTAAAACATACTACTGATGCAGCAGAAAGCTACACCTGCACGAGAAAAGTGCACCAGCACTGAAAGCGGTGCAGGAGAGGTGCCACAGTCTGCAAAATGAGTGGCTCTTCAGAATTTAGATGTGTGTTTCCAGACTCAGTTAAGGGTAAGTCTAATCTCCTTCAGTCATCACCAGGAAGAGATAGGATGCAAGATAGCCATGACCATGACAGGTTGATATCTGATGTAGTTTAGAGCATCCTCAAGGCTGCTGAAGATCAGAGGAATGCAAAGACAAAAATCTTGCTTTGATCTAAGTTCACCACCAAGTAATGTTAAATACTCTACCAATGAATTCAGGACTATGGGAGGAAAAAATCTGCAATAAAGAAAAAAAATCTTTAAGGCCTTCTGAATTGCACAGTGATGTGCCTGATAAGAATACTGAACTTTCAGATTGGTGATGGGGAATCAAATACTTTCACTGTCCATGAGCAGACATTTGCAGGGTCTTCAAGAGACATTGAGGTCGATTGTGGGAAAATGATACAGTTATTCTTCCTTTGTGTTTTGTGCATATGAATGCTCTTCCCTAATAAGGTCTTAGGAGTTTTAGATGAAAGAATTGTTTCTATTTGTGTTTACGTGTTGTCAGAGAACCCCAGGCACAGATTGAAAACCACTGGCTGGATGCTGCAGAAGCAGAGAAAAAAATCAAGAAAGCCCTTTCTTTTGTGAATTTATGAGTATATCATAAGATGAAGCACAATAGATGAAAGCAGTTAGTAGGGAAACGAGCTGAATGCCAAGCAGTGGGTGTCCATGGACCAGTGCTTTGACTGCTCTCACAGCTGTACATTGGAATACTTAGAGATGAAACAGGTGAGGAAGAGGTAAAAAGAGGTATCGAAGAAGCAATGGGCACAAACAGAAACACATGTTCCATCTGAATATCACAAAACACTTTTTGCTGTGAAAGTGACCAAGTGCTGGCACAGGTTGCCCAAGGAGGTTGTGGAGTCTCCATCTTAGGAGATATTCAAAAGCCATCTGGCCATGGGCAGCCTGCTCCAAGTGACCCTCCTTAAGCACAGGGGTTGGACAAAATGATCTGTGCAAGTCCCTTCCAACTTCATCTGCCTGAAGTTGGTGACATCATGGTGTGGCTATAAATAATTCTTCCTGAGGGCACATCAGGAACAGCAGGAGATACAAAGAGATTTTGTAAGAGCGGGTGCTAACAAGAACAGAAAAGGTAAAGCGAGTGCTGAGTTCAGTGAAGAGTTACGCAAGTGGGAAGATAATGTCAGTATGGAAAATAAGTGAGGAAGGGAAAGAGATGGGTGCTGTGATGAATAAAAGGCTGCTGGTAAATTAGTCAAAAGTGGCAAAGTGTTTAGAAGGTAGGTAAATACAATGAGGATTGAATGGGTTTTGCAGCTGGGAGTGCAGTGTTCTCTCACTCTGAGGAGCTGGAAGATCCCACCACTGGGAAGATCTGGAAATGGTGTAGCTCACAGATGCTTTCTTGCCCAATTTAATAAGAAATATGTTATATTAGTTGAACCACATGTTAAAATGAGAGAAGCTGAATGATTTCATCACCTAAAGCTTTACTAGGAGAGTTAATTCACAACTAAAAAACCTTAAAACACAGATTCTGGTGTGGAACAATGTTATTGTCAGCATTTTAACACATTCTGTTAGAGAATTTTATTCAGTGTGGTTCATAATAGCTTCAAATGATTTATCCAAAGCAAGTTGGTTTCCTATTTCCTACTACAGTAGGCAGCATAGGCTGCCTGCTATCACAAAATATCCCATTAACAGTCTTGTATGATGAGGCTTTGAAAGGCTTTTACAGAGAGAAAATGAGGAAGGTGCAAGTCTTTCCTCCTCCCTTTTCCAGTATGTGCCAGACCTGTGAGAAACTCCACAGCAGAGGGTACAGGCTGTGGAGCAGATCCTGCACTCGCTATCACTGTTTCGAAGAACACTTCATTTGCTGGGGATACACTGAGTGTGGAAAGGGAAGGACCATCCTCCTCAGAAAGCTGGCACTTGGGATATGTCAGACATAAGTTTTTCTTTACAACTTAGGCTTAAACAAAAGCTGCTGGCTGTTGTAACTTCATAATTGAGAGTCCTTTGACAAAAATTCTGTTTCACTTCCCTGTGGAGATTTTGGTTGCAGGTACTTGTGTTGGTAATCTCTAGCACACATTTTGTTGTCATATTTTTCCCAGCTGTATTTGGTTACTAGTCTGCTGAGCATAAAACTCCGCAGCTAAAAGAAATGGAAATAAAATCTTCTGCAGGCTACTGAAACTGTTATTATCTTTGGAAAACCTCTACCTCTGTCTCTGAGACAGGATAAAAATCTCTTGATCGATGAAAATTGAAATTAAAACTCTGACTGACTCAGCTGTAAAAAATATGAAAGAAGACAGATGGTATGAAGATGTGCATGATTATATGCTCAGTGGCAGAATTTAGCTGGAAAGGAAGGAAATCAAAGTGATAGAAATGAAGGAGCTGCCCCTATAACACCATTTAAAAATTTCCCTTCATAATCTCGCCTGGCAGTGCCTTTACAGTATCAGCTCCCAGTCTTTGGTGCCCCATTGCACCCCCCACATTAAGGGGTTGCCATCAATGTCAGAGTGGGTTGTTCTACCTGAAGGAATAACCTAGAGACAAAGACAGTATGCTTGGTTGATTAGGGTAAAGCAGAGGTTTGGGTTGCCAGCCATAGGAGGCGTGGTGCTTTAGCATTTTCCTTACTGGGATTGTACTGGAGGGTCAGGTACAAACCACTTACAGCACCACAGCCAACAGAAGGTGCTTTGTGAGGAGGCTGAGCTGACCGTGCCACAATAAGCCTCTTGCCTCTTGCAAGCTCAGAGAGAGATATTTCTAGGGACTGTGAGGTGAAAATTTGGTATTATCTTCTGTGTTGAGGCTTAGGTTGAATCAGCTGGAGCAGAGCCTGCATCTGTGACCTTCTGGGCTTTAAGCAGTCTTTACCTATATTCTGTATGCTTTTTTAGTTTTATCAGTAATGAGTAATTTCCTGCATCCTAAACTATTTCTGACCTTTGGTACTACTGATTTTGTCAGAGAAAATCGTATGTGGGGAAAAAAGGAAATCACTCCAAATGCAAGATTAAAAGCTGATGTCTTTTCCTAAGGAAAATAATTCTGATTTTTGAAAATTTCATCATTTCTCCTCATTGTACTTATATAGTTTGGTGTGTTTATCTTAATGGTACATGGCTTGTACAGAGCCTAATTTTTACATGTGTCTTCATATGGTGGAACAGCTAATATGAACTCAAGAGACCAATTTTTGGAGTATGGCAATCCAATTAGATAAGTAAGATTCAGGAAGAAACATGCATCACATTGCGGTGTCTAGCTCCTGACATCACATAGACAGTAAATTTTTTGAGATGGGTTTTTTCCCCATAGAAGTGCATTGTTCTGTCAAATTGCTGTTAATGTACAGAAAAACTAGGGCGGGGGGGAGACGAGGGAAGGGGGTTGTTTTGTTGCTTGAATTACAGGTTGCAGTTTCCACTGTTTTCAGCACTGCAAGAACTTTTCAACTTTTAAGTATAATCTTTATTTGTAAAAAAAAAAGGGTTGGGCAAAGCATAGTGATATATTTTATAGTAGGCTTCATGCAGCTGACCTGCAATTTAAAAAATAATTACTTTCCTTTGCTGGAAATCATTCTTTCCACTCCTCATTCCAAAGATGCTCAGAAATACATTGGTTTGTGAGATAGCATTTACTTTCAGAAGTGACATTACAAATAAGTCATCAAGGCAAAGGAAGGTAAAACAAACCAGCTACTTCCAATGCCTTCTTTGTACTTTTTTATTGGAAGTTGAAAAAATTCTTCACAGCACCTCTACTTTATCAACCGCAAAAGTTTGCATGATACGTGTTTTGAAGACACACAGCATTCAGATAAAAAAATTGAATATTCTTCTTTCATTTAATTCTGTACATTTTCATTGTATGAATGAGTCAGGAATTCACCAGGAAAATTTTCATGTGACTGAGAGATTATTTACACTATGAAACATTGTGTTTAACTTAATGCTCCTAATCATCCCCTAGAGACATTCAATTCTCTCCATTCTCTATATTGAGAATTTCAGTTCTTGACTTTGGATGCACTAAATTACAGGGCACATGCTGAAGGAGTTAAGTAGATGAGGTGAACACTCCTGTACAGCTGAAGACCTGTTTAAGATCCCAGAAGAGGCCCTTAGCAGAACAGGGACTGTATTTCAGGGCTGATGATCAAACATAAGACAGGGATATGCATCAGTGTTTTAATCTATTGGGTACAGATACAGAGATGAGCTACCATTCTCATCAATAGCCCTGATGAGCATAAATTCAGAGGAAGTCAGTTCTAACATTCCCCAGGAGTGCAAAAGAAGCCTGGCAGGTGGGGGGTCAGGTTCCAGGTTTACTCATATCAGTAAACCTGATATTACTCAGTGCCAACCACTTTGGCGCTACAGTGGCTATCTGCGATCTGACACACAGATTGCCACAGTCTGTCTGCTCTTCTTGTCTGGCACACACAAATGGTCATCCTCAAGATCACAGGCTCACAGAATTGCTTGAAGAGGCTGGAAGGTGCTTCTTCAGGTCATCTAGTGACCGGCTTTGTGAATGAAGAAGGGGCAGCAAATGTTTCCTATCTGGGCTTTAGCAAGGCTTTTGACACTGTTTCTGGCAACATTCTCATGGAAAAGCTGGCAAAATAGGGACAAGAGAGGAGTCTGATGGATTGAAAACTGGCTGAACAGCCAGGTCCAGAGGGTTGAGATCAGTGGTACAAAGTCAGGGTGGAGGTAAGACGCTGGTGGTGTTATGCCAGGGTTTGATACTGGGGCCAATACTGTTCCTCAAACATCTTCAGTAATGATCCAGAAAATGGGACAGTGTACCCTCTGCAAGTTTGTAGATGATACAAAACTGGGAGTGACTGATATAGAGACAGCTGTGCTGCCATTCAAATAGACCTGAACGGGATGGAGAATTAGGGTGAGAGTAAACTCTTGAAGTTCAGCAAAAGGAAATGCACCTGGGGAAGAATAACCAATGCATTATCCCCAGGCAGAGCTCCAGGCATTTCAGCTGCAGTCTCACAAAAATGTCACCTCCCCTTCCCAGCCTGTCTTTCCGAAAGAGTCTGTACCCAGCCACTGCAGAAATTTAGTTGTTATTGCATCATGTCTCCATTAGCTCAATGACTGTAACTGCATGTGGGTTTCTGATTCCTCCTGTTGGTTCCCCATGCCATATCCATTATTGTCAAGCATCTCAGAGAGGCACCCAGGCGTGTTCATTCACCAGAACAGTCTCAAGATCGCTTCACAGGCACCTCCTTCTTTATGGACCTATGCTTAAAGTGATTCCACTTCATCATTGGTTTTGTTGATTTCTATGTCACTTCTCTTCCCATCTCCCCTGGCTCTTACATTATCTATTCCATCCTCAATTTACTCACTTGCTTTTTGAGGAATCTCCACCTCTCCTGTAACTACCAACTTAAGGCTCTCAGTTTGGCCATCCTCGACACACACTGTGTGCTTCTGGTGGCATGCTTTGGACACAAGAATCTCCTCCCTCATTCTGCATTCTTTCTTCTTAGAAAGAACAGAAAAGAAAAGGATTAAGAAAAGGATTCCAGACTTCTGCTGTTGTAAACTTATCAAGCTCTATCTCACAATCATAGAATATCTTGTTCTTATTTCATATGAAAATATTGTTCTAGAACATCACTTCTCATCTACGTAGAAAATTCTCCTTAATTTCTGGATTTTGTTCCTTGTAAGCCAACATCATCCACTTTTATGTCAGTACTAGATTTAATTTACATGACTCTTTGCTTTGGTAGCTAATCAAAGGGTCTAAACTTAACTGCCCTTTGCATTTTTGATGTATCATTGAGTATGACTGATATCTAACATAGCTCCCCATGTGGGACTAGAAGATATTATGTATCACCTGTAAGTATTGCACTTTCCTGTAGTAGTTTCTAGAGGTTACACAGGACATATGCTGTGTGAAATGGCATTAAAAATTATGTTTAAGTACCAGCTATTTTTTCATTTTACTTTTACATCACCCCTCACACATGTAGAATCTTTGTGTTTCACCTCATTCTCGTTCTGCTAAGCTGAATGAACCATGTTAGTTTAGTCACTTCCTATGCAAGGGTTCACATAAAACTCAAACTGAAGAGAGATCAGGTTCCCGTCTTCAAAGTGTGTTTTAAAGCCATTTGTAGTTTTGAGGTCAGAATAATGGGCCACTGTGTATTTGGATATTTCCCGCTCTTTCCCCTCTTTCCTAAATATTGATATTTTATTTGCTCTTCTTCAACCATAAAATTTGATAAATACGTTTATTATCCTCACCGCCAGTCCAAGAGGTCAGGTACTGGGTTTCTGCAGTGGAGGTTACCTGTTATTCCTGTTTTGAGAACACTGAACATTTCTTTGCCATTCTACTTTCTCCCCCACATTCTGCAGTGTATAATTACAGATACGTTAATTCCTTTTCTAAAATATAACTACAAATAATATTAAAGAGGAGAGTGAAGTGAATTTTAATATCAGAAGTGCATTAAGAATCAATTAATAATTTTTTCCTCTGTGTTCTTTTCCTGTAAACTCCCCCAAAGCTTAAGACTAAATCTTCTCCTTTCTCTGTTTTGCCCATGGTGGCTGAAATTGGGAAAAAAAAAAGCAAATGAGGTATTCAGTCCTCTGAAATACATGCTGAAAAACTTAGGGGAGCAAATTTGGAATGTCTTGCTGCTCAGACATGAATGTGTTCTTATCGGCACTGTCTTCTTTTCTGCTGCTACCATTTTTGCTTTGGCATTCTTAAGGAGTGCCTGAAAAGGTAGATATTTCAAGCAGTAGGAGTCCAAAAATAAATGCTCTAACCATAATCATCCCAGGTATAACTAAATCTTGTTTATGTATTTGATTACCCCTGGCTGGCTCACCTTCTGGCGAGGAAAATTTGTCATTTCAGTAGGGGGGAGAAGGGGAGTGTTTTAAAATAACTTCCTAAATAATAACACAAACCAGAGGTAGTCATTAGATTTACCTATCAGATGTCTGAATATTTATGACAATTTATGTATTTTTCATTTGTAATCAGTCACTTGAGGAAACGAATGTGTGAGTGCTACACAGAATGCTATTTTTTCTCATTTTACTTAATGTGAGAAGGCTAAAATTAAATGGAATGATAGAAAGGAGAGCTGGTTAAGTCTTGTCAGGTCATTGAGGTTGTCTGCCTGCCAACGGAGCTATGTTGCCTGAGGTATATGCAGGTGCTTTGTTTCAGTCTAATTTTAAATGACTCATACAGTGAAGCTCCTTGCACCACCTCCCTTGGGAGACAGTTCTGTGATCTGACATCCTAACGGGGAGAAAATGCTTCCTGATACTTGGCTGGAGATTTTACTGTGCACAGCTTTAATCCACTGTCCCTATTTGTATCCACCGAGGACATTCAAAATAATTTTTCTTCTTACTCTGGGTTTGACCTGCCTAAGAGAGGTAATGATCGTATTTCTCCCTGATTTTTCCCACACTGCATTCTGGCTTGTAATTAGTTCAGCCCAACTAAACTATTCCTAAATACTGTCTTAGTATTAGAATACTAAGAATACTTCCTAGAATTAGAGTATATTCCATTGCATATACTCTTTTACTATTCTTTCTTTTTTTTTTTTTCCCCACTTGTTTCTTGGCACTGAAATGCTTCAGATTCTGGATCCAAGGTGTAAGTTATCAACATGTCACTTCACTGCAGCTCCTCCAGTTAGTGCTCACTGTTGTTTCTCCACCAGCTTCACTGCTTTAACACTCTCCTCAATAGCACTTGGATGGGTTTGGCATGTGTAACCTGGGACATCACCACAGGGCATTGCAGGAAGGGAGAAGAGGAATCAAGCTGAAAATGGGAAGTCTGAAAGAAATGAGTATTTCCAGATTATATTAGAGTAAGGTGGTATTAAAATTAAATATCCTTTGGTAGTGATGGGAAATTGCAGGATGTTAGTCTGGAAGAAACTAAAATTTGAGGTACCACAAAGTTTATGCAGGATGACTGGAAGCTAAGTATATAATATAAGGGGCAAAAAAGCGAAATCTGGACAATTTTTATTATGGCAAAAAGTAAATTTTTTTTCAGAGAAAAAATGCACAGAAAGCATCTGTGCTTTAGTTCACTAGAATTGGTTTAGAGAAGCCTCATGTTCTGTGGCATAGAGGAAGTTCATGTTAATGGTGCTCTGGTCCCTGTGGCCTTTTCACCCACGCCTGCTGCTCAGAGGAATGGGGTCTTGCAGCAAGACCTCCAGTCCTTCACTTCAAAAAGGCTGGGGAAAGAACTCCCTGCCCTTAGAGGCAGCCTGGAAGCTTGACACTCCCCACTAGGACCTCCTTGTCCCCCTAGTGGGGCTTGGGTACCAGCTATCATTACTTATTAATAATTTTGCTTTATGCCAGAAATTTTCCCCTGATACATTGTATTTGCAAGTCAGATCAAGCACAGCATATGTCCTTTCTCTCTTAGTTAGAATTAGTTCATTTTGTCCTTCACTGATGCGATCTTTTTCCTAAACGCCTTCACCGACTTGTGGCTCCTTCCTAGACACGGTATTGTTCTTCTTTCCAAGGCAGCAAATATAAGTTGCTCCTGAAGGAGCTTTCTTGTCTTTTTTTTAGTCCCTCTGGGATGATGCTTGCTGATGCCCAGTGCCCATTTGCAACTTTTAAGCTTCCCCAGCATTATTTGGGGTAAAGGGTTTCAACGGTGCCTTGTGAAGAACCATAAGGATAAATAACTTTAATCCCCAAAGAATTTATTTCTTAACAGTTAAGGTTTTTGCTTTCATGGAAAGCATTTCTTAATAAATGCAATCAAATGCTCATCATCTTCACCAAATATTCCAGTGTTCATCAGGTCATTGATTATTTCATAGTTTCTTATAAGACAGATATTTATTTCTTGCATTTATTATTATTTATAATTTCTAGACTCTACATTTTCTACCTGTTTTGGTACTTGTGCGCTATTGTGCAATGATACCTTTTCCTCTAGAAAACTTGTGAGTGCTTTTGAAGATCTGTGTTTAAGATATATTTTTACACAACAGATACATTCCTGAATGGTCCCACATGAACTGAGTAAATAACTGAAACTGAGTATCTTTCACATCTAATTGGAAGCAAGAATTGCAGTTGCAATGAACTAAGATAGCAATAAGTTCAGAAAAATAGCCATCCATGAGGCTGAGATAATATTGCTTTTGAAACACAGCAATACAATGAGATTTCAAACATATGTGTGAAAAGGGAGCTATATCTGATCACTTTGTCTCCTGGTATCCAAGGGTATCCACTTAGGCACCAGGCAAATCAGATTTACCTTAGTAGGAAAACATACTTCTGTTTTTCCCCCAAGCAATACAATTTTTTTAAGCTAAAATGACATCAGTAGGATGAAAGACAAATAAGGCAGCAAAAAAAGACCAAAAGGAAGATGCATAGACATAACCTAGAAGGTTTCTAAAAGGTCTAGTGAGGACTTTCAATATTAGAAAAATCATCTTCTAAAAAAGACAAGATAAAAAATAGTGAATCTGAAGGACAATTGAAGACAATTCCAAAATACATACAATACCTTTGGAAATGTCAGGAATGTGATTAAAACTTTGTTTGAATATGAGGTAAAATTTTCCTATCATTAATCATGATTATTATATAAGTTAGTATTAATTAATTTATCCAGTAAAAGTATTAAGTCTTGAGAAGTATTAATTGCTAATTGAATTAAAGGCTTCTTACACTAAGACATATTTGCTGATATATTCACATCAGTGAAACATTCTTGAGAAAATGTGCCTTATGTTAGCAAGAGAGGTTTTATAAGGACAGAACTCCCACTGGTTCCATGAATAAGATAAACTATCCAACAAGAGGCGTTCTTTGCTAGTATAAATATGTCCACTCTGAGGCTTTTGCCTATGCAGTCATGTTAGTTGAGGAGGCTGTGAGGGATATTTTTTCACACTCCCGATGAATTTACTGTGACAAAAATCCTGATTAGTCCTCAGTCATTTCAGAATTAAGGAAAAAAATGCAGAAATCTAGGTGATCTTCCCCTGTCTGTTCTAAGGAGAGCATAGAGGCATCTCTGATGTTCTGGATAATTAGGAAGAATAGAGTACAACATCTAAAGCTAGAAAAATTGTGTATTGCCTTTCATAATTTCATTGTCGCCAGTTTCAATAAACTGGTTAAAGTCCTGGATAATTAAAAGGTCTTTTTATTAAATAAAGTTTTTTTATAAATCAGCAAAGAAAATTAATTAATGGTAGTGGTCAGGTGGGATTTGTTCCTCAGGAGATTGACAGTCTCACAGGTGATTCATGTTTGAGTTGTAAGGTGTAGTTGCATCACCAGTATAATAACATTTCCCAGTTGTGTCTCTTACTGTCTTATGACTGGGGCAAAGTTGTCACCCATCATTTAGCCAACACATTCTACAAAAAAAGAAAGTGAAAATCATCTTGAGGTAATTCTGATTTTTTCTAGATATGTGTAAAATATTTTTTTCAAAGCCAATATTTACATTTTTATTTGTGTTGCCCTATGCTTAAGATGCACATTCCAACAAGGAATGGATTGAGAGTTTAGAAATCAGATCATGGGGTATATATTTGGTGAACATATTATGACACTATAAAAGTGAAATTTGTAACCATGAGTTAACTCACCATTTTGAGAAATATACCTGAGCTCAGTCTACGTGAAATAATGTGAAAAATGTAGGACTAGAAGCATCTTATTGCCAGTAGGCAACCATAAGGTTAAGAAGGTAGTTAAACATGAAAACTACTTAAGAGATAGAAGTTTGGGGGTTGGGTATTATAGGCCTTTGTTTTCTTGTCTTAAAGTCACTTATAAATCACCACACTATCCAAATGTAAAGTTAGAATGTACTCCTCCAGGTCAGTTAATGAACCTGGAAAAACCAAAATCTAAAGATCATGATTTATGTTCCATTATCAATTAAAATTATGTTTTCACTGTTAGTTATCAAAAATTATCTCAATGCATGCTATTTAGTCTGTGGATTTGAAATGAGTGGTGTTAAGAAATGAAAATGTAGTAAGTAATATGACATCTCTTTCAGTGTTTATTACTTTGGTAATTGAAATACCCCTTCACTCTAGTACACTACTTGTTTTTACTCTCGTTTTACTGATTCTGTTACAACTTATTTGAATCTCAGCAGATACATCAATCACTGTGAATAGTTGTTGCAGTGTTCCCATAAACATGCTGTTTCATGATTGTTCTCCATTTAGGATTTTTATATTATTATTTCTGTGATAATCAAAAGCATGTGACTTCTCTTTTCCAATCAAATCACTAATCATAGCCCAGAATTTTAATAATCCTTGAAATGACCTATCCACAAACTAGTTACCTACAGACAGAGCTCAAGCAATAAGAATGAGTAAATTTGAGAAACTGTAAAATTAAAAGAAAGACACGTCTTTATAATCACATTCTCTAGTTTCTTTTACATAACACGAGTATAGACTATTAGCATAGTGAGTAAAAAAACCCCTTTCCACAAGTGCTTGGGAGAAAGTTTTTATTGTCTACGGAAAATAATTAATGGGGCTCAAGATTTTTTCATATAATTTCATATCTTCGGAGTTCTTCATTATTACAGGAGTCTGTAAAAACAGGATCCTGTATTGGGGGTCACGTGTCTGGTGTTAAGCAGTTTTGTTATCAATTATCTCAGCATTAGCTGAAATAATGATATAATTACTGAAGATTTATCTAACTTCCGAATCCAGTTACTTTAGGTAGAAAATTATCTAAGATGACTGAAAGTACTTGTGCCAAAAATCTTAGAAGTGCCAAGGTGAGTTAGAGATGTTTAAAGTGAGTTGAATGCTGTTTAAAGTTTGCATTCAAGGTAAGGTTTAGAGTATTATTTGGGAAACAAAATATATATAGACAAAGGAGTAAGCTGTAAGTAGTGTGGATAAAGTAGATCTAGAGTTTTACCTGATTACTCAGTGTATTTATGTATTTATTCAATTTATTTTTTTATTGAGCACAGAGAGACCAGCTTAATGAAAAGATTAAATGATTTATATAACTACGGTGAAAAAGTGATTGCACAACATTCTCTCAAATATTTGAAATGTGTAAATGTCAGCAGGGAAGAGAGGTTATTTAGGATGTTGTGAGCAGTATAAGTAAAATAGCCAAATTAAATTTAAAAAGACAGGATTTTATCTAGATCTCAGGGTTAATTTCTGACAGCAAAATCCTTTGGGTTATAAAATGTTTTTGAAAAGAAGCAGCAGAAAAGTTCTCATTTAGGAAATCAAAAGTAAACCAAAGCACAGACTGAGAGAATGATTTGGGGAAATTATTAACCTAAATGTCCCTGGAATCCAGCTTTAAGAACAAAATAAATCTGTCCCATCTGTACTTTTGATCAAAAATGGTAATTTTTATGTGTTTATTTTACAAGACTCATCTTAGTATTCACATGGTGAATAAGTGTTGTTTATTTACTTTTTTTTAAAAGATTGGAGCAGCTTTTGATTAGTGCTATGAATTAAAATTCCTATTTTAAGCTAAAAGGAAAATTCACAGCAGAAACTAACATCTGGCTACAAATAGCAGAAATTTGGTTTTCACAGGCAGTAAACTGCCCCCATGCCTCTTGCTTATATATTAATTGCAATTTGTTCTCTATTAACTGAAGATTTTAGGTTCTCTTTCGATGCTTAGTGTAGAGATTTTAAAGGATATTGAATGGGGACAAGAGCATCAAAGGGCTCTGCTTACCCACCAGATACCCAAGATCACCCACACTCTTTCAACTGTTGCCAACAGAGGATGTGTCTGTAGGGAGGCTGTAGTTTCTAGGTAACAAAACTATTGTCCGTAAAAGATTTTGTGATGCTGACAGAAATGGTGGGAGTCAGTTCCATGCTAAGACACTTGTGTCTAGGATTCTGATTTTCCACTGCTATCAGTTTATGAGATCCAGTTAATTAGCCAAGGGGAGTCTGGAGAGGGATTCAGCTATCGGCCACTATATGTCAGCTTCAGGCTGGACTGAACCATTCCCTCTGCTCCACAGTGTCAGGCCAGGGGACTTCAGCTGCTTAAACAAAGTCCTTTAGTATTGTTTGGAAAAATGTAGCCTGCCTTTGCAGTGGGAGGTAGTACAGGAATATGGCAGCAGCTCTGCGAGGAGAACCACTCATGTGCTGTGGTGCCAGCTGTGCACAGCGAACATCCCGCGAGTTAGGCTCTATCCTAGTCTTGCAGACTGAACACACTTTGGGGGCAGAGGACATCTTCTGTGTTAGTTCCATCAGAAAAAGGTACAGCTTGTGGGCCCTGAGATGGCTCCCCATGCACAGCGATGCATGGAAAATAGGAACAACGGGAGGTTGCATCACATGTGCACTTCTGATCCAAACTCAAATGCTCAAATGTATGTACAGACCTGGTATGTCTCACTGGACCTTCAGCTGCTGTTCCAGAAGTCTTCCATGAGTCCTGTTTCACGTCCTCCAGTCCTGTGTGAATGCCCCAGGCATCTTACTGACTCCAAAGCTGCAGAGTGCACTTTTATTTAGTCAGCTGGCCTGTAATCCCAATCTCTACTGCATATCATGGAGGTTTATGCACTAAAGGTAGACATGTAAGTTCAGGATTCGTTATCAATTTCCCAGTTCCTTAAAGTGAAATAGACTGAAGTTACAAAATTCAGTCTCAGTCTCTGCTCATGTTAACAATGAACTTTCAATTGCAGCAGCTGAATCTTTTTTTCCCCATGTTTCTGGCATTGCCAATTGTTTCTAGGTTCACTTCATGCTCTAGTTTCACATACTTCATTTTTCATTTATATTCATGTTTGAGTAATGTAATATTTATACATTTGGTCTTGGCATCCAGTGAATACTAACGATAGTTAGATGTTCTCTCAGTCCCAGAAGAACCAGCAAAGAATTTTGTAAATTACACATTGCTTATCACATAAAATCTCAGACAAGAATTTGGCTGTGTGTCAAATGCCTCTAGCTCACAATTGTAGAATTAAACTGTGGAAGGTTTGGAAATGCTGTTTTCTGCTTTATTGTAGACCAATATTTCCAGTTTTCTTAGCTGGTAACCTCATGGTCTTTGTTTTATCCAGCATCTAGTAGCCACAGTCTGGAGTGAACTTTGGTAGTTAGTCTTGGCTGGAGTTTGGGATGGTTTCCTTTACAAAAACTATATTATTATTTTGTTCTTTATGTGGATGTTCCCAGAAAAAATGATGAAAAACAGGTTGGTGTAAAAGTAGCTGTGCAGACAAGACCACATCCATCATTAGCATCCCCAGTCTTACATATCCCCACAGCAATATGGGAAAGAAAAGATCCTGACCTACACTTAAATCAAAGCCATATATATATATATATATATATATATATATAAAACTGTATAGGATGAGCCATCTTATACATAGTGACACTAATCTGTAAATGTAAATGCTGAATAGATTGTGTGAATGCTAATTGACAAAAACAGACTGATAACGGCACCTTCCAAACAATTACAGTTTGGTTTTCTCATTTTGTTTCCATTTTATTTTCCACAAAGTTCATTGTCATGGGAAAAATCTGTCTGCTGACAAATGACTGCTGTAGGGTGAGCTGTAGTGGTAAGAGAAACTCAGAATGGTTGAAACTGTGCTGTGGTCTGGTTGACATGGAGGTGTTCAGTCATAGGTTGGACTCAATTATGTCAGAGGTCTTTTCCACCTAATTGATTCTGTAATTCTGTGATGGATAACAGGTCTGAGGGGAATTTAGCTGAGGGTTAAGCAGTCACAAACTGATTCAAGCCTTCTTCAGAGCATTGGATCCGAATGGCCACTCCATTCTGTGGTCTGTTCATTAACTGCTTAATTTTTTCCCCATCTCTTGATTGTACTGAAGGTATAACCCATGCTTCCCTTAATCTCCTATATATTATAGCTATCAGATCAAACTGCTGGTAAAAAATGAAGTGTAAGAATATTTTGCACACAGTCTGACACACTAAAGTATCTCATTAAATGACTCACTGAATATAATATGAATTATTCCAAATGCTGGTGAAGCTGAGTCAGCTGATCCAGTAGTTTATAAATAGCACAAATACCTTTGCTTGCTTTCATGCTGTCTCCAGCTATTACAGTTCATTAAGATCAGATGCAGGTTGCTTTTCTCTGCTATTTGGATTATTCAATCCATTAAGACACAGTAGTGGAAGAGAACATCATGAGAAGTTTTGTGTCGATACTGTTGCCAGGGAACCACTTTTTATTTCAGTGCATGGGACTCTGGTGTCACTTTGAGTCTGCGTTGCAGAAAGACAGTTTCAGAGGAAGATATCAGGGATGTAAAACAGAATTAAGGAAATCCTAAACTTTCATTTTAAAGAGGAAAAGAGTTACAACAGTTGTTTCAGAAGCATCCTAAATGGCCTGAAAGTTTGGGGGTTTTTTTATAAATCTGACTAGAATTTTGAAGGGAATGTTAAAGATGACGGATAGGAGAGACTTCTGGATCTCTCCAGACATGTCTTAGATAATAACCCATATCTTTTTCTGTACATGCATCATTGTAGTGCACCACCATTTAAGCAGAATGGTGAACAACTGTCTGGAATGACAAGGAGTATTTCAGTCCTTCCAGAGCTGTACTCTGCTCACAGGTATCTGTACAAACTCATTTGTACCCCCATGTGCCTGGAAGGGTTACCTGACTCAATCTAAACAAACTTTAACCATTCTATCATTTAAACAGCTTTTTAGGCCACATTTCTTTTAAGGTGATCTTTATATGTAGTTTGTGAAGCACAATAATTATGAATTTAGAAATTAAAACAAGAAAAAATGCAAATAAAGTCTATAGCTATGAAGTCTATATAACATGAGAAGTTTCATCACTGGATTGCCTTATGTCATTTAAAACTTATTTGGCATTCTCATTTTGATCAGATCTTCCTGAGAATTAAACTATAAATAAAACGAAATTGAAGCAGCATCAGTAAAATGATTCTAAAAGTAGTATTTGTTCTCCATTCTTTAAGGGGAGGAATCATTGACAGCAAAGAACCACTGCAACAATAAAGTTGCAATATCGTCCCACCTCCTATGAGGAGTTGGAGTATTCGGCTGGTGGCTGGATAAATAATGTGTGAAGTGCTCTTTTCAAATTACAGTATTTGTGAGATTATGATTTCTGTTGTCTCAAAAGAATTTATCTTAACTATATGCATTTCTTATTTAGAGGGGATTGGATTTAAGAAAAAGGATTCATCAAGATTGATTTTATACCTTAATTATATTTAAAATAGACTCAGGAAAGCAATATAACTGCAGGACAAGAAAAAAATCTGTGCTGGTAGGGGCTGAACTAGATAATACTATGTGTTTTTTCTGCCACTCATTTGTGATGTTCTAGTCACTAAAGCACCTGGGAGATGAATGGTACTAAATAAATGATAAGTTTTGAGTGATCCTTTGGAACACTAAAAAGCACAAAACTTTTTAGAGAGGGTGGGAAGTGCAATGAATCCTAAATAAAACTAAATAGGTTCCCAACATCAAAGCTTGCTGTCTTCACATTGGTTTTATCTTCTCCTTAAATTTCTTTTTTCTGTTGCCCACTCATGAGAAGTGGAAGCCAGTTTTTCACGGATGAGTATCAGAATCAGGTTACCGTCTGAGAGAATTTTATATGTTCAGGGTTTTTTCAGTCATTTTGAGAAAACTGTCATTTTTCAGTTACATTTATTGATGTGTGATTGACACAGAGTGTTTTAACTGTAGAGTGTCTTCCTTAAGTCACATTAAATAGATACAAACAGTACATCAGTGTAGCTTTCAGCAGGTCAAGAGGACTAAAAGTCCAATTCCAATCTTTCTTCCACCACAGCACATATTATAGCTGTAACCAAATGTCTGAGTATGTTATGACTTGGATGAGTGTGCAACTAGATGAGTGGAAACTGGATATAATTTATTATGTTATTTATGGATATATACATATTTTTAGAATTGTTATTAAAGAGTTTATTTAAATAAATCATGTATGATGAACAGCTAATTGCTTTGGTAGCCTAAATAGGGGTCAAAATATCTAGGGAGCTTCTGTAATGTGGAATATTAATAAAAGTCATGATAAGAATATGCCTCTTGCTTGAACACCTGAAAAAAGATTGTTAAAGTGAGTGTGAAGAATCATATTTACATTAGTTAAAATTGAGATTAGTTGAAATTTGACTTTGTGCTTCCTTGGTCAAGGTTACAGTTTTCAGTGGTCTGTGATGCATTCACTATATTGTATATCATTTATTCTCCAGTTCCAAAATTGTAGAGGTAACTTATATCATCTCATGTACCATTTTTGATCCAGCAGTTTGTCATGCAGTTTCTGTCAATAACAGGATGGAATCCATACCTTTATACATACAGAGATTTCTTTATTTCCTAAGCTTGTGATACAGGTCCCCCTGTTATGTAAACTTGTGTATATCCAGCTCTCTTGAAGGTTTCTCAGTCATAATGACTTATTAGGAAGCAAAATATTTCAAGAAAGTATTTTTCTGTCTGTGTTAGCTTGTCACTGTTAAGTTTAATTAATTTTGTTCTCACAGCTCCTTCTGTGCAACAGCCCCACAGACATCTTTCTTGTGCTCTAGTAGGTATAAAATTGTATATAAAAATTGCTTTTCTGATAGGCAGACACCATAGCTTTCAGAGTGGTTGTATACTACTCAGTCTTAGAAACCAAAATCCAAACAAGTGTGAAGAGATGTTTTACTGGGGAGGCTGGTTGCTAAAAGGCAGATGACCAGTTCTGGATTAGAAGAGCTCAGTAAATGATGGTAGGTTGTAAACATGAAGTTTTTTTATGAAGGAATCACTAGTCTGGGACATATTTATGCAGGTCATGAAATTTTTTTTCATACTTGGTGGTAGTTAAAGAGCATAGCAAACCACATTAAATGGGTGTGAGCTCCTGCTCTGGTGTTAGGGCAAAGAGATAAGGTGTCTGTAGGCTAGTAGGACCTGAGAGGTTACATCATCTTTGTGTATGAAGCTGCTTGAAGCTCTCCTGGCTCTGTCCAGTTGTAGTGGATACAGTGCAAGCAGGAAGATGACAAGTTGGAGATGTTAAAGTCAGACTTGAATCTGTTTGGTTTAGCACAATAAAGGTGAAGGGGTGACTTCATAACATTTTTCAAGTATTTCTGCAGTGTTTGTAGAAACAGATACCAGGTAATAGATAGTTCTTCAGTCTCGCAGCCAAAGTATAATACAATCCCCTGGCTGTAACTTGAACCTGTTCAGATTAGACATGAAGCACATATTTAGTGTTGGAGGCAAATAATGAGATACACAGGGTTACCATGTACTAATTTTTTTAAACTAAGGTTATTTTTTCCTGGTCAACAATTCAAATGCCAATTAATTCAGGGATGGATGTGTTCTCACAGGTACCCATGATATGCTACAGTCTGGGAACCTGGATATTATCCCCTCTTTCCAATTAATAAGATTTCTACAAGGAACAAAAGAGGTGGCTTGTTTTGGATCACACTAGCTCGTGCAGAATGCTGCTACAAGATTCCAAATGTCAACAGGCTGGAGAGGTCAGAGTTGGAGTCACCCTGAGGCAGTAGTCCTTTTTTTGTCTGTGCTCAGGCCACAGGTTGAGCCTTGCCTGGTGCAGTGCTGTTGCAGAGCATGGCAGATGAATCTATTTCTGGCACCTTCCTCATTCACAGCAGATGGGGCCATCTAATAGTTTTGGCATTCCCAGATTCCACCGCCGCCGGCGGGACACTGTGGGAGAGGCACTTCTGTGCACAAAGAGATGCCCTGGTTGTGCTTAGGGGTTGTGGGGTGAGTGGCTTTGCCAGAAGGCACTGTGTGGGGTGCAGGTGTGGCCCCTGCACCCCAGCCAGCTTTTGGGAGCACTGCTGTGTGCCAGGAGCTGTGCAGGTGCCTTTACATCCAGGTCTGATGCAGCTGCTCTGCCTGGGCATTGCATGGCACATGGACCGTGTGCACGTGAGGTTCTGGCTGCTTGGCAACTGCATAATAGGGCTGTCCCAGAAGAACACACCGTCTGTTTAGTCTATAAATGTAAAATATCCATTTTAAATCTGCACAGTACATCCTAAAGAGCATTGGAGCACTCTCTGTTTTTATAACACCAGAGGTATTTGGCATTGTCAGAGCAGCACCTCCCCAGCACGGTAGCAGTGCCAGAGGTGTCTGTCACACTGTGGCTGCACAATGTGTTGACCCCTTCACCCAGTGAAAGCTCCCTCTGATTTTCCTCCTGTCCTTCCTGCCCTGTTCCACTCTGTAGAGAGCATCATCAGCCAGGAAATTGCTTCATTTTCAGTCAGCTTAAATAAGTACAAATGGTTTGGAAACTAAAAATTCACAGTGTGTACAGGAAACAAGTGTAAGTTTCAGAGCATGCACAGACAACAACAGTTCTTTAAAAATATGGTTCTTAATCTCAAATGTCTTCTTTTATAATACATTTGCTAAGAAGCTGTAATCCAAATTAGACAGACAAATATCAGAATGCAAGTATATGAAATTGTACAGATAGCTTTGCTAAAACAATTCACATTTGACTGTTTTTCTATTCCTTAAAAAAATTTTCAGTTCAACAATTTTTACTTGAATTAAAATGTAATCAGCCAAATGACAAACACCTTCTAGCTTTCCTCAGAGTAAATATTCAGCATGTTAGCTTTTCAGTTTGATCTAATGAAATGGTATGTCAGGACTAGTAAGAAAAGGGAAAATAACACGTGGCTATGTCTGCTTTTCAGTTGGTGACTGATATCTACATTGGTAGTAGATAGCTTAAATTTAGCTCAAAAGCTTCCATGAAGAACATTCTTATGCAAGAAAAAAAAAAAAAGGTAAATGCAAGGAAAAATATTTTTTAAAATTATTAATTATCTTCATTTTTCCTGAAAAATAGAGTCAAGTGATTAATCAGCATGGCAATTTATAAAACATGTCACTTGGGTAAAAAAAAGCATCCATATTCATGGCCATCCATATATTACTTTCTTCAAATGAAGTCTGTGAATGGATTTTGTGCAAGGGTTTCTAGCCACCAGGTAATTATCTTTTAAAACTGTCTCTCCCATAAACAGTCCTGCTGTTTTGTGAACAGACAGACTGACGTATGAGCAGTCAAGCCCAAAACCTCTTTCCAAGTTGCAGAGGTACTGGCAGAATGAAGCAGTCCTGATTGTTCTGCTTTCACATCTACCCAATGCAACTTTGCGTATACTTGCTACCATTCAGGTTTCTGGATTTCCAGTTAGGCAATTCTCCACTGCACTCAGTGTACAACAGTCTTTTTTTTACAGTCATCTGAAGGACATTGAGTTCTGCATCTGGAAACTTTTTTGACTAATAACCTAAAATATCTGTATTTAATCCAGGCTTGTGTGAAACTAAAGGAGATTTAGAGATAGAACACAATAGAGTTGGATATTAAGCTAATGCTAGGGTCAAAAAAAAGGTTTTTTAACACGTTAAAAGATCCTTACATTGTTCATTGTGCAATGTTTGAGTTGGATTCATTATGTCAGTATGACAGCTGGATTTCACTCCTTTGTTGGGGCATTGACAGACATCCCTCCCAGCACCAGCTGGTGGAGAACTGGCTGCCTTGGCTGTTCACTGTTGCTTTCTCCCACCCCTCTCTTTCCTGTAGCTCCCATTTATCTGCCAGAAGAGCAGGTTGTACTCAACTGCCCTCTGGTCTGCTTCAGACAAAATCAGCTAGGAGCACTAGTGTGAACTGTCAGTAAGGATGATGGTCCATAACAGGGCAATGATGAGGAATGGTGGTCAGGTACAAGTTCCACCAGCCTTGGATTTATTCCAGCTTCCAACACTGCTGCATTTTAAAAGCTATTTTGAAAACTTCACACAATAACAGGTCTTGCTCAGCAAGATTGGTGAGTATAGTGACAATGACATCATTAGTTCTTCTGGACAGAAAATGTGCACAGAAATTCAGCATTTCCAAAGAAAACTTTTAGTTTTACAAACTAGAAATTTGTACTAGGGAGGCAATGATGTTAACGCAGCACTTTAACTAATGGCACACAGCAGCAAGTTTTAGGATCATTCTGAATGACATTTTTAATGTGGAACATCCAGCTTAAAAATCAGAACTGACAGTAGCTCTGTATGTTTTTCCTTGCAGCCTGCACAGTAATCATCTAATCTTGCCTTCTGTCTAAGGATCTCATTCTTGTGCATTCTCCATGCCTGGGTCACCTTTGATCTTCTGACACTGAACCATTACTAGCAGGGCTTACACTGTCGATTTCTTTTGTAGTGGTGACTATGTATTCTTTTGGTATATATACATTTTGGTTATAATACTTGTAGTGCCCTGTTGGGGAAAATGTCTGCATCACCTTGTCATTGCACTGATGTAGCTTCAACCTGGCAAATCTGCAGTTCTTTAAACTTTGCTCTTTAGATGTACTGAGTCAAGTTCAGCAGTATCAACTGGCCACAATATCATCAAAACTCTTTAGAACGAAGGAGAGTTTGACAAAATTATTCATTTTTCAATTTTAGCCTGCTATAGTTGTGTTTTGTATGAACAAGCTGGACCAAATATTAACTATGTAAAAGGAGTACACTATTTTTAGACATATCGAATTATTATTATTATTAATTAATCTTTAATCTGCTTGGCTTTCATTTATAGGATTAAAGACACTGATTTTAGCAATGCTGTTCTGGGTCTACATCAGAGTAAGACAATTCCTTGCTGTGTTTAATCTTAGGAAGGGATGGTTGGCATTGCCCAAATAAATTGTTCTTTGAGGGCCTCTGCATATTCCCACTGCTAACTCCTAGTGACCTAGGTAGGGTCAAGCTAAGATATGACTCTCACGTGTCAGTGCATGAGAAATCTTGCCGGAGCATGGTATTCCTACTGTGTGCATGTCAATGTACATCCTTGTGTTAAACTCTGGCTGCACAAGTTGCCATCTTTACGGAGTCTAAGAGGTTGCTCCACAGAGTATCATCATCTTATCTGCCAGTTATTACTTTCTGTAGAGGAATGTACCCATGATTCTGCACACATAATTTGCCCACAAGCTTGTAGACTGGCACTAGAGTCCAAAAGGAACTTGCACCTACCAAAACTGGCTGAAGACTGACATTCATGTCTAGTCCCAGTTATGTCTGTTCCTTCTTTTTCTTTGCTCTTTTGAGAACAGGGATGTGAAATACGAAACATAGTATTTGAGAGCCTCTGAGAACATGAAGTTCATCTTTAAACTCTTCTGCATGTGAAGTAACTGTGTAACTGCAGCCCCTTCTTGACTCAAGACCATCCTTGGCCATAGCTGTAAGGGCATATGCCCAGTGCATGCAGATACCCAGCAGTTACAAGGCCAAATTTAAGAAATATTGCCATGAATTAATTCATAAGAATCCAACCTATTCTGTAATAATATATCCCAACTTTTAAGAAGGAAAGGAGACAGCATCCTTGTGAAAGTCCATAAGGCTTTGCCAGTCTAGGCAAGGATGATGAGGAAAAATGTTTCCTGCCCTGCAAGTGCAGTCATGTGTTCCTCGCTCTCTCTTCTCAGCCTACACTTTTTTGCTCCTTGTCTGTCCCTGCTGTGATTTCTGCAGGTTCGAATCAGAAGCCTTTGCTGCGGAGCTCAGGTCAGCACCAGGCAGAGCACTGGGCACTACTGTTGCTAAGAGCAGCCCGCCCTCTCCCAGTTGCATGTATGTGCCTTGACAGGGTCAGAGCGTGATTGAAGAGTGAGAGATGCACAAAAGCAAAGGCTTGAAATTAAATAGTCTTTGAAGCTTTTTCTTAACTAGTCTCACTCTGGCACAGACCCCTGCCTTAGGGTGGTGATTCAGTGGAATAAAAATGACCTAGAGCTACTGATCTACCTACTGAAACATGCAGGGAGGACAATATATCTCAAAAATGACCATATGAGAATATCTGGGCTGCAAATAAATGTTTTTAAAAGATCTACATTAACATTAAAAGAATGCAGACTTTAATTTTTTTTTCTGACTAGAACTGGAGCTTTTTTCCGAAGTACTGAATGCTACACTGAAACAAAAAAATGGAAATATCCTGGGGGGGGGGACCTTCATCTCTCCTCTCATTTATTACTAGTGCCAATGGAGTAGCTGTCCTAATTAAAAAGAACTTGTCCTTTCAAACAGAGGAGCTGAATTCTGGTCCAAATGGCCTTGTAGAAAAGAAATTGGTGAATGAAGTCATTACTCTAATTAACATCTATGCTCCTGATGCTAACAACGTACTTGTAAAAGGAACCAGTAGCATAGATATTACTCTTTAAACCATCTAATGGTCTGGCGTGGGTACTGATTTTAATTGCCCTTTGGTTATCAGTTTAGACAGATCTGCCAGGGGTAATTGCATTGTAAATCAGATATCTCAAGAAATTCACTAATGAGCTAATGAATGATAGTTATTTGTGAGATGAAGCTGATAATGCTTATTTAGATAAGTGGTATACTTAAGTGTTCTGTGTTCCATATGGAGAGACGTGACCATTCAACAGTAACTAGGTTACAATGTCTTAGCTGTTACTCAATCTATTCCATAGTTTTACATTCCATTTTCCAGGATTAGCCCAGCCTCTATGCTTTACACTCCTAAGATGTTTCTGTGATTTGTAATTCACAGAATTGTAGTTTGGAGCCCTGCATTTCTATTTGACTTTGTTTATATATTTCTTGTCTCCCTTAGCATAAATCATAATGACAGCCTAATTGGTTTATATTTCTGAAGCAGTTTGAAATGTGAAGTGTTGCATAAGTGTTCAAGGTTGTTATTACTTTGTGACTCTTCCCAACCATTTTCTGTCCAGAATGAAAATTAAAGAGAAATTATTTGCCATTTACAAGAGTAAATATAGTGAATCTTGTCATAAGTAATCACTCAAAGATCACCCAGAAACCCTCTTTGTTTCACAGAATTGCACTTTTTAAATGCTTGAACTTTGCATTTCCTTCATAACACAGTAAGTCCATTAGCTTCAGTAGTAGTATTTGATTTACACTTGCACAAAAGGAGAATCAGATCCTTGGTATCTGTGAGAGGGTAGTTTCATGGTGGAATTAAAGTTGTAGAAAACACAGGTCTTCTCTGAAGATTTAACTATAATTAAAACATTGGGACATTTGATAAACGTAGAATTTGAGATCATGACATGTTTATTTCACAGGAGGGAAATGTGTAGTTGTACCAGTCTTTTACAGATTGGAAGATTCCTTCATTCACAGATGCTTAGTTTACCTAAATAATCTACATATACCAAACTGATTTTTCTTTTTCCATAGAGCACTAACCCTTTAGCTTCTTCGTAGGACCAGGTCAGTGCTTAGCATTACCAGACAATTTTTATCAGATGCAGTTTTCAAAACATAAAGTCAAAACAAGAGAGGTGCATTTAATTCCCTGTGTTGCTTCCGCTGGCTCACAGGGCAGAGACAAGAGGTATCCATGACAAAGTAGAAAAGTCTTTTACCCCAGAACGGGATTTTAGGATCAGAAATGAAGCAGGCAGGCAGGCAAAACAAGGACAGCCAACAAAAAGTAGCCTGGGGCAACACAGTGTGTCAATGAGAAAGAGAGAGATAAGAAACACTTGGACAGTTGTGCATGTTGGCTTCAATCTGTAATGACTGTGCAGACCACACATCAAAAACATTTGGCTGTCCTTGACAGAGAATGGAAAGAGCACAGATTTTTCAGCTACCACTTTTTTTTTTTTCTCCCCCACAGTCAACCTGGCGAATAGAAATTCATTTACTTTACCTCTGTTTTTAATTATTTGTCTGATGGCCTTCAGGCAGTAATTAGATACATCTTTGAGAGACAAAGTGAAAACTCTTCATGTTTTTACAACTGCTCTTTCTGCTGTTGGTCAGATGGATCAACAACTCCCACTGTTTTAAACAACATTTCTATTGTATCTTTCTAGCGTAAATTAGGGGAACATTGCCACCATCAACTCCAATAACACTTAATTCAGAAATGGAGCTGCTACATTTCTGCAATTCTGGGTGTGCAGAGACCTCTATGACCTTGGGACCAAAGTGTCTCTTGGTGCCTAAATTCTGTCAGTCGATAAATGAGTGGAAAGCACATTTACCCCACTTCCCCATCAGTCCTATCCACGCTCAGAAATTGTGTAATACGAGTTGGCCAAATGGCAAAATGCCCAGGCTCTCATGGTGGTTTCTTTACAATCTCTGGCCACTTTCTTGGTTGCCTCATGTCTGAAGAAAAGAGTCAGTGGAAGGTCAGAGTTTATTTAATGTCTCACTTTGCCCTCCCAGTGAGTGCCTTAGCTCCTGAATGACAGTGACCCTCCATTCCTTCTTTTGGGAGAATGACATTGTGAAGCTTGTAATTTGTGGGGCCTAAAGAAGAGCAAGCCAGAAGTGGCCTCATTTTACAGCTTAGGAGCAAGAATTAGGAGAAAAGGCTCATCAAGCATGATCAAGCTTCTTTATTACAAACTTCAGAGCTCTTTCTTTCCCTATTTTTTTTTTCTACTATGTAATAAACTCACCTCTGGTAATATCAATTATTTCATTCCTCATTATCTATTAGTTTGTTTTTAATCTGAAATTTTCTGAATTATTCAAAAATAATTAGTTTTTAAACCTTCTTTTTTCTTCCTGGTTGAAAGTTGTGTTATAACAGTGATAGGTTGTGTGGTTTTAGGACAGGTTCTTGGGTCTGTGGATTGCCTCATCATAGATCTTTATGTTGTAGTTGAGCTCTGGAGGAGCTAAAATGTCTTGTTATACCACAGGACCTCATTGGCAGTAAAGTTATGGGTTAAAACTCACATAAGAAAAGTAAAGCTCTATAGCTCAGCCATCTCAGGAGCAAGGTGGTTGACAGAAAATTGAGGTAAAAAATACCACATCAGAATGAGTTATCCTACTGGCTTTAAGGAAAAAAGGGAACACAGAATCTCCATTAAGTGTTAGTTGTGGCTTAGTATTTTGGATTAATAATGCCAAATTACCTTAAAAAAAACCCTGATGATTTGCACTAATATGGCAAAATAACAATCTGTTGATGAAAACAGAATTTATGTAGTTTTTTTCTCTGGGGTTTTTTTTTGGAAGTTTGTTTATTTTTGTACCTGGAATCACTGTGAGTCTCTGAGAAGTATTTTTATTTATTCTGACAACTCCTTAAGGGAAGACCAATGGGGAACATCTGATTTATTCATGTTGTGCAAGATGAATATCCAGGACAATCCGTGGATGCCTTTTTAGGCACAAAAAGAAAGGATTCCCTACATACCTCTCCAATTGGCAAGATAACTTTCTCTGGTAGCAGCTTGAATAAATGAATACAAAAACTGATTGATTACAGGGATCTCTTTTCTTCCTCAAGTTTGAAGAAAATCTCAGATGAAATTAACAGTCTAGAGTGGCTTCACGAGGTTGTCAAGGTAGTTGGAGACATATTTCCAACTATAACACAGAGAAAATGCCACTGAAAATGTATAAGGTGTTTATAAACACAGCTTTTAAAATAAGCCTGAAGTCCTATGAAAAAAAGAAAAAGATACTGATCAAACCAGGGGTGGGGACATTAATCCAGCTTCTTATGTCAGGCAAAAGACAGATCAGACAATTCTCAGGATTGTAAGACCTTTGCAGTATCGTTTTTTGAATAAACTTCACCTGCTTTCCTACACATGGCATTTTCAGGTAGATCTGTGGCAACTATGGATTGATTTAACATATGGGTAATCTCTCAAAAACTTCTGGTGAAGTGACTCTATGTTCTTGAAATTCATTCCCATTTTTAAACCAAAACTTCATCTGAAAAACTTAGCATATCCTTTCCTTCATACCATATTACTACAGAAATATAGTTAATTTGTACAAGTGAAATGCATTTTATTTTTATTATAGTAAGCTTATAATTTTACTTGCTTTTATTAGAACATCTTTTATTTCTGTAATTCTGTTTTTCCTAAAAAAGTCTGGGCCAACATTGTATGCAATACAGTTCTTAACCACATAATTGAAGATGAGCACTGCATGCCATTCTATTCCTTCAGTTCAGTTAATGATTCTTGCTTTGCTTATTATTTAGCAGAAGGAAGCTGCTATTATACAGTGAGATGTCTACAGTAATGCCAGTATCTCTCTAGAAATCGATGGTAATTTGCAAAAAATGGCTCTCTGATTCACATTAATCAATAACAAATTTCATCTAACATGATAACTTCCCCTAGACTTACAGTTTTTGGTTTTTTCAATCCTTCTGAAGCTTCAGAAACATTCATTTCTGTGGCCCAGACTGAACTAGATAAAATTTTGTCTAGAAATGTTCTTAGACTTTTCTCATCTTTCCAGATAATTTGTAAGGTGTAAAACTATGTAGGCACTACTGTCAAAAGGGAGGGACTCTGCTGCAAGCTGTTCTCTAATATGGCAAAGGATTTTTACTTCTACAAGAATCTTAGCCATAATATATAAAATATACAAGGGGAAGCAGAAAATCTTATCGTTTGCTAAGCCTAAATCTTTAAATGAAGGCAGAAAGTAATAGCATGGTTTAGTGTGTTGGGACCTTGGTCATTAAAGGTCTGAATCATGTCCTCTATCATTAGTAAGCTTAAAGGTGTCTGGACCTTCTTGTAAAGTCAACAACCAAAACCCAAGTGCACTTCCAGAGGTCAATTAATCCCATCTAAGATCACTACCAGGGCAGATGGGGGGAGAAAGTTCATTACTTTAGACACCAAACTTCTAAGCAGGAGAAATGAAATTATCTAACACCCCACTCTCTATATCACTTGGGGATCATACACATTTAGGGACAAGTGATTACTCAAGGGTCCCATCCAGACAACAACAGCCAGCTCACTATAAAAAAGATAAGTGTGGTGGGAAGAAGTGTCTTGGTATCTGTGCTTAGCTGCAGCAAAGAACACGCTGTTTAGGAATTGAACAATGTCTCTTTTCTGGGAAAACAGGGGTTTCAGATTATACTACTGCTTTTTGGAAGATGAGGTCAGATGACAGAATTGCTTTAAAGTGTGCAGAACACTATAAAACAGTTAGTAATGTATTTATCAAGCTGTATTGTTGTGTAGTCTTGTTCCAGTAGCTTGCATTCATACCTCTGTGATTCCTTCTTGTAAAGTCCAAATTCCATTTTTTATTAATTATTCAGTCCTGTCCCTTTGTCTGTGATTTTCCTTAAGCATGTAAGAGTGGCCTTTTCAAGAGTTATGTCTAGATTTTTCACTTCTGGTACACTGTGCTCAGCAGAAGATCGAATTATGAAAGTTAAAGGTCATTTCATATTTGCTGGTGGTTGGGAGATGTGTGATGATGTGCAGTGTGTGCAGCACACTGCTGCATCTGATAAGCAGTGCTCTCTCTTCTAGGCCATTATCTAAAGCTGATGTGTTCTGCTTCTCAGAAAGAAGTACAAACTTGAAGAATATTTGGGAGAAATAAGGTCAGGACCTTAATCTTAGAGGAATCTTAAAGCAGGACTGTTCCCTCTCTGTAGCCACCTCCACCTGGACTTAACACAGGATGGTTTATAGTTACTTTTTCTGAAAGGTATTTACACCTTCGACCCATGGGATTCCCACATCTGACAGGAGAACTGTTATTTCCCAACTGTGAGAGATTTAGTGCTCAAGAGGATTGTATCTGTTCACATGGTTTGGTCTTAGTAGAAATTGAAGGGATGATGAAAACAGTTCAGGCAGTACCTGGTTTTGTAAAGGTGAAATTGTTCTTTCTTCTTGCTTCTTGTACTCTTACATAGAGCTTTAAGGATTAGTCTTGCATAGGTGCCTAAACTTGTAGATGGGAAAGCAGCTAAAAGATTAATTAGCGAAATCTAAGGAACACAGAGTATTTAGAGGATAAAGCCACCCTAGTACTTAAAAAGGTGGGAGAAAAAAAAGAATAATTAAAAGGAAAAGCAGCTATGTAAAATGGAACTATGGAAACGGTGATGAGGAAAATTTAGAAGTCTGAACTCCCTGAAATACACTAAAGTGTAAAGTGATATCTCTGAGGAAAATATATTTTTAAAAATGAGAACTAACTTATGTATGCCCTAATTCGGAGGTCTTCAAAATTTCTGAAAATCAGAATTGTTTTAGACCATGCCCTATGCATATCTGGTGTACTCTATCACCACCTTAATTTTACAAAAGTTCACTTGCTACTGATATTTATCTCCAAAAAAAACAATTAAGAAATAAAAAACAAACTCATATATCCTTGCTTATACAGTCTTCCCCAGTCTGTATGGAAAAGAGATGTCCTTATTGGGGGCAGCTGACATCCAATAGTAAGAGAACAGCAGTTTTGTCATGTTGGAAGGTTTGACAGCCTGTCTTGTCTCCATCACTGTATTTGTGAATTTAGAAACTTCCTCTGCTATTGCATTCACTGGGGGCCAGAACACTCTTGGGCAAAAATCCACAGCTATAATTAGTGATTTAATTTTAATGTGGATGAATAGACAATCCTGAAGCCAGCTATTAAAATGTCATTACTTGACACAGAAGTTAGCATGGTTGCCTAATGTCTGTTAGCAGAAGCTGCAGAGAGCCAGCCCAAATGAGAATTCTGCCTGGGGAAGAGGCACAGCAGCTCAAGGCATCAAAAATCCTCCTGCCCCTGGGAAACAGCTGGACAGCCCCTGCCAGAAAATGCTGAAGTGTTTGTTGGGAATGCACAGGCAATAACTCTGACCCCTCTCTTCTAGCAGAATCCTGGGATGTCCAGAAAGTATTTCTTTCGAGTAACTTGATTTATAGCCTAAGCCAAATGCAGTTAGGAAATAGCAAGTCTCGGGAGAAAAAACAGACTTTGTAACAAGTAGCCTTGGGGATGTCTGTATCCAACAAGTATGGAATTAGTTCTGTGTATCATGTGTAACTCATTCAGACAGCACTCCCAAAGTAAATAAATTTTAATCTGTATTTTTAATTCAGACTTTAATTTAACAGCAAGTCTCAGAGAACTAAGAAATCTGGATTCAAAGGCTTAGCTAGTAAAAGAAGGCTAAAGACATCTCTGGGATCTTCAGTCTTCTGTCTAAAAGAAACTAAAAGTAGCCACAAAGAGAAACGAAAAGTAGCCTCAAAGATCATAGTAAAAGTATAACTTTGCTTGTGAGTATTTCAGAGAACACAGTAGAAGTTAAAAGCTGTTGTTGAAAAACATAATTGAGAATCTATATTTAACAACTTTTTTAATCTAAATTATGGGAGATCTGAACTATGACCTTTCCTATTTCTTTGCCATTTTAATGACACAAGATCGTGAGTATAAATAATACCAATGTAAATCTAAAATCTAAAGGCTTCAGAAGGCTTCATTTTTTAATTCCACTTTCTTTGGAGTCACAGTAAGAGTTCTGCAACTTTAATCCATCAGGCAGCTTCGCAAAACCATCATGAAAATGTATGAACCCAAGAACAAAATCTACTCACCCAACCTTACAGCAATGATTAAAAAAAGCCCTAATTATAGTATAGTCACCCGTCAAAATAAATTACTCAGGGTGAGTGGGTGAAAAGTAGTTTGCTAGACTTCCTTAAGGAGGTGGTAATTGTCTTGGATTTTGTTAAAATACATCACTAATTATATTTTAACAAAGTCTATGTACTCTTTTCCTCTTTAGTAATTTTATAAGATGGTTGTAAGTATACTGAGAAAGGGATTTTTCAGTTTTAGAATATTCTATACTTGTGTGTTTTTCCTGCAGAACAAAACAGACATACAAAAATGCTCTAAATTACATATACAGATGATCAGAAATGTTAGAATAAAGTGATTTCATAATGAGATGGCAATTGACTGGACATACTTTTATGGCAAAGTGATTTGTGAGTACAGTGAAGTGAGAGCATGGTGGTACTACATGGTTGGTTCATGGAAATCCATAGAACCTGCATTTAAGAATTCCCTCCTGGCTTTGACATCCATTGCATGCAAATGATGCTCAGGAAAGTGGTTGAATCACCATTCCTGAAAGTGTTCAATAAATTTGTAGTTGTGGCACTCAGGGACATGGTTTAGAGGTGAACATGGCAGTGCTGTGTTAACAGTTATATTGATGATCATGGAGGTCTTTTCCAGTCTTTAAAATTCCGTGATTCTAATACTAAATCCTTCAAAGAAGATGTCTACAACCTATATTCCTGGGATATGTTGACCAGGAAAACTTCAGACAAAATTTGAAAGACTACCAACCACATATGGTCTTACCCTGCTGGTTATACTGCCAGTGTGTTGGGCCTGCCCTAAACAATACCAAAACCATGAGCTTGTTTTCTTGCTGTCTTCTGGAGGTTAGCAGAAACCTACGCTTAGACTTACCTCCAAAGAATGCATAGGGTGTGGACTCCAAACTGCAGCAGACTTGAGCCTGATGTCCCAGGGCTTGCAGGCTGGGGATCGCCATAGATGGAGATATTTTTTTAGCCACTTCCTGGAAGATGATTGCTTTATTTAATACCTGTTAAACATTCCATCAGTTAAACACTTAAAGCTAGGTAGGGTGAATATAGGCCATAATAATTCATTTGCAGACTCCAAAGCAGGTTAAGTCAAAAAATAAATATCTTGTTATGAAAAGATCATTGATTTTCATAGAATCGTAGAATAGTTTTGAGTTGAAAAGGATTTTTAATGGTCATCTAGTCCAATATCCTTTAAGGAGCAGGGACATCTTCAGCTAGATCAGGTTCCTCAGAGCCTTGTCCAAGTTGACCTTGAATGTCTCCAGGGGTGGGACATCCATTACCTCTCTGGAAAACTTCTTCCGGTGTTTCACCATCCTTCCAATAAAAAAATGGCTTCCTTATTATCGAGTCTGAATCTATCCTCTTTTACTTTAAAACCCTTGTCCTATTGCAACAGGTCTTTCTAAAATGTCATCCTTAGAAGCCCCCTTTACGTACTGAATGGCCACAATAAGGTCTCCCTGGAGTCCTCTCTTCTCCAGGATGAACAACCCAACTCTCAGCCTGTCCTCACTGGAGTGGTGCATCATATTAGTGTCTGTCCTTTGGACTTGCTCCAGCAAGTCTATGTGTTGTGCCGAGAATCCTGGAGGTGGATGCAGCACTGCAGGTGCTGCATGAGAGCAAAGCAGAGGGACAGAATCCCCTCCCTTGCCCTGCTGGCTGTGCTGCTTTGGATGCAGCCCAGGACACAACTGGTTTTCTGGGCTGTGAGTGCACATGGCCAAGTCATGTCCAGATTTTCTCCTACCAGCACCTCCAAGTCCTTCTCGGCAGGGCTGGTCTCAGTCTGTTCATCCCCAGCCTGTGTTGACACTGGGGTTGCCCCACCCCAGCAGCAGCACCTTGCAGTTCGTCTTATTAAACCTCATGGGATTCCCATGGGCCCACTTCTGGACCTTATCCAGGTCCCTTTGGATGGCATCCTGTTCTTCAAGTGAATCAACCGAACCACTCAGCTTGGTGTCATCTGCAAACTTGCTGAGAGTGCACACAGTCCCACTGGTGATGTCACTGATGAAGATATTAAACACTGTTTCTTCCCAATATGGACCCCTGAGGGACACCACTTGTCACCAGTCTTCATCTGGATACTGATTATAAACAGACATAAATTATGAACAGATGCTTCTTGTTGCATGCAGTAGGCTTCTAATCATAAATAAATGCAGCCATCTTCCTTAAATCAAATAATAAAATATTCATATTTGTTCACATTATTATTTTATTGAAAATTAAGTTAATTTCTGCTTACCTGAAACTCTCTATACCATTTTAATCCATTACATTTCCATATGTATTTGTTTGTGAACTGTTAAAATATCAAATATAACTCAAATCTAGGCCACAATTAGACTTCAGAATACTTCCCCCAAATTTATTATCAATAGTGAGTGATCACAAAAGCAAATATGTTGAGGTTTAACATTCATCATAACGTTTGCAGTTATTGTTCTCATAACTGGAAAATAAGGTTTGTCTTTCATTTCCTAGAGTTGTGGCTGACTCACACAATTTTGACTGATACTTCAGCAATTCAAAGCTGTATAAACAAAAAAGACAGATCAATCTAAATGAGGGTGCTGAATAAGCAGAGGCAGGTGTGTATTTGTAGCTGGGTGTTGTTTCATCCCACTCTAAAAATAAGGGTGAAAAGGAATGTGTCTCTGCTCTGGGCTCAGAATGTGAGTCACACCATAGCTGGAAGTATTCATGCTAAAAGCTTCTGGCTCTGGCACACCTTTTGTTTTCTGTCTGGTTGTTCATTTTTACTATAATTTCCTAATTCCTCAGCACTACTTTTAACTTTCCATAACATATTTTTAAGCAAGAGTTTTTAGTTTCTTAGATGAGATCATTGGAGCTTCAGGAGCAAAGGGTGCTCTCAGCAATGACCCCCTTCCTTCACAGCCTGATGGCTCAGGCTGGCCTGGCCCAGGAGCTAAAGGAGTACGTGCTCCTCCACAGCCTGGAGTGCAGACCTGGCACAAAGCCCTTCCTCTCCCTTCTCTGTCCGGAAGGATGGCAAGTGGAGATGCCCGCTCCATGCTGCATTTTGGCTCTTTGCTCACAGAAAGGGAGAGGGCCTGGGAAGGCCAGGCAGAGGAAAATGCATGTAGGTCAGTCCCTGCAATGGAGCACGAAGTAGAGCACAACATGGGAGACACATTTATAACTGTGCCCAGTAGCTGGGATCACTGGGTGTCGAGCACATCAGTGTAGGCACTGCCAGGATATCTGAGTCTTGCTATCATTTCAGCATGATGATTTTCCTGCTCCTTTTCTACCACCCAAATGCTCTGTCTTTTTTTCTTCCACAAGGACTTACCTTTTCTCAGGGAGCAAGTTAGGGTATTGCTTCAACATCAAACACTTTCTCGATAAAAGTCTTAACTTCTTCCTGACATAGGTGAGCTAAGGTTAAGGGAAAAAAAGTAAGCTGTTTTGTCCTCCTTATTTCCCCTTTTTTCTGCTTCTTGTGATTTTCTGACTTCCTGATCCGGTCTCTGTCATCAGAGCAAGCCTACCCAGTAATTTTTCTGACTCTTCCTTGCAGAATCAGGGTGCTGATGAGGGTTCATACAGCTCAGGAGTGGCAAGGGATACTTGGTAATTGTCACTGTGCCATGGCAGCCAAGCCACTTCGGCAGCCAAGTCAAATAGGTTAGGCCAGACCATCTTCAGTGTTCAGCTGCACTCAGAACCAGCTGGGAGCACTGAAGCAATCAGGAGCAGCAGCCAGATGGATTAAGCAGTGGTGCTTTCACTGCGATGCCTGTCTGCACGGAGGCTTTGATTCAGGCCTGGCACGAAGACCTTCACTTAGGCTTAAACTGATCTCTTGACTCTGTGCAGCGGTGGCAGGTGAGTATACACACATTTTTTTGAGTACAACAAGGAGGGACCCGAGTAATAGGGCAACTGCACTTAGTCAAATCCAGGGAAAATGTCTCTACTAGTGCCCCTTGGCAGATGTTAAGGCACAAAATACAAGAGCGGGGAAGGCATGCAGAGTTCCATTCTGCACTCCACCAATCTGATTGTATGGGACTCTTGATTCAGAATTTGTACCTTGACACTTAATAGGCTTTCATGGTCTTTTTTTTTCTTCTGTGACTTTGCATAAGTGCTTTTTGACCGCATTTATGATACTGGCAGCATCTGACAGTGAATGCCACTATTCTCTTACACTGTGTGAAAAATAAAAACCACCCACTTCTTTTGCTTGTTTTAAACCTGCTAATTTCATTGGGCATCCTCTTGTTCTTATGTAGTGGGAAGCCAAGCAGCCATTCATTGATTTTCTAGGCACTTTCCCAGGGTTCTCCTGTTTTTACACATATCTGCCATATCCCCCTTCAGCTGTCCCATTTCCAAGCTGAAAACTCAAAATCAATTTAAGCAGTTCCAAGCTTTAATTGCCCTTCTTTAGTTCCCCCATGTAATTTTTGAGAGGCAAGTACCAGAACAGCAGTCAGTATACAAAAGAGAGGGTACTATTTGGTTTTGTATAGTGCTATGAAGGTGTTGTCTGTTTTGTGCTCCATTTATTTTTTAAAAAAAACTTCTAACTGCTGTTTTTTCTAACTGCCAGTGAGCATGGGATTTATGTTTTCTTCTAGTAAGCTTTCTTTTTTTCTTTTCTTTTTCTTTTCTTTTTTTTCTTTTTTCTTTTTTTTTTTTAATAATTCCTTTTTAAAAATGAAGTACAGTTGAAATTATTTATTTAGTGTTCCTTTTGTGCCTACAAGAAAATGAATTTCAGTACCTTATGATTTGTGTTTCAACAATAACCTATTGAACCAGCCCAGGCCTTGCTTAGGGAAGATGAAAAACATCAGAGATTTTCCAAACTTCATGGCCACAAAAGTTACTGGTTTTAAACATTTCATCTCTATATTATGCCTAGGTATGACATTTGCCAAGGTTTTATGAGAGTCCCCCATTAGCTCCAATGTCCTAAGTCTTAAGTTAGGAATTTCAAGACACTGAGAATCTCTTCTTGATAAAAGACACAGTTTAAATTGATTCTAATTTTTCTGTAATGGAGCATAGGTCCTTCATTGAAATTACTGGATCTCTCATCCCATATATTTTTTCCATTGGAGTTTAACTAATTTTTTAATGAACACTGATTGCATATATGTGTATAGTTTCTTATTTTTATTTGCAGTGTTTATGCATATTTTTGAATTAAAGATGTAAATCAATAGGTAGTAGTAATTAATAATGTAAAACTCACTTTTAAATCAACGGTTACTGGATCGTAAAGCACATAAAGTGTTACATTAGAGGACAGAAGCTGAAAATTACACAGCATTTCTAATTTGAAATTGAATGAGTTAAATCCTCTTTGGCTCCTGATATTACATGTGCATTTTTTTCTTATCTTTTTTATATCTGTGATATTCACAGTTGTCTTTTTTTAGTGAAGTTTATCTGTCTCTCACTAATGCATACAGTCAGTCAAAGTGAAAAAGCATCCAATATTTTAAAATAACATGAGAGTGTCCTTCAGATAAAACACCTCATCTACTATTTAGGATATTAGCATTACTGCTAATTACTACTCCACTCAATTTTGTATAATGACAAAACTAAGAACAAAGGAAAAAAAGTCAAGGTACTGCACTTTTAGTTTCACAGTTTGTGTCACACTGGTACTATATGCCTGGGATATATCTGCTGGTTTTGTGGAATCAGTGGAAATCAGTGCATATTTGACAAGTTTTGTGAAGCTTAAGGCCTCAGAGGCACTGATTGAGACTGGTAAAATGGCTTAGGCCAGGGAGTTTTTTTAATTGAGGAATCCTTTTTTAAAAATATGTGATATTTCAGACATGCAATCTACTAATAAAGGTATCATGATCTTGGAGCAATACACAAGTAGATTTCCAACTGAGCACTGTTGGTTTTCAGATACTCTCAAAATAGCCTGTACTGTCAGATCTTAGAAATTTGACTGTGACCAGATCTGATCTTGACATTTTTTGGAGGTACAGTTTCATGAGTGGATCAATGTAGATTTCCTTTTTCCCCCTTAGACCCCAAATCCTGCTCCCCTCTTTAACTCTGGCAGCCAGAGAGAGCTCCCACAGTCACCCCTACTGAGCCACAGCTCATTGCCCTACTGGGGCTCTGGGTTAAACCTGCTGCCATTTCACAAAATCCAAAGAAAATCTGCGGTGAGTCAAAGTTTCATTCAAACATCTCTAAGTCCAGAGTGACTAGGAGTGTAATTTACCACAGTGCATTTTTACTCTGTATTACAATTACAGAAACATCTGTTATTAATATTTTTTTGCTAAACTGCTGTGAAAATGTCATTGAGTACTCAGTAGTTGCAAGGCTGTTCAGTTACTTACCTGTATTGAGGTGGTCATGTGGCTGAACATTCTAAGTCCTTGGAAACACACAGGAATACAGCTACGAGTGATAATTTTTACTCTGCCTGCAAAATGTATTTTATTTTATGGTTTACTGTGCATGTGTAACGTATGCATTTATTTTTGTCATGCCTGTATATGGTTATGAAAATTTTGTCAGTTGCTACTGCTGTTTGATCATACAGAAGTCATAAATGTGGGACAAGAAATTTAAAAATGGTCATAAGGTCTACAGATATTTTCATCAGGTTGATATCCTTACACAAGTGCACCTTTTTGGGGGGGGGTGACGGGGAGAGGTGGGAGGGGGTAAGTTTCTCAGACCTGGACAGTATTTTTAGTTTCCCATAATGACTATTGTAAATCTACTGGTAAAACATCATGTTCATTGCACTTCAGTGCAGCTTACAGATGAAAAAAGGATAACTGCATAAATAGCATGTTTTCAACTTTGTCTTATATTACTACTTATGTTTCTTTCTAGAAAGCACATGGTTTTTAAAATATTATTTAATTATGTTACTGTTCTATTTTTAACTATGTTTTTATGACAAATTTGCAGTATCGGTAAGACACCAGATGTGCTAGAAATTCAAACATACAGATATTGATAGATAAGATGGGACCATGGTCCATCTAATCTTTATAATCCTTTTGACAGAAAGTAGATGACTCAGAGGAAGTAGCCAGAAATTTCATGAGAAACAAATAGAGGGTAATCTGTCAGCCACCTTAAGTCTTCTCAGAATTCCTTAGTACTTTGAGATAATCTTAAGACCTAAAGCATAAGGTTTCAACTTTCTTTGAAAAAATATTAGCATTAAGTATTTGAATTTTGATCTCATGAATAGCAAAAATTTGACAAATATGAAAAACAAGATAGTGAGTGTTACTGAAAACTGCAAATCTCTGAATCATTGGATGATTATTTACTTTCTAAACAGGTGAGATAATTTGAGGGAGTAAAAATTTCATAACATAATAAATAATCAATATTCTTATCATCATTTTGATCCTTAAGGAACTCTTGTTTTGTGGCATAAATGTTGCAAAACTAATTTGTCCTAACTAATGGTTTGAAATAAGAGAACAGCTCTGGTATGCTGCCTTTTTGTCAGGTATTTGGGTGAGAGGAATGTAAACTTAACCTGTTATACTTTCAAAAATTGTTAATAAGATACATGTTTGTGAGCATGATTGGATCTCTTGTGATACCACTAAGAAAATTAATAACCATTTCATGAAAAGGTAACTATTCAATTTTGCAGAAAACATTTTGAACTATTCTTTATATTGGTTGGTGAGCCAGATCCTACCTGACACATGCATTAATCTAAGACAAAAGAAGCAGCAGCAGCCTGTGTATTTCTGCAATCTTATGTGTTATTCCTTTTCTTTTCTTTCCAGACAACTATTACGGCACTCCGAAGCCTCCAGCAGAACCGGCTCCGTTGCTGTTAAATGTGACAGACCAGATCCTCCCAGGTGCCACTCCCGGGGCTGAAGGCAAACGTAAAAGGAATAAGTCTGTGAGCAATATGGAGAAGACAGGCATTGAACCACCAGAGGAAGAAGAGGAAGAAAGACCTGTGGTCAATGGAAATGACGTGACAGTAACACCAGGTCTGTTCTTCCTTCTTACTTTGCAGTGAGTTTCTGTTATTCAGAGTCCTCAGTTACATCCTTCTGCAGTGAGAATATGCATGTTCAGGTAAGGATGTTCTTGCAAGAGTGAAAGGCAGGAATCCTGAATATTAGGATTTCTCTGAAGCCTAAAAAAATTACTTAATCTCTATTTTGGGGAGTCACCTCACTTACCTCAGCTACTGTAAAGATTTCTGTCTCTGAACTAGTCCCTTTGAACCATCTTTATAGACCAAAGAGAAGAACACCTGCTTTCTGAGTATGGATTGTGACCTGGTTTAGATTTCTAGGTTAGGAAATCAATCACAAGTGCCTGTTCCTCTCCGTTGACTATAGAGGGAGTCTAGAGAGCTGCAATTTGGTCAGATGAATAGTTTGTGTTTCAAGTCTTCTTGTTCTCAAATGGTGACACTCACAAGATTGTTCAGCATTTATGAAATGAACTTTTGTAAATTGTTATGAAGACTTAGAAATATTGTGGGAGACTAAAGTCACCACATTAACAAAGTTGTGGCAGTGCCGCTGAAACTTAGCTGGCAATACTATCTGGAGTACCCTTTCCAGGAATGTTTCAGAGCCTGCATAAAGCTGATAAGGGTTTCAGATGTCAAGTCCTGAAGGACAATTGTTGTTTTATCCCTTGGGATCACAGTGCTTCAGATTTTTCTTTTTTCTTTTTAGACTGGTATCTCGAGTGAGAGCACTCCCGCCTTTTCTGAAGCAGGTAATCAACTTTCCCCTCAACCTTTCAGCAAGACAATATTTTAGAACTTAATAATTCTTATCCTGAAATAGAATTTAAGAAATTATTTTGTTGTTGTTCATGTAGAAAATTAAAGAATTTGGATTTTTATATCTCTCTGAGAAATAATGCTGTGAATCCTTTTTGGTAAACTTAGAAATTCAGAGACAGATCACTGAAGTAAAAGTCTATAGTGACAATCATATGGATGAGAAGATAAATATTGCAAGTTCTCTAAATGTATACGTCACTGTGAAACAAAATATCTATTACCTAATCTTCTATGCTCTGTAGAAGGATTTTCATACTGCAGAGTCTATATATACCTTTTTAATTCCTACTTCATTACAAAGCATATCAAATTTGATATCTTCCCATCCAGGATGATTTTGCTCATGCATTTCTTTAGCCGTTGCCTAACATTACATGTAAGGGAAAATTCCTGTCAGAATCCATCCTTTTCTATCAGGGGTGTCCGGGAGCAGTGGGGTGAGAGTGGGTGTGGTTCTTCCCCTTGGCTCTCCAAAGGGCTGCAGTATTGCGCCCTGGCCACTGCCATCACATGCTGCACGAGCCTTGCTCATCCCTTCCACACAGATTGCATCTGTTGGCATTGCTCTGGCACTTAATGCCTTTCCTACACAGCTAAGCAGGAAAGGATGAAGCCCAGAGATCCTTACATAAAACATCAGCACTGCCGCTGTTGCCAGGATACTTCCACAGTGAAAGAGGCGAAGGCAGGATTTGGTCTCTGATGTGTATTGTAGAAAGCATTAGAAAGATCATTCTTTGTAGTTATTCGAAATGTGCCACATAACAGACCATTGCTGAGGAGCAATTTCCAGGACAATATGTTTCAGCTCCAAGTGGATCAAGAGCCAATATTTACCTGCCTTTTTCCTTGAATTCTACACCTATAATTTGCTTCTCCCAGGCAAATTCTGTGTGAACAATGACTAGGCAGCACCCAAGAAGCAGGCACTGGCATGTGCTGTGTAACAAAATGAAATACATGAGCATGGGTGTAAGACAGCCCCCCCATCTTCCCCCTCCTCTTCCCCCCAAAGTAATTCCTGTCGGTGTGGCCAGCAGAACAAGCAGTGCCTGTGTTGGCTCTCATGGTTTCATAAGCAGGGTTTTGTTGTTCAGTTACACTGATTGAGGACTTTGGGGATTGTAGCAAAGCAGCTCTGTACATACATGCTGTGTTGCCTTTGTTGGGCAGTGTGGCTCCCACAGACCCTGTTACTGCAGTCATTTTCTCTGCGGGCTGACAGAGGCTTAGTCACCTCTAAAATGCCAGTGCATTTGTAGTTTGTGTCTTTAAACAATCAGGAAAACCAGAATATGTTAATTAATTTGTTTATTTTTAAACTCTTGGTGGTGAGAGCGTTTTAGTTTTTATAAAGAATCAGCAAAGGTAGGACATTTGTTACTGCCAATTCTTTTAGAAAGTGTGTACTATTTTAAATACTTCTCTTCCAGGAGGAGGCTTTTATTAATTATAAGACTCTGGGGACATCTGAAACATTGATTCATTTTTTTATAGATGCTCAGCAATTTAATGGCTTATTAACTGCATATCCGAGCCTGTCAACTCAAAGGACTGCTCTAACACGTAGGACTACTAGTTTGAAATAGCAACAGATCTAAGATGAACCTGAAGAAAAGAACACATCCTTATCAGACCAATTAAGTGATATCTGTAGTTACAGAGATCTTTGTGCTTTTGGTCTGAATTTTCAGGCAACTTTTCAGTGTCTGTTGGCATAATCTGTGCAAGTGTTGAGCTTCAGCAATTTTTCATTAATACCTTCCATATGCCTTTCTTCCTGTCTGTCAGATTTCTCTGAGACAGTTGTATATGGACAAAGTGACCATAATTGTCTGCCCAGTGTGTTTATTCTTTCTGATTTTTGTCACCTGTCCCCAGCCCAGAAGCCACCAGCAATCCTTCTCAGTGCTTTGGGGTGGGGCTTTTGGCCATTTTAGGATGGAGCATTCTCAGTCGTTCATCCTGGATCAAGTTCTCTTAGGACAAAATAGTATGATTTGGGAGATGGGATTTATCTCATCCAGTTTAGTAAATTATATGCCCAAATGCCTTACTTTTTTGTTTGAGCTATTTGTTTCTGCTCTCTTGCTACAAAATAAGAAGAAAGAAGACATTTCAAAGAGTGAGGGAGCATAGCTGTGTTAGATACACATTTTAGGGGATCAGCTCTACAATTTAGAATGATTAATTCAGCCTACAGATACAGAAGAGCTTAAATGGCTAAATTTAAGTGAAGAAATTTACTATTTGCTAAGAAACGTAGGAGAGACATAATCTATAGATTAACTGTTAAGATGGGTAATATTAGACTTAGTATTGGGTTTCTTACGCTTAGTGCAATTGTCTGCATTACTGGGCGAGACATATTGCACCTGAGCAGACTTTCCTAATGGACACTGTGTTGAAATTAAGGTTTTCTGCAAAACTGATACGTTGACTAAATAGGTAAAAAGAGTCTTGATCTAATTGTAACCCAAAACTTGTCAGACATTCAGTTTTTACTGCTGTTTGTGTCTGCAAAGAACTGAGTCGGTCTCCTTCACAACCAGCATCAGTACTTGACACTGTGTTGGTCATGTCACATTTGCTTCCCACTGTTGACTGATGAAGTGTTTATCATCCAAGCTCCAGAAGAATCACTTTAACATTGAAGGCACGCTTATGTATGTGCATTGTTCTGACAGTACTTGAGCAATGATAAGTTGCACCCAGAGAATAAAGTTCTGTCAGGCTCAAATTAATTGAGGGGTAAGATATGACATCAAGTTTCAAAATTATCATTCCAGACCTTAAGAATGAGCAAAAGACCAGAGTCCCAATGCCATCAATCACCATGCAAGGTGCAGTAATCCCAGGCAACAGGTTGAGTTTATTGTTTTATTATTGCACAGCAAAGACAGCCAGAGGCATGAAAACAACATAACACAGCTTCTGAGAGCCATGAGATTTTAAAACATACAAAAGTTGGTATCCATCGACTTTTCTTGGTGTGTTCTTTAAACGCAATTTATCACAGCTAGGTCACATCCTGTGACCTACAGAATGCCCTGTGCTAGCCCAGTCTCCATGACTCCTGCTTTCCTTGCCCAGGTCAGCTTCTGGTTCTCACTGTGTCAGGAGTCAGAGGGAGCAGTGCCTCCATTCAAAAGCACCAAGCCCTGAATATGGCTCCAGCTCTGTGGGAAAGGGAACAGTTGCAAGGCTGCAAGGTGATATCTTCACGAGAAAGGACATACACATATACTGGCAAACATGCGTTAAACTACTGTTGTATCCAACAGTTATTTAAAAAGGATGGACTCTTTCCTGTACAGAATTTAAGAAATTAGCCATTTGATACAATAAGGGTATAAAGATGTGAAATATTTTTATTCAGAACTGTTAAAACCACCCCATAAATTACTATTTAACAATCTTTTTTTTTTTTCTGCTGATATTCCTTAGGTTATATGAGTTGGTACTTTTGAATGAAGAGAATAAGTTTTCAAACTTCTCTGCATGAGTAATCTGCAGCATTAAAATACAGGAATAAAGTGACAAGGTCCCCTTACATTTTTAGATGGCCAATTTCAAGAATTAGACTGTAAATAATAGAAAAAAATTAAAGTGCAAGTAACAGCATTGATGAAAAATGCTGAGACTACAACAGCATAACTACTAGTTTGTTGGGGTTTTTTTAAATGGTCACCATATTCACTACAAAATTATAAATAATGTGTCATATCAACATATATCAGTAGTATTTTAACTGCTGGTATTTGAAGCTGGGTACTACAGAGTTGGGGTATTCAAAGATAAATAGTTGTTTTAACATACAGATTATCTTGTTCTCAAAGTACTTTGTATTCCACATATGCAATAGCTTGCTGGTGCTTTACTGGTGTCTATTCTGTCACTTCTCAGGACACTCTTGAGAAACTGTGATAATCTGATTTTGAAGACTGAACCATGTAATCTGTTTTGTAGTGAGACAGAAGCTCTAGTAGGCTATTTCAATTTCAATTGATTGGGTTTCTTTAGTGACAAAAATACTTATGGACTCATGCTATGGTACAATTTTAGGATCTTTTTTACATCACATATTGTCCAAAGGAAAATATTTGTACTCACCATGCAGTGCTGTCATGTTTTAAACTTTGTTTGTACATTAAAGATGCTGCTAGTTTTTAACCAGAAGTCAATTTTTCGTTGTTTAGGGTTTTTTTATCAAATCAAAAATTATATATGGATATCTATTAGCAGAAAGAAAACCAGTAAGGTGAATATCTACCTTACATGGAGTATGGGAATGATAGCTGCATATAACAGAAGGTGAGATGACACCACAGAGCTTTCAGATAAGTGTGACTAGGATGTCCACTGTGTAAAGATTACAGTTACTAAATGGCATTAGGTAATTCCATCTTAATTGCTGGGGTTTTAGTCATCATGATGTCTTCTCCATTATCAAAGTAAGCTATTAAAAGATAATGATCCAATAATTAATTATTCATGAGATTGGCTTTAAAATAATTATATTTTAAGTTGCTAAATATAAGCATCAGGTTCTTTTTTTCCCTGCTGTGTTTTGATAGCAATCTCTGTCTTAGAAAAGCTCAGAATATTTCTTCTAATCCTCAGGGCTTAATTTTCGCCTTTTTTTTTTCTGTCATCCTGATGGCTGGGATTTGTTAACATAGTTATTGAAAATCACTAACCTGACCTCTTCAGACCTGTTGAAAACAAGATCTTGAGGAAGAACACATATTAGAGATATCCTAGTAAAATTGCAGGACACAGTAGTGTCACCACATCTGCGCTCTGTCAGACCAATTGGCTGATCAATAGTCATTGTGTGTGATGCACCTGTGCCCCAAATGAATCTGCCATGTGACCTTATGCCTTATATTCAGTTTAATGTGTATGTCTTCCTTCCTGTAGTAGAAATGTGGCCAAGGCTGCAGGCAGCCCCAGGAATACAACTCACAGATCTGTTAATAATGCTTGAAGCAGATGAGGACTTCGGCTTTGCAGAGATAAGAACGAAGCACCCCAAAAATTTATCAGCAATTATTACATTGTCCTGTTCTCAGGGGAAGTGGAGACCATATATCTTCTCTGCTTTGCAGGAAGCTTTTGCATATTTGAAAATGCTACAGACAGATAGATTCACATTTCCAAGCAGCATAAAATGATTGTAATTCCACATAGTTCATGCATGAGTTAAGATTTAGCAACATGAGCTTCATGTGGATGGTAGAGCTGTAGATCATTACTGTGTTCAAAGTTGAATTTGTGATTTTTTTTCATGCTATTCTGAACAGTTGTACATGTCAGTGTCAAAAGTATTTTTTAAGATCACGAAAGCTATATCTACCATTTTTTTCCAAGAAGCAGCACCTTTTACTATGTCATGCAAAGAAAAAAAAAAGATTAGTTTGACACCATTTCTTCCTGAAAAATTTCTTGACAAATATTTATGACCTCTGAAGAGTTTACATGTAGGTGGTTGGATTGCTACTTCCAATCCTTCTAGGAATTAAAAAGAGAAACGTGGTGCAGTTAGAGTTTCATGGGTCTTCCTCCTCCTTTTTTTACAAAAAGGACAAAAAGGCCTAATTGAGCAAATAATTTCAAAGGGAACTTAGGTACTCATAAATTAAGAATATAAAACTATCTGAAAACCTAAATCATAGATACTTTGCTGAAACCAGGATTGCATTTGTCCTTTCCTTTTCCCCATGAAGTCTAGAAGGTTTTGTCATTACTAGCTGTGTGTCTGCTTACGTGGTGCCTTCTGTACCCTAGATTCCATTTCATCCAGCTCTGTCTGTTGAGAACAGCTGGTTCATCTAAGTTTCACCTGACCTGTTCTCTGCTCACTCCGCCTTCTTTAGCCCTATTGCTGACGTTAATTACGTTAGTCATTTAATCGCAGGTGATTTTTCTGTAGTAGTGGCTGAGGCAAAAAGAGCACTAATTGCCTTGGGGTTCTTATGCATCATAGACTATTAGCTTTCCTTCCTTCCCAAATAGTAGAATGAGTCTGCTTCTGGTATTATTATTGCACTTACAGAAGGTTTTCTTTTTTACCCCTAATGTCCTTTTTTCCACTTTCTAGACTGACTGTTCTGTTTTACCCCTGTTGGTTTTCTGTATTCGTCCTTAATGATTTAATCTAGTTTTCACCTTTTGTACAATTCTGTCTCAAGTTGCAGATCATTACAATCATGACTTAATTAAAATTATCTTTAATTATACTTACTATTTTGCTTTTCAATTAGAACGATTTGTACTTGCATTCTTAGTATTGTTTATTTAATCTTTACTTGTCCTCCTAAACTTTTTCTCTCTTACCATTGCTTGCCATAATATCAAGTTTATTTATTCTGTAGGTTTATTAAAATATGGACCTTAATAAACAGTTTTTGTTAGTTTTTTGTTGCCCTTCTTTCTTGCTGCTGTAAGCATCACTAATTAGAACGTTTCATCCAAGTTGTCTTCCACCTTCCTACACGTTTCACACAGGTGTCTGCATAGTTACGTGCCCTGGGTGCACTGTTAGATCATTTAAGAAACTGTCATCTTCTTGAACTTTTCTGTAGACTGCATTGTTGACATGTTGAATCATTTGGCATTGGCTGTGGGAAACTAAGCTTCCCACAGGTTGTATGAGCAATGAAATCACAACCACTTTCTATATGATTAATATATTGCTATGAGTTCATGGATGTCATTGGTTTCTTTGATATATGGATACAGATAAAGCAATTGGTGCATATACTTTTTTTTACTTGAAAAGGATCTGTAGTCTGTAGTAAAACAGCAGGATAGTTGTTTATGCATGTGTAGTTTGAAAAGTTAAAACATGAGACAGTAGAGCTGCTGGATATGAAGCTGCCTTCTGCTCAGTGCTTACTGCTAGTCTGGAAGGACTCCTGAGACAGAATGAGCCAGAACTCTTTATTAGTTTCTTGTTTCAGTTTGGTTTTATTGCTTTATTTTCTTTCATTGTGTTCCAAATAAAACACATCATCAGAGGGACCCTTGTGTAAACCAAACAGAATTTTTCTCTTTATTTCAAGACTTGCCTTTCACAGAGACTTGCACCTAGTAAACTCTTCACAATTACTTGGATATCCAAAACCTGTAATTTTTCTTCTCTTGTAGAATCAAGTGAACATGAAGAGAAGAGTACAGCTGTCTTGGGCGAGGTATCTGCCACCCAGCCTTGTCCTGCACCAGGATATGGTCAGCCTGAAGAAGCAAAGGAGGATATGGATGTAACAAAACAGGCTAAACCTGAAGAGAATGATGACTTGGGCCCACTGCCTGATAACTGGGAAATGGCTTATACAGAAAAGGGGGAAGTCTACTTTATTGAGTAAGTCTTGTTTCTTCTATTTTTAATAGCATTATTGTATTTAACTGGGTGGGAAAATGGTTTGTATGGTGAAGTGCAGCTTTGCACTCCTCATTAAAACAGCAGGAATGTTCTGGCTGTCAGGGCTCCTGAGGGCTGGTGGCAATTCCTGCATTAGTGATTTAGATGGGAGCCTGCTGGGTTTTAAGATAGGTAACTGGTCTGCTTACTTTGATGTCAGGAATTAAAGCTTTTGTTTCTTCTGTTGAAAGCAAGGCCTTTCTGCTCTTCTGGTGCTTTCTGCTGGGAAAGTAACACAATTGCTGGCTTTGTCCTTCCATTTGTGGACAGAGATGGAGAGCATGAAGCTTTTTGCCAGTTAAAGGAAAGAAAAATGAGTGGGCTAAAAACTAGCTAGTGAACAGTAGAGGGAGACCATGCTGTATATAGAAATAGTAAAATAAATGAGTGGACTATAAGGAGAATTAGTTATGTGTAGAAACTTTTCCATGTTGGTAGATCATGCATACCTGTTACTAATTACTTAACTCAATGAAGTAATGGATATGAAAGTTCTTTATGCTGTATGTGCTGTCATTAATCTATTAGAGAGCATCCAAAGGAGGGCCATGAGGATGGTGAAGGGTCTGGAGGGGAAGCCTTATGAGGTGGAGCTGAGGTCACTTGGTCTGTTCAACCTGGGGAAGAGGAGACTGGAGGCAGAATTCAGTGCAGTCTGCAGCTTCCTCATAAGGGGAAGAGGAGGGGTAGACACTGATTTCTTCACTCTTGTGACCAGGGACAGGACTCAAGGAAATGGCCTGAAGCTGGGTCAAGGGAACGTTTAGATTGGATATCAGGAAAAAGTTTTTCACCCAGAGCGTGGTTGGGCACTGAAACAGCCTCCCCAGGGAAGTGGTCACAGCACCAGGCCTGACAGAGTTAAGAGGGTTTGGACAATGCTCTCACGCACAGGGTGTGATTGGAGTGTCCTGCACGGGGGCAGGAGTTGGACTTGACGACTTTGATGGATCCCTTCAAACTCAGCACATTCTATGATTCTGTGATTATTATACGTTACCAGAATAAAAACACAGCAAATGTCTGAGCTGGTATAACATTGTGTTCCACAAAAGGAAAAAGAGAATAGAAAAACCAGCATTTTCATCAGTAGAGCTCTAGTACAGAGGCAGAAGTAGCATTTATGTTTGCTTTATGGAATTGTCTCAGTTTGGAGCATTATCTGTTATTCTCATTATTAGTAGGTAAAAATAACATTTGGTGGTGTCAATTCTGCTATAAGTCCTGTATTTAATGTAAAATGGTGTGACTATCACATGAAGTGTAAACAAATGTTAGGAATAAAGTTTGTGCATGTGACTTTTTAATGAACACTGGCATGACCAACTATAGCTTCTGGCATATACAAGGCTGAAAATAGCAGTAACTATTAAAATGTAAGTGTCTTTGCTGAAAAGGGCAAAAATATGCTTATTCTAGAAAAAGAGTAATTATTATAACTCTGCCCAAGCAAGCAGAGAAGAGCTAGGGTGACCTCAGGGCTAGTTGAAACCCTTTTTTCCTTCTTACCTTACTCCCAGATTTAATTTTTCTGCACGTATTGAATGCTCTGAAATAAAGCAGACTGAATTATATGGCACTTTTATTTCACTTGTAACAAAAACCTGTGATACATTTGGGGGGTGGGGGAAGGGATGATGGGTAGATCACTACCACACTGAACTGTGAGAGTAGTAAATACTGCAGGAGGCAATTTAATAGAAAATAAATATATATTTTGTAACAAATACAGTGAATGCAAATAGCCCTGATGCTCTACAGAGCAGCCATTGCACTCCTCAAATTCCTTTGATGTTACAGCTTACTTCCTTTCCTGGAAATGCTCTGGTTTACACTGCAGTTCTGACAATGCTCATCATTCACTTCCACTAAATGAATGTTATGCAAAGCAAAGAAATCAATCAGAGGTGCAGACTGGATAGAAGGGCTGTTGTAAGGACTTCCTGCTTTTGGGATTGTATTCTTGAACAATGTATTCGCAAAAAAGTGCAATGACATGTCTGTAAAAACACTAGATTATTTACTAGAATCCTAGCAAAGGAGCAACTCTGATCATTTGAGTTCTCACATTGCACAGTCTTTGCAGGGTTAAGTAGGAATGTAATGCTGTGGGGATGCTGTTAAATTGCCTCTTTGTTTACAAGTCACTTTGGTTAATGGCATGAAGAGACTCCATTTGCTTTCACAAAAAAACGGAAAGATAAAAAGACAACAAAAACCTATTTGTCTAACAACATCTCCCTGAACAGTAGTAAAGATTGTACTAGATTATTAAATAATAGATGAAAAACAAACATTTTTAAAGTGTTCATCACAATGAGTGGGAAAAAAAAGACACACTAGGCAGCATCTTTTATTGCTTTATTTGAGGATCATGTGAATTGTGCCTTTAAACACTAAAGCCTTCTAGCAGCACATGATCTCAAGTTCCAGGTTGTCACAGGTATACCGAAAGGTCTTAGATTTCATGGCAGCATTTTCATTCATTCACCTCAAAGTAACCTCTAAAATTCGTGTGTGATCTCACTTATCAAAACTGCCATCAGAATAATGTGGCAGATTTACAGTGAGAGAGGAAGTGACTTCATAAGGGGAGCGATAATTGTCTATAGACAGGATTATTTATTTGTTAATCATTAATGGTTCAGTTAGCATTTTGTAAAGTACAGTAGAAGGAATTCCCTCTGCCTCAAGGACTACAAAGGCGAAAAAAAAATATCATCTACTAGACACTGAATGATTCAAAAGATGGTTGTATTTTAGAGCATGCCTTGATCTGTTTCTTCCTTTCTTTCCCTTTTTGACATAGGTGCATGACCTTATGTTTACCTATTTTAGCATTCACAGACCGAACAAGAACATCTCTTATTGCAACATAATACTTAACCACTGTTTTTCAGGAAGATCTACTTAAGTACATTTCTTGGGCTGTTTCCAGCCTCTCTTACATATGAATCTGAATTTTCAAATACAGGCACATACTACACAAATAGGACTCCATCTCTTACGTTTGGTTTCACTGAGAACATATGCTAATGAGAATATGCAATAATTAACAGACTGTATATAAATTGGAATGCCATCAAAAAACCCTCCAGTTTTGCTCCTTCTTTCCTGCTTTAAATATGGCTGATAACTGTGGTGTATTTTGGCATGCTTAAATAAATTATAGTCACCACTGACTTTTTAGCTTTTCCCTTTCCCAGGGCTAAGGAAAGGCTGCGATTCTCCGTAGCCTTCAGACCTTGCCTTGCCAACAACTCTCAAACCGCATATTGGAGACCCAAACTTGTGTTGTGCTCACAAAGTCAGTGGATGCTGGTTGTGTTGGATCCAAGCAATCAGTGTTTGCTGTGTTGGCCCAGTGCAATGCTGAGGGGAATAAAAAAGGACCGAGATTCTCGGTGCATGTGCTATCATGTGCAGTGAGGCTGAAATGTGGCCCTCACCCAACCATCCAGCTCCATTCCATTGCATTATATATGCAGCTGTCCTGTACAATTGGCTACACATTTTAATACTTTTTTATATAAGGCAGAATTGGATTTCTCTTTCTGTCCAGCCTTCTCTCCACGTATAGGCAGCAGAACTCTGTAAGGGGTGCAGGGACAGTAGGACATGAAACCAAAAGTCAACCTGTTTGACTCCGTACTGTTCAAAAGCATATATGGTTTCCTTTGCTCATACTATATTAATTGTTTTCTTAGGGGATAAAAGTCTAAATGCAAACTGCTGTAGAACATCTTTAAAGGATCATCTGTTTTTTGACTTGTGCTGATGATTTTTAGGGGAATGTGGCCACATGAGGTTTAACAAACCACTTTCCAGTACACCTCGCAGACATTCAGTCTCTTACCACTTCAACACCTACTCCTCCAAACAGCATAGTCAGCATTGCTTTTTGGATCTGTTGCCATATCTTTTCTAGTTGTTAAAGATTTTTTTTTTTATGAAAGCACCATAAAAGACTAAGAAACAGCTATAAAATAGTCCTTTGCCAAGGACTCTCCTTTTCACTGTAAAAAGCAGCCATTACGTTTTTTAATACATCTGGTGCAATTTCAAGTGATATCTGAAGAGTACTGCTTCAAGAATATTGCTATTGACTTCAGTGGGATCAGTTTTTCTTTGTAGTAGTTTTTAAGGCAGGAAATTTTTTTGACTGCAGGAATAGCATTTATCCCAACATCTTGTTTACCTGAAGAACCATGATATATTTAGTTGTTCCTGATTGCTCTATCAGTTCACAATCAGAAAGCAGGACACTTTAGTTAAGCCTGGATACACCATTACTATCTTTTGTACGAGAAAATACACCCTTCTCCCTGCACTTTTATTAGTTACTTTGGAACTTTTGTGAGTCTGTTACATCATCAGAGTATCAGTCCATAATAATGAAATGTTTTGGTTGTCTGGATATTTCTGTTACTTGAATTAAGTAGCAATTAAGATGAAGGTTTTTGGGGGATGTTTTTCCACATACCGTTATAATATTCACTTCTGATAGGATTTTTCTTTGGGAAACAAGCCATCTTGTATCAGTCTGACTTCATTGTGTAGACAATTCTGATTCATCAGGGGTCTTGCGCATATCACTATAAATGTCTGTAATTCATTTTCTTTGTTTATGTATTGGATTGGATCTGTCAGTTTTGGTCAGCATAACAAATCAGATTTCTAATGCACTTTGGACTTCAGCATGACATGCAGCGGGACAGGCAGCTGAAAGAAACTGAGAGGGATCTTTTCTCCTGAGACCATTTCCTTGCCTCATGACAAATTAATTAGGAGCGTGAAGATGGTAGAACTGGAAAGACTTTGTGGAATGCTGAATTCCTTTTTTTTTTCTCTTGTCTATTGATGTTATAAAGACATTATCAGTCTGGACTAGTTGTGTGCTGTCCCTTGCTCTCACTTGCTGTTTTTATCTGTGCTGACATCCAGGTCAAACTGCCAGCTTAACTCCTCTTATCTTTCCTCACTTTCTTATTTCTAGTCTTTCCCCCAAAGGTCTCTGCTGCTTTGCTCTGCAGAATTCATCTTCCAGCACATTTCCTCTGATGTTTGTAGTGTTGTTATAACTTTTCTCCTTTGTATTTATTGAACTAGAAGAATCAGCTCACCTATCTTGCCATATAGCATTAGGTATCTAATATAAACCAGTTGCCAAGACTCCTTCTGTGGTCAATGGAGAGAGAGAATTACCTCCAGAGGCTGATTCATCCTGTCCATATAAAGGGCAGAATTAATTTGCCAAAATACAGCTGCTTCTACCAGTAAAGATGTCTCCAGATATCCAAAACTCTGTCTGCTGTAGTATGTAATTTGTGTCAGGAGTACGCTTTTGAAGGAAATCTTCTGGTTGTCTTCACACACTGTGATTTGGCTCACATTTCAGAGTACCCACATTGGATTCCTTTCAGATGAAACTGAAAAGAAAGTTGATCTCTGGGAGTGCACTTAGTTTTCTACAACCTCTGGACCCTCAGTCCATGAGACCAGATTTGAGTTAAAACTAGTCTGTATTCCTTCTGATCTAAACCATTTCCATATCTAAATTAGCAATATCAGCAGACTGCAGAGCGAAACTCTTGGTGCTGGTGACCCAGCAGCCACAGCTTCTAGGACTTTTCAGGTGCCGTGGGCTGCATGCCTGTGAATGTAGTGCAATAAGCGAGCTCCTGCTGTGCATCTTTTGGTTTAAATTCAAGTGAAAAGCTTACAAGCTTGGAGAATGCTTAGTATGAAAAAGAAGATAACTGAGAGACAGATTCACTGGAAAAGTGACCTCCTGATCTAAGCCAAAGCAGCACTGTAGAGGCACAGTAACAGCCCAAGACATCTCCATGATCGTGACAGATATGACACAGAACTTGTCAAAACCAGGACCTTCTGGAGCGACAGCCAGAGGCCGTTTAGGAGGTGACATACCAGGATTATGTCACTTAAGAGCACATGGTTAGGTGGTTCTGCTGAAGAGAGGTAAGATAAATTATTCTGTATAGGTGTCTCTCCCTTGAAGAGAGACGAATGCTACACAATTAGCTATGTAATTTTTGTAGTCACATGAGATGAAGCCCATTCTTTGTCAGAAATTAAACTGCCTGAGTCAAAGAGAATTACTTCAACAGCAGAAATTACCACAGGAGACTTTACACATTTATATATTCCCCTAAAAATCTTGCATAAGCCTCTTCTCCTGCTGCAAATGCCTAGAGGCAGCACCACCGTCTCTGGGCTGGGTACATAAGTGCTCATCTACTGCCCAAGGCCATCTAAGATTCACAGGACAGGAACTCCCAGACCCGGGTCTCTTAAGGACCATGAACTCTGAGCATACCATGAAATGCAAGGCAGACTGGCAGTCACAGCTGCTGCATGCAAACCACTGCCAGAGGACAACTTCCTTTTGTATCTGTTCCTACATGTGTGCAAGAAGTTTAGGTAGCATCCCACAATGGGTGGATTGCAAAATTGCTGGTTTAGTGCTCTGGTTTGCTACCCATGTCCCTCCACACACAAATTACCTGAAATCATTATTGTGCTACTTGAAAATCTCTGCAGATATGCAATGCTTCAGCACAAAAAAAAAAGGAGGGAGGAGTTAGCATTGTTGAAGTCCAGGGCACCACAGAACCCTGTGGTTTTCTTCTCCTAAGTTCCCCTTTGCTCAAGTTGTTAGATGGAGAACCAGCTTAAATGTAATGTGTTCACAATAAAAACCCACTGCCCCCAAACACACTGAAGTAGCACACTGGTAAATGCCCTTTTTGAAATGCTTTTCACAATAACATGCAAGTTACGTACCTTGCAAGACTCACTATTTAGAATAGGTTTGCAGTGCTTTTAAAAGACATTAAGGCTATTCCTGTCAGTAAGTACTTTCTATATTTCCTTCAAAAAGGTTTCAAGAGATTGCCTGAAGGCTTTGTTAGGACAAGAAACTTTATCTGTCAAAGTATTTTAAATTGACAGATTGCTAACACAAACCCATTATTTTCAAAGCTTAAGTAAAATAATATACTGTCTAACAAATAATTATAATAAAAAGATAACACTTTGTTAGATAAGAGAAGCCACACTCCTAGTGTTTTTTTACTTCCTAAAGATGTTGAGTGGTATCCAGTGAGATTCCCAGAGAGCCTCAAGTCCTAGTACCCAGCTCCAGTACTATTAACAGGGAACAGAGGCAAATAAACAGTCTCTGTGAAGTCTTAAAAGCAGAGCTACAAAGAAAATCTGGAGAAAAACAGGAGGTTGAGTCAAGGTTTCTGGGAAGTATTCTGTGCTTTCTTTCACTCTGTTTAAACCAGTTGAAGAACATTTTTTCCACATATATTCAAAATTGTGTGCAACTAATACCAGAGGACTCTGATTATAATAAACTGTCTTTGCTAGGTGCAAATACTTGGCAAAGAGACAGGATTTAAGTTAGCTCAGCAATAATTATTTTATTGACTTTTGGCTAAAATATTAAGCTCCACTGCTTTACTGAATGACCTTTAAAAAAAAAAAAAAACCAACTTCAATACAGTTCAGGCCTACATGCAGTTTCTATTTTGTGCATAGCAGGTAACAAATTAGGATGAATTTTAAAAAGTTATGCTCTTCCCATGCTCCATGTGCTTGAAGCAAGACCAAAGGGATCCTTTGTTAACTGCTGTCGAAGTTTCAAAAATTAGGAAATTACTGTTGATTTTAAGAGAGAGTTTAAGACAAGCATTGTTGGTTTGCCAGCACTTATCTCAGGAGTCCTAACTAGTAATCAAAATCACTGAAATGATGTAAGGATGGGCTTTCTACACATTTTTTTAATGATAAGGTATAGTTATTGCCAAGCACTGGTCAGTGGAAAATGATGGTGGAGCCACAGCTGTATTTCTCACAGGATGCTTTTGTTGCATCACTTCACTCTCATTCTGTCTCTGACAAAAGCTCCAAATTCCTGTTTGAGCATTTATTCCACAACTGCTGCTGCTATTCATCTGCACCTCATTCATAACTAATCTGTAAATCCCCAGCCCCTTTTCCTTCTGCTCTGTCTGTAAGACTTCCCAAATGGACACACATGATTAGACCAGTGGTAAGGTACACAGGTTATGCCTTCTGCAAGGTTTTTAGTGCTTAAAAAGCATTCAGTGTGCACAGCCTATGCAGCAGATATGTGTTAATGTTACTTTTGCCATTGGTGTTAATTTGGCCAATTTACTGTTCCTTCTCCCATAGTTAAAGCTTTCCTGTCAAGGCTTCCTTTATATTAAAAACAGTTTAGGAGATAAATGTTGTCTTCCTTTAGCTTTTAGAGATTCTAGTCCTTAGCAGAGCTGAAGAGGGAATAGCTGACACAAGGGAGACTGGAAGAATACCCTGCCAAGTAAACCTCCTGTGCAGGACAGAAGTAGACATGCATAAAAAACACTATGCTGTACTCCAGGGCTACCCATTTGCCTCTTTTACAGAGAGCAGTGTGACAGTAGTCATGTCTATCCTCGTTGAAGGAATGCTTGTGTGTTGTGTACCTGGTGGCTAAGATGATCCAAGCAAACAGCACTATGGAGAGCATAAGAGGACACTGATGGTGCTGTAGAGGTGTTAGAAGACAGGTGGGGTTGATTCTGCCTTCTTTCAAGTCCTGTCTTCGGAGCAGGAAAGGATTTTTTACCCACTGAAGCACTTGTCTAGAAGCATTTAAAGTCTCATTGCCAGAGTTGTTTAGTCCCACTGCATTGTATGTTTAGTATAGATTATAAAGCGGAGAGGCAGGGCAAGAGAAAAAGCATGGATACAAGTAAGGAAAAGAGGGATGAATTTCAAAAGGTACTTTTCTGCTGCAGTTATTTGTTACAGATAAAAGTTCTTGCAGATGAGTTTTTCTTTTATTAAGTAGCTGAACAGGTTTGACAGATAGCACCTAGAAGAGAAGATTGAGTGCTGTAAGAGCAGATCTAAATGAAATACCATCTCCATTCTTTGAAATTTCACTGCAGACTGAAGGATCACTCATCTGTTGGAAGAGCTGTTGATTTTTTCGTTTATGATTTAGTTTAATATGGCCATCTTGCACATAACTGAGACTTCAGTCCTGCTGGGTTTGCAGAAGCCACATTTGTGCTAAAGGGAAGCATAACTGCTTGCTGTTCTCAGTTTCAACAAAAGCCTTGAAGGTTGCAATTCAACTAATTCACATTTTTAAATATTGATGCTGAATTGGGCTTATTTTCAGCTTGGCACCTGTCTTTACAGATACTTGAAAACTCTTTCTAAAAATATTATGGGGGTGTTTTCAGGGCTGGTGAATTGGCCTGGTGTGAGGGGTGGACACTGGCCAGTTGACTTGCAACAGTCAACTTGGCTTTTAGTACTGCTGCTGTCCCTGGCTTGTTTGGACAGTAATTTCATGACTCTATGACTCCATTTTCTCACCTTTAAAACAGGGGTAGTTATTTTTATTTCCTTTGTAAAATGTAAGATTTGCTCTATACCACAGCAAACATTACTAGTAGTAGTCATATACATTGCTCTTTTAAAGCCATAGGAGACTATCTGCGTTCCTGATTTAGTCCCTGGAGTCAGTGGGGGTCCCTAAAATAATTCAGAATTAAGAGCTGGGAGAGAGTGGCTGTTGTCCAGACATGCCCACGCTCCAGAGATGCAACTGCAGCTTCCACAGGTATGTCCAAGCTCGCTCTGAGCCCTGGCGCTGCTGATGGGTTACCCTTGGTGGTGTGGGGCTCAGCATGTGCTGCTGGATGCACCCAAGTAGCTCAGTGGATGGATGCTGAGGCGATGAGCCCACGCTGAGCTCCACCCTGCTGCGCTGACACTGTTGGAGCATCTCCCCCAGTTAATTTAAAGCTAGCTCAAGTTTGTCTGCACAAGCTGTGGTTGGGCTGTGGCTGCAGTATAAAAATGCATCCAACGGGAGACCACAGGCAAACAGAGCTTCCAAGAAAGTGCCTTAGTTACACTTGCAATCAAGCACAGGCTGCTGGCATCATTCCAAGTTCACCTTACCTTTGGCTCATCGTTCTTCATACTCTGCAAACATAGCTCAGCTCTCAAAGGGAAGGGTTTGTTTAGCCTCTTCACCTGTCACGAATGGTGTTCTAGACTGGATAATGCATTAAAGAAAAAAGAATTTAAATGCCTCAATTTTCATTTAGTTGCTATTTCACCCATACATAACTCTCATCTACCTTCATTCCCATCCAAAACGTGGAGGAAGCTTTAACATGGTGACAATTTGCTGAGAAGCAGTCACTGTCACTGTTTTGAGGGAGAGAGAGAAATCGAGGCAGAGGAAAAATCATCTGCCACGGAAGACAAGGTGGGGGAAGGAATTGGTTCTATTTATTTATTTTTCCCTGAAGGAACCATTGGTGTTGGGATCACATAGACTGTATCAGTAACTCACAAACTCACAAACAGTTGCATCCTAATCCATTTTTTGCCAGGTCCCCTGTTTTTGTACACCTTATACCAATGTTTATAAGAGAAGTCGTAAGCACACTTTAAAATGACACAGCAAATTAATAATAAACTAAATAATTCAGTACTGTATGGAATGAGCTTCCTCCTAGGATGTATCAGATAAATAAAACATGGGTTAGAAGTGTCTCTGAATGATGGTATTGTAGGAAAGGCATCTCAAAAAATCAAAGAGTAATGATCACATCATTTTCTGGTTTATAGTCTCCCTTAATATATTTACAATATTTGGCTCCAAATTTAATTGCTTATGGGTAGGGTATACAGTGAAAAGATCTGGCTTTAAGTCTCATTAGCTGTGCTAAGTATCAATTCATTTGGCAAAATAATCTCCCAGAAAACATTTTGTGCCAGTTCAATGCTATTTGATGGCTGATTTCTCAAAGATCTATTCTGAGTATAGAAAGGAGCCACATGATTCATTCAGCTTGTGCATATCTATTTTATCTCTATAGAAGGATTATATATGGAGAGATAAAGGTTTGTTAAACAAAGTATCATTAATCACCCTGTCCGTAAATGTAGACTTTGCAGGAGCATGCTGTAATTTGCATCACTTTTGCTATGCCTTGTCAGTGCTGCTGGTGAGAAATAACAAACCTGTATTTATGAAAAGGACAGGTTTAAGACGAAAATAATTCTATCCGAAAACTGTGAGAATGGTACAGAATCCTGTCGCCTGCACTCGTTCAACGGGAGAACACTGTATTTGTAATAAATTCCTTTTGCTCTGGATGAGTTCTGCATTTTCAATGAGGTTAACTTGGCAACATTCTAGTTGATTTTAATAAAAATAGCTGCTTTGAGGACAGGGAGCTGAGGTTGCCAAATTTACAGCTGCCTTGCACAATTACTCTTACACCTCCTTCAGGGCTACTTAGAACCAGTAAGCAAATTAAGTGTATCGATTGCAATTTTGTTGGACTAACCCTTTTTTCTTAAGGAATAAACTTGATTCCTTTCAGTATGTGTCTGCTCAGAGTGATCTCTTTTCTTTTCAGCCATAACACAAAGACAACATCATGGCTGGATCCACGACTTGCGAAAAAGGCTAAACCTCCAGAAGAGTGCAAAGAAAATGGTAGGTGATTAAGTTTTCCTTGCTGCTCAGAGGGGATTTTCTTTTGTGTGTGTGTCTCTCTTTCAGTTCTTACAAAAATCAGGCATTTGTGGGAATGATGAAAGGTGTTTAATTGCTGCTTTGGTTAGAAGCCATAAGTGATACCAGTTCTCAGTGTGCCATGTGTTTCTGCTTTTTATTCCCCTTTCTGATGCTATCCAAAGCTGAGGATCACAAGTGTGTTTTCTGCCTGTTGTGTGTGTGACTCCGGGACTGACCCTCTCCCTCATCTCCTACAGAGAACTTTGGTCTGCAGAACAGAATCCCTTTTCAGATTCTGAGCTTTTAATCTACAGGCGATTCAATGCATAAGGGAAACTAGCAGCACCGTGGGAATATGAATATTGTTTGATTTGTATTTAAAGGTACAGTGCTATGCTATTTAGTAGCCAATTTAAACAAAATAGTGTCTGATAAAACAGGGTGTGGGAGGGAGAAAAGAGATCAGTATCTGTCAGAGTTCAAGGCTGGATTTGGGGGGTACTACATTGCTAATGCTTTAAAATTTGAAAGCGTATATACTGCTGAGGATGCTTAAAGGAGCTGTAACTGTTGAGCAGGAGAGCTTATTATACTGACAGATTCAGAGATTTGAAATAATACAAATCATATCAAACTATCTGTGCATTGAGTATAATTTCTAATTTTTCCCTGGTAAAGTTTATCAGAAATCAAAATCATTTAATAAAGTCAAGGAAAAAATGTGCTGTAATTGATCTGTTTCTGATAAGGGTTTTTTTTCATTGTTCTATACTTCCATGTCAGTTCAATTAGTCAGTTAAGATGTTATGATTTCTAAAGGCTGCTAATTATTTTACTGTTGTGAGATACAGATCATTAAATGAATGCATGCTGTGTGCTTTAATACAAAGCATTTTTAAATATTTTTAATGTATTAATAAGTTTTCAGGTACTGCATCTTATTTATTTTAAATTTTCCAAAATATATTCATTTCGTTAATGTAAATACCATTAACAGAAAGGAAACTCAGAGCTGATTAAGAGGTCACTGAGGAGTTTCTGGCTGTAAGAATTGCAGGGTCAGTGCTTTGGTAAAAAATGTTCCTGGGTTGGGATATTTTTGTAAATGCCTTTTTTTTGAAAGATTGCTATATTCCAAAAATCGCTTCCTTATTTCAGCAGCAATTCTGACGTTCTCTTCTGACATCAGAAATTACATGTCTGAATGATTTTGTGATGCTTATTCTAGCACAGACAACACGAGCTCCCAGACTAAATTCTACAGTGATTAAAATAGAGGTCTGATACTGAAACAAAACAAGGGCTCAGGAGCTTTGCTTTCTGCATCTCTTACATTACTTACATGAAGCTATATCTTAGCCTGCTCCTAAGAAAATACTACTGGAAAAAGCAGGGAAAAAAATCCACCAATATCTGTGGAGTAACATTGCACAGAGTTACTTGGAGTGCACATGTGTTGCTTTTTTTTTTTCCTTTTTCTGTTAGCTGTTGTGTACTGAGATCAGAACAGCACTGAAATATTAAAAAAAAATCAGAGTATCTGAAACAATTTAAAATGAAGATCGGTGCATTAAAGAAAAAGCATTATTTTTATAGTTATTTGACTACTGGATTACTGAATCACTATAGTATGCTGGGTCATGTTGTTCTTTTAAGGTTGCTCAGCTCATTAATGCAAAGTACTTGGAGTGATGCATAAAAGACATTAGGGAGAGATTTTCTATTCTTACTGTGATTGTTCTTGCAACATCCTCTCTTTTCTAAGGTTCTTCTGTTTTTCAAAAGTGCCATTTGTCTTTTTTTTTTTTTAATCCAATAACTGCAGAGGAAAAAGTTCTTCAAAATCACTTATATGCCTGAAAATGACTGTACCTTGCCAAGGAGGTCCAACACAAGGGACTTTGCTATAGCACACAGGGATTTGGAATTTTTGTTTAATCTAACTCCAAAATTAATTTCAGCTGTGGCTCGGTAGATTTTTTTTATGCCAAACATCTTTTCTGTTACACTTTATGATTTATTCTGGCATATTTTACTCAGAGATACAAAATTTTAGAAAGACATCAGTGTTTAGATAGGAAATGCTACTTACCTTGATGCTTTATTGCTACCTGCATAACTTGTGCTTTTCATTGACATTTGTTTTGTCACATCTGAAACTTGTATTGATTCTCTGAGATATCTTATGACGTCTTTATCATCTACCAGATTCTCCTATCAGGTTTTCATTGTGAATAACGCAACTTTTGTGTTCTCCTTTGAGTGCAAATCCTGCCAAATCCTCCTTCTTCATTCTGCCACCAGCATGCAGTTTCCACACCAGACAATGTCCAGGCAGAGTACAATATCAGAGTCGTGATGTTCTGGGCTGGTGATATTGAGGGCTCCCTCCGCTCCAGGCATTTCCTCTCTTCCACTTTCTGTTCTTCAATACTCCTTTGCCAAATATGATTTCTTCATTATCTCTGGCTTCTGTATCTGCAAATCCCACTGCTTGCTCATTTCCTTTCACAAAATCTCAATCAACCTTCCAGCACATCCCTCCTCTTGAAAATTTTTCATATGCTTTTGCCAAGAGTTTGACAAGCTCTACCAAGTCAAGCTTTCTTTATCTGTGTGCTGTGGACTCTGTTTTTCTTTAATGACACCTACTGCTCTAAATCCCTTTGTAGGTCAGGAGGTTTTAAGTGCTGATCTTTATTTCTGTCTCTCTCTCATGGAACTTCTGTGTGCGTTTCAGCAAATTACTTTGACTTTTGCTCTGTCAGATATACTTAGATGGCAGGTCTTTGAAGCAAGAACTGCCTCTTACTCTCTGTTTTTATGGTGCCAATCTGAGTTTCATAATAGCAGTAAGTAGAAATAGCTAGCAGTTCTAGAATAACAGCTGCAGTTTTTACACATTTCTGATTTCCTCCAGAAAATATTGACCTTAATAGAAATAATTGTGTTTTCTCTCCTGGAAATATGAATTAAATAGTTTGGTTTTTTGAATTTAAATACTACTTTTAAATGTTTGGGGGTTTTTTTAGATCAAAATTGGTTAAACAATTTTTACGTGTAGAGTACTAGAGAAGTTATAGTTCTGCCCCTTTTGCATCTGTGAGCTAGATTCCCTGGTCGCTAAATTTCCTTTAAAGTCATATAACATAGCAGATTCACAGGCTTTGCATGATTACAGGTATATTGTGTGAGTGGTCTTCTAACTGAGTCAGTTCTTCAGGAGAGAATATGGAAAAGAATGACAAGTCCCATAAGGCAGTAAGAAATGTAGTTTAATATTGAAAGGCAGCTCAGCTGTAATGACATGAAATATCACAGGTTTTAGGAAGTTCATTTTTCATTAAGAAATGTAGCAATTAATTTTTTCAAATTCTTTAATTCATTTTAGGGAACTTTTATTCTGGAGAAAAATCAACAATTTCTTCTATATCCAATTTGAGTATTAAACAGCTGTTGAAATGTCCTGGGATCAGATATGTCAAGTTTCACTTATTTCTTTTACAAATTTCACTAATTTCATTACTAATCCATCCCAAGCAGTAGTCTCTATCACTCTTAACCCTCTCTTTCTTTTTATGTCACCCTCCTTTCTCCTATCTCCTAGTTTTCGAATACAAGTAGGCCTACAACTATAAATAAAACTTTGATTTCACCTAGCATTCATCCGTCATCTGTCTTTCCATCTCCTCTACACCCACCAGCATGACTGCAGAATATAGATGTTTATGTAGGGTGAGCTGAGTTGCCTTTATACTTCATTGACTGTGAATATCAGCTCTGCTTTGGCACTTAGAGGACACAGACACCTGATCCACCTGTGTCAACACCTGTATGCAGACAGACTGCTGCATTTCGGTGTCTTCATGTTGAACTGAACCCCGCCCTCCTATCCTGTTTTGTTGGGTTATATATTCCCCACTCCTCTAGTCACAGGCAGTACCTTTGATGTTCTCACTGCCCCATGCAGCTCTTCTTCAGAATTTGTCATTGCTTACCTGATTCCTTACTATGCTGCAGTAAGATGTACCAACCTTTCCTAATTTTGTTTTATAGATGCACTCGAGCATAGGCATGCTGGTTTTATGAGTAAAGCATTACTTCTTGATTCCCTTACACATATTTTTCACTGGAAGCCATGTAGCGATCTTTTGGCTTAAATGGATACCATTTGTTTTCCGATGCCTGCTAATGGAAACTTGTAGAGGATAAATACTCTCCTACAAATAGTTTTTTTATTTGACTGTAGTAGCCTTGGGTTTGAAAACAAATCTTACAGCAGTCTAGGATACAAGAGGTTGCGTGACTTCTTGACATATTGGGATGTATCCGTATCAGAGAATTACATGTGAAACCTGGGCAGACCACTGCTGTCGGAAGACGAGGAGGTGGAATGAGGAGGAAGTGCTCTACTCCAGACCAATCCCCTGTCTCTGTTGAAGGAAGGAACCCAATATGGACTGGGAGAGAAGGCTAGCTTTTGGGTTTTGTTTTGCTGTGTGACCCTGTGCACTGTGTTTCTCTACATGGTATTCTGCTCATTGCTTCCAACATTTTCTTTTTCTCTCGGTGGCTTGTAAAAACCTTTTCTTCTTTTCTGTCTCTGCAAACCAGATTGGACTGTGCAAACTAGAAAGTACTCTATGCTGAGCATAGAGTATCTCTTGGAGGGGCAGTATATTTGCCTTTGAGATACCCGAGTCTCTGCTAAATTTAGATGAAAACTAACAATAGACTCAGACTTTTACAGGGGAAATGGTACAAACCTATAAAGTTCATTTCCCCATGAAACCAAAGAAGGAAGTGATATTATCTTCAGAAAAGTAGTTTTTAATTCCTGATGAAAATAAGAATAAAAATCATACAAGTCATAATTGATATCTAATGCTATGTGCTAGTTGCATTGTGTGTTAAACTGCACCATTTGTTCTACTACAGTCAAGGGTATACCAGCATTACTATTTTAAACCTTGTATCCAGGGAATTATATTTGCTGTTGGAAATATGTTGAGAAGAGTCTCTTTTTTAGACTTTGTACCCGCACAGCTTAATTCTTTTCTTCAAATGCTGGAATGTTGTTGGTTATTAAATAGGTCACCATATGAAATTATGCTTTTATATAGAGTGAGACATGACTATATACGAAGAGGCCTTTGCTTATTTTGTTATCAGTTCACATGTGCGTTTTTTCAAGAAATCTGTCTTGGAGAATTTTAGCTTAGTGTTAATTTAAAACATGACTAAGCCAGAAATAAGTAAGGACACATAAGTGTCTGTGTCTAATACAATTTTCAGCCCATGGAAGCAATGCAATTCATAAAATTTACTCGGTCTGTGTTATCTTTCATTATTCCTGTTGGCATCGGTTGATAAAAAACAGCTTCCAACCACACTGAAAAAAACCTTGCTGTCTATCCACCTGTCCATGTCACATGAAATTTCAGAAACTCTTCCAGTGGGTTTAACAATAAAAGTCATTTGGAGGCTGGAGTCTAAACCTTAGTTAAATATTTTCCATGAAAAATACAGAATTGTTATGTTTCAATACAGACAAATTAAGTGATTTCAGGTGGGAGGGGAAGCATTGTGCACAGCCACAATGGACAGGAGGTGGCCAAGGGAGTGCTCCCTCTGTGGCGGGGCAAGCAAAGAATTCCCCACCATAACTGATGTGGGCACCTAACCAGGTACTTGCTGCAGCATCTGATATTTGGACACCCAGTACCTGAAAAGAAATCCAGATCCCAGTGTTGGGAGTTTATTTGTGGGTAGGAAATCGAGTACAAAATGACATGCCAAAAAGGCTGCACAGTCAAGAGGGATATAGCTGAAGACAGAAAAGAGGAAAGGTTGATCACGAGCTTGCATCCCAAATTTTGATCTGTTCCAGAGCTTAGCAAATCTTGAGTATCACATCCATCTAAGAGCTCAAATCTGGCCTGCCCTGCATCCTCTCAGTCCTCATTATATATGTTTCTCAAAAATATGTAGGAGGGTGTCTTTGTTTTATTTTAAAGCAGAAGTTTCTGCATTGCAGGCTGTAACAAATACTATCCTGTAAGTGAGAAAAACATGTTGAGTAAGATCTTCTGCCAGGTGAGATGCAGAATATAATGGCAGATTAAACAATCCAGAGATATAATAGAGAGCAGCTCCAGAAAGGAGCATAGAGTATGACACTGTCCCTCGGCATTTTAAACCATCTCCTCTGGGATGGTTTGAGTTCCTGCGCCAAGAACTGTTGTTTTGTTTTCTTCCCAAGGGCAAGAAAGCAATGCTTACAGAGTTCAGCTGAGAGTGCCAGGCACAGATGAGTAATTTTGCTGCAAACTTTTGATGCTGCTCTGCAAGCGCTTTTCAATTCAGACATCAAACCCTTTCCTGTTCCAGGCCTGAGTCACTTCTGAGCAGGGACTGCCCATCACGCACTCCTGCCTGGTGGCTTTGTGATAGGAACAAATGACTGGGAATTAGGAAACAGATTGACAGAATACCACATTCATTTCCAGTTTTGACTTAAATCCAGGTGTTTCCAGATGATAAGAATACTGCACCTTTAAATCACAGAGTTTTTACTTGGAAATCCCTTTTGCAGATTATTAACCCCATTTTAAGTATTATTTAATCAGTTTTGTAATGGAGCTGGCACTGCTTGTAATAATATTGATCACAATGAATTTTTTTTTCTGTCATTTTATGACATATTGAACATGGTTTTCGCAGCTTGCATTTTCAATTTTGGGTTAATTAAACCATAACAAAATATCTTGAACTGTTATGACCTCTGGAAGGGCATTTCATGCTGGCAACACCATCTGGGCATTCATTGACCAAAACACCCTTCCATGCCAAACTCACAATAATGATAATAAAAATAAAAAAGGGGTTACCTCATTAGAGTTTCTTCCTGTGAGTTCAGAAGACGCTTCTCTGGACGACCTGGTTCAGTGACACAGCTTATAAGAGTAATTCTTCATCCTTGGATAAGTTTTAAGACAAAATAGCTGTCCACATGTACATACCTTGGCTGTCTGTGCCCTGGGCAGCATTCAGGTATCTCCCTGGGGGAGCTCTTGCATACGGTGAGGCTTCCTTGGAGCACACTTATCAGTGTGAGAGATAAGTCCTTTGAGCTGTAATGGGCTACTAAGTGTTACTCTGCCTTCACAACCATTACGGTTTCTCACAGTCTCAGCCATACAAATTCCTGTAGAGTACTAACACTAATCTTAAATAGAATTGGTAATTGCAAGGACAAGAAGGAGTAAAAGTAGAGAAAAAAAATTCTATTATCCTTGATGATTCAGCGAGCACTTGGCTCTCTTGCACTCACTGCTCCCGCTGCTCACTCAGATAGTGCATTTAAAGGCGGAGATGCCTGGGACCCAGAGGCATCCCACAGCTGCCTCCTGTCAGAGCACACAGCCTGCAAGGATCCCTGTCTTTGGAGGTATTGACAACCCATAGTAACTCTTCCAGCAACCTGAGGATTTTAAAGGTTGCTAAATGCAGGTTGAAGAAGCTACTAACTTGTCCCATGGTCCTTCATGAGGAAAACCACAGACTTTCATTCTAATTGCTTCATGATGATTTGAAACAAATCACTTCAAATTTCTGAGTTTTTTGAAAGAGGGTCATGTAAACACACCTTTCATGTGTCTGTGAAGATTATTTGCTTGTAAAGTGCACTGAGATTCGCAGCTGAAAAAGTTCATGGAGCTATGAAATAGTATTTTTGCTAATGGCCCTTAACATGTAAAGTATTGTAACATGTATAACAAATGCCCCCTGTAAGGAACACAGCGTGTTCATCAGTGGTGTAAGATACAGTGAATAATGCATTTTCTAACAGCAATAAATGTTTACTGGTATTTTGTAAGACTTTTCAAATTATAATTTAATTTCAGAATGAAATAAACATGTTCACCAGTGACATACTCCAAAACAGAGCCAGCAAACTGGAGCAGAAATGATAGTACAGTTTAAACTACACTGCAACTGAAAGGTGGTCCAAGGCTACATGACCACTACAGAATGGCTATGGTAGCTTGAGTTCCTGCTGGAGCTGCTGAAGCTACTCACATCCAGTTTCCAAGAGCATCTCTTTTTCATTTTGCTGCCAAGTTAAATGGCTAAGCTTAAGTAGTTTTCAGCTGGAATGTGTAATGAAATTTAGAAAGGGAAGGAGAGAGATTTTGTAAACTCAGTGGGAAAAACAGGGCCAGAGTTTTAACAATTCACATCTTTAATGAGCTATAAATTGGATTCCACTCACCACTGAAGCAAGTAGCAAAATTCTCATTGACAGCACGAGGTTGTTTTTTTCCCACTGTAATGCAAACAACGTGTGGTATGAGAATAGAGGTGGCCTGAAATATTCCTACAAGAACGATTGAAAGGAGTGGTCCTGTTTTGTCACGCAGAAAAGAATTCACACCACCACATTTTCCAAAGATCAAGGCCTTGATGCCAGTAAAGAACAAAAGGTTGAAATTCCTTCTGAAATACTGTTTAATCATAGGTAGAAATCGCCGTACGTGATTTTTAATCCTTTTCTCTTTGTAGCTTTAATCCTTCACTCCCTGACTTCTAAATGGCAATGAAGCGTGATAGATTTAACAATGAGGGGCTTGTGGGATTATATTCATTACAATATGTCCAGCTACCTTTGATTTTATTATTTCTCCTCCTTCTAGTTTTCTATGAAAGCTCGTCTTTTTAACAGAGATCATTAGTGAAAAAGGAATGACAATCTTCTCCTGTTTAAAAATTGTTCTTCATAATTGTCTCATTTTAAATTTCATCTAGAAGGTCAACAATTTCATCAAATTTAGAAGCCAAAAACCAATTTGGTGTTCTTTGATGGAAATTCTGACTTGTTGCAAAGAGTGATTGGCTGTTTTTATGGCAATCATTTCAAAGTCCATTGCTGCCAAATAAGAACTACAATGACTTGCTAAAATCTCTAGTAACACTTGTTATTTTTCAGATAGCTTTAAAGGTATTTGTCATTTTTTCCAAACATTCCTTGATTGCTGTTTGTTTACAATGCATTACAATTAAAGAGAAGATGTATCTAAACCTTTCTGTTCCATTAGCAGTTGAGCTTCACAAATACAGTTACCTCAGGTTTTGTCTTCATATTAAGTGAATTCCTTATATTTATTATTTCCATTTCTTTTTATTTTTCCAATATGCTTTAAAAAAGGTCTCAGTTATTTTCCTTTTGTGACACCTGATCTTTGATTCTAGCCTAAAATCCTCAAAGTGGATGTTGGAGTCCCTGTTAAATAGAACTGGGAAATCCTGTCTGAGCACAGATATCCTGTATTTAAGATTTGACAGATAATGCAGCACTTTAAAAAGTCTCTGTCTTTCATGACTAATACCCTTGAAGAGCCAGTAGCAGATAATCACTGTTTGTGGGACAGAAAAAAAAAGTGGTAACATCTCAAGCTTTTTGAGAACTCAGTATCTGCCTGAGTGGGAGGAAGGCACAGGCACTTAGTGTGTGGATGGTAGATATTGCAGAACTGTCGGGAAGGGAGGAACTATATTTTCAGAATTCATAGTAGAAGGCTTTGGAATAGAATAAGTGGCTATAAAAGGTGGAAAAAATATAAAAAGCAGAGATGTGGAGAATGTGTTGCTGTCTATATAAAAAGATATTTGGATTTGTGATGTCTTTAAACATTAGAATTGTTTCAGCATAGAAACATGAAGAGAGAAAAGTATCTCTGGATATGAGGAAATCCTGAGACCTGGTAAAAGGACTGATAAGGCAAACAGGCAGGATTTTGGAATCCTGACAAGAAATGTTAGAATTTGTTTCTGTTAAACATCAAACCTTTTTATGTAATTACATTCTACAGAATACAGTCTAATGTTTCATCAAAATAATAATTTCTGATTACACATTCTGGTGAAGCATTGGGTCTTTTTGTCTGTGCAACTGTAAAAATTAAAAGGCCGTAGATATGCAGAATTATTCCAGATGAATGTAGTCACTTGCTATAGACACAAATGAGCCTTACTTACATATCAATATGTGTATATTTCTGTAGCCATGCAGGCCAGATTCTGGTAACTCCTGAGACTGGGAGGCTGCCCAGGGATCTTTCCTGTACAAAGGTGATTTCCTGTACTCAGCTCTTATGTTGGATCCTCTTCCTTCTGGTGCATGAAGGAGGGGGAAAGAGTCATATGCGGGGAAAAAAGCCTTTATCTTACTATTAAAACTGTTCACAATAGCCCAAACTAGCAATTTTATCTGAGAAATTACCTAGTCTAGATAATATCTCACTACTGATAATCTGCACCTTTCCCGTACTGACACTGCAATGATAACATTGCTCTGCTTCACTCTGGAGGTAACTGAGAAGATACAGCTTATTTTGTCCACACACTGAAATGTACTGGCCACTGGACTTTGTTTCAGTGTCCTTTTACTCAAATAGACTGAAAAATTTGAGAAATGTTTTAATTATAGAAATTTCTATTTCATCTTTCAGCTCTGACACCACCATGAAAGACATGAGTTGCTCTGTCCAAAAGTTTTGTTGTTTTGGAAGGAGGGAGCAAAGGTTAAAGAAGAATTGGATTTATGTTTTTAAAACACTTTTTTCCTCTTTCAATCCCAGCTGGATTTCTCTTCTCTATTTTCTCTTTAGTGGTCTGTGAGTTTTCCTTTTTATAACAAAAATCTTTGCTTAGAGAATTTATAGTATACCTTCTCCATAACAGAATATTTACTTGAGGGAGCAAGAGTTTTTCTTTCAGAGGAGCACAGTTCTCACAATTTTCACTCCTTCAACAAAATTCCAGTCATTCCAGTTTTCCAATGGCAGAAATAGAAACATTTGGTTGACATCTGAAATTTCTGTTCCTTCTGTTCAAAAAGTGTCTACAATAAGTGTATATCACTTTCATATTAAACAATTAAATACTACAGCATTCATTGTGGTCATGTGCAACTACTGAATCTGACAGTCTGCCGCTGCTCTTGCAAGATGGACCTCATGCTCTTTATACTGTGGCTTTTGCTTTACCATCAATTTATTTTCAACTTCTGTAATTTTTTTAGAAATTTTCACCCTTGGACAAAGGGTGGACAAAGTCATCTGTAGCTATTTTGGGACTGTTGTATTTTGTATACTCAGACATTCATATTATAAGGGTTTCTGTCTTGAATTGATCCTCTACTTTCCTCCAGTGGGCTAGAGGAATCATTCAGTATTTCAGCTGTGGAAGTGGGAAAGGACTGCTATCATTAGTGGTTTGGGGGGCAGATGTTTCTGTACACTTTTCAGTCTCATCACTGATTATTCAGTGGGTTTATTGGGGACCATTAGGCTGTTGCCAGTTGTAGATTCATTAATATTCATTAAACTTGCTGGGTTTTTTCTGGTGGTCCACTTTGTTCAAAGATGCAGATATTTTCAAATTTTCTACTCTTCAATTCTCTGTGGTCACTTTCTGTGCCATGATACTTCTGCTTGGGAATTCTGTCCCCGCCACTATTTGACTGACTTTGTCTCTTCATAACTGAAGACTACACCAGTATTTGCAAGTTCTGCGTTAAAATACAAGATCATAAAATGTTGCTCTGATGAGTAGTGAAAAAATGGTATGGAAAGACCTTAGTGTCTGTCTTCTGAACTATTAAAGACATGACATATAATACCTGTTCACAACAGAGGGGACTTTCAAAATTGTTTGAACTTTCTGTGGTTTGTTCCCTTCTTGTCTCTTTTTTCCAAATTCTTGAAGGATTTTATCACCTTTAGTTTTGTCTCACCATCCTTTTGTTCTCATGCTTCCCTACGATGTCTGGTCTCACATTGTCATATTTAACATCTCCTGAGTTGTTTAGATTATTCATTAAACGTGGGTGTTAACTTTTGAAAAGTTAAATTGTAGTTTTGGACTTCTGTTGGTCTAGTGAAAAGATCATGGCAAGTAGAACAGTATTGCCTACTTGCTGCTTGCTATACTGATTGCTGGAATTTGCACAGCAATTTTTGTTTGCTGATTGTAGCTAGAAGATAGTTATTAACATGTACATTTCTATAAATAAACTGAACAGATAATGCTTGATAGGAAAATACAGTCTTAGATCTATTTCAGTAAATGGTATCCCATTAAAATTCCATTATGCCCATCTTAAATTCTGTATTATTTCAATAACTGAATCTAACGCATGGTTTAAAAAGTAGAATTTGGTCTAGCAAGGAGTAAAAGCAAATAATCTTTCCCCTCTAATATTAATCCTGTAAGAAATACAATTTTGAGGTTAAGGAACATTTGCCTTAGTAAAGAACTGAAGAATTTTTTCTACCTGCACTAAGACTAGGTAGGCAAAAGCAGAATTAGAATAAATTGTTATGGATAAAGAACATTAATAAACAAACTTTAATCTCTTACTTAAGCATCAGTAAGATTATAAGTGACAGTACTACAAGAGAAGAAGGCAGAAAATCCTGTTGTTGCTAGTTTTTTCAGATTAATTTTGAAAGAGCCCTACAGATTTATTTTTTGTTTGAAAAAGCCCAAACAAACTCTCAGTTAGTGAAAGGTGATAGGGGACTTCTTCAAAACCCACTGAATGCCTTCTGTTGAAATCCCCTGAAGAGTGCTGGATTAGGCAGAAAGATAATATGTCTGTAAGAAGGAGGATTTTCCTTTTTCTCCGTGTAAGCTTCCATCATTGATTGACTTGAAGGGTTCCCTATTCAGATGAGGAGTATGCTTTTTGAGATTTTGTTTATGCAACACCAAATATTGTAATTATGTCCTCATGAATATTCTTTCCAGAGAGAACAATGTGCATTTTTGTGGCAGTGAAATCCCCATTTAACGTGTGTGTGCCAGCAGTGGTTTTTCTGGATTGTTTATGCCTTTGTGATACACTTTCCTTCTCTCACTTCTAATTGTTTTTGAATGACTGTGGCAGCGGTCACTGACAATTAATGACTGATGGGCAAATTGCATGAGTGCTGGCTTTGTTCCCATAATTGCTGGGACACTCACAAAACTAAAATTAACACCACCCTCACCCCCCACATATTTCTCTGCCAACCATCATCTCTGAGTTACTGATCTTCTCATGTTTCCTTCACTTGTTCTTGAGGTTCAAAAAATGTAATAAATTTTCTCTCCTTGGAGTAATTTTAGTAATGACCAGATTGATAGAGAGCCCAGCTAGGATATTCAGTGTGTCACGGTATTTTTTGTTGCATAGTTCTTAATCCAAGAAAGAGACATGATGGCAGATTCTTCTTCCTTTTCTGGGATAGTGAATGTGCCCCATTATTGCCACAGTAATTAAGTTAGGCATTGTTGTTACAAATACAGAAGGCTTTGAAAAATCAATAGGAAAACCTTTTAAATGTTTGTCTGGTGGAAGGGTGGAGCTGATATTTATATAATGACCTTCTTTGTAAAACAAAATCTGCGTTCCCAGGAAGGTTAATTGTGCTTTATGTTCCTGTTGCATGAACAGTGTTATACAGAGGTAGTGAATTTGCACAAACTTCAGAGTGCATTCACTGTTGTTAGTGTGGTTAATTTAATACTTATACTTTGGGAAATAGTGAGGGCCTGCTCATCTCGTCCTATTGACCTAATCTAGCTGTTTCCACCATTTTAATCACCGGAACTTCTGAGCTGCAGTTTCTATGTTTTGCTACCCTGCCCTCCTTATGTATGCAGATCTCCCACTGATGTTGCGGTAGGGAACTATGTAAGATAAGGGGAATATTGATATTCATTAGTACCATGTGCAGCTGAGAGGAGATGTTTGAACTGGGAATACTGCCCTTCAGCTTTTGCTGTTGTACATTGCCTTTCACATGACTGAGTGCCCATCAGCTGAGATTTCGTACAGACTTGAATTTGAGGTTGAAATAATGCCAGCGTGGATTTGATCCTTCTGAGAACTGAATCCCAGCTTTTATTTTATTTTTTAAACATTCTGTGTAGCCAAATTCTAGTTCAGCTTTGCATATATTCATACACACAGACTTTGCAACACCAAGCAAAGCAAGATAAGCTTTAAATTGGTTGAAAGAATTTTGGATTTCTGCTTGGAATTTCTCCTTCTGTGTAATGTATTTCCAACACTGTAAGTCTTTGAGTTTAATGCCAGAGATATATTTTCTCCACTAACTTTAAACATTGCCTTTGGGAATTGCTCATCAAAGGAGTTAAACTAAAAGGATAACTGTGATCAGGTGTTCCTAGGCTGCTTAGTTCATACAATGGGGATTTTTGTCATGCTGTGATGAGAGTCCCTGATGAGAGATGAGAAATACCTTGCTATCGTTAAAATTAAAATCATGTATGGCTGCCTCAGCTTGAATTTTACAGAATGTTGTTTTTGTATTGGGCTTTAACATAGTTTTAAGTTTTATTTTTTCTTTGTAAAGTGTTTCAATATAATTATTTTTTCTTGGAGGATACAGGAAGTCAACTCCTTCAGACCTTCAGTACCAGAATAACGCACTAGGGTTGTCTAAAAGCAACTCTGTACATTGCAGTTCTTTCGAGCATATTCAGTGTTGGTATTTTTCATGAATTGAGGTCAGAACTGGGAAAGTATAGTCCTACAAAAATTTTTATTAAATTTCTGGATTACAGTCTGTAGAAGTTTTTTTGGCCTAAACTTACGTGTGGTATTTGACCAGAAAAACTAGACACACCCATTGTCTGACAGCAGTTTTTATTCTGGATAAATTAAACATAGTTTTCTTTCCATTTTAGCAACTATTTAAGTTGTTTTAAAAAAATAATGCATTATTAAATGAATTATGGCTATTTGTTTATATTAGCATGTTAGAAAAAGAAACAGAATTCTGGATTCTTTTATTGTGATTCTGTAGATGAAGGAAAGTTGAATCTTATGCTGAATAAATTCCTACTTTACACATAGTGAGGACAACATAGTAAGAGCACAAAATCTGTTTTACTGGCTCAGAATAGCTTTCTGTCTAACGTGTATCCTGTCTCTAAGTACTGCTTGAAGCAAATGGTATAGAAAAGGCTACAAGAAACAAAGCAGGCATAATGTCCCTCTTGCACCTTCCTACTTTTTATGTCTCAGTATGTTACAGAATCTCTGAGCTGGTGGTGGTCTCAGGATCACTGTTCTCTAACTGTCCTTCATAAATGTGTCTAATTCCTTTTTAGAGCCATTTAAACTTCTCCACCCTCTGGGAAAGGTTTCATATGCCGTTATCATATCCCTTTATGTGATATTTCTCTAGCAGGAGAACCCTAGCCTACAAAAACTCACACTGGCAAATGAGGTCTTCCAAATCTCTGACAACATCCCCCCTGCACCTGTGCAGGTTCTGCTACCTGCTTTTTTTGGTTGAATGACCAGAACTACACACAGTGCTTAGGGTGTAATTGCACTGTTGATGGAATAATGGTGTTTCCTGTTTTAGCTTCAGTTCCTTTCCTGACATTGCTGAAATTGTTTGCTCTTTGACTACCCATGGGCTTAAGATCTTTTCTCTGAGTGGTAATACCTGCTTTAGAGCCCATCATTACTTATGTGTGTATGCACAGTTAGCATTATTTTTTCACTTTCTGCATTTCTTTGCATTTATGGAGATTTAAATTAGTCATCCATTTTAACACTCAGTATTATGAGATTGTTCTTCAGGTTCTCACAAGCAGTTTTAATTTGATTATCTGGAATAAGCTTTCAGAGTCTTTCATCAATATCTCAGAATCAGGAAATTGACTTCATAATCAAAAGATCTTGAGAAGGAATATGTGGCATTTTTTATTTACCTTCTTTTTGCTTGATCCCTTAAGATGATTATTTGCATAATTTTATCCACCAGTAAAATGGACTAAAACTGTGCTAAAAGAGCCAGAAAGAGAGTTAATACAATCATATTGTTTCTGAAACGAAGGCCTTAGGAATGCATGGTAACAATGGTAACCGCAGCTCTGTTTAATTAGCTGCATTTAATTACTCCACAGAAATGAAAGCAGCTGGCCCCACTTAGCAATGGGAAAGTGGGATATTGAAATCCAGAGCTGGACACCATGGACTCTTTGTATCTGTAGACACCTCCAAAGAGTGTTTCACCACACCCTTAACTTTTACGCTAAATCGGATGTATTCCCTTTTGACACCCCTGTCTACCCAGGTGGATCTGAAGGGAATCAGCGGGGATCAACCCTGGGTGAGAGTGACATTGAGGTCTTTGAAGTACATGAGATGCTTCTCAGTTCAGTCTTGGCACGCTCCAGGAAAAGCCTTCCCCTTTACAGGTCATGAGGCAACTAGGTTGGGGGGTTGACAGAGAAATTTATTTAGTGTGGGATCTCCAGCAAAACTGGTCTGACAAAGCAGCAACAGCAGCCATTACCTTCCTGTTCTTTCACAAGGCACATCGAGCCTTTTACACTTGTCCTTTATTCCTGTGCAGCTCCTGTTGATGCTGTGCTAGCAAAGAGCTCTGTAAGAGGTGGACAACAGCCAGATTTGCTATGGAATAGGCTTCTGGCTTCACTTCGTTGCTTTGAGAATGTTTTCTAGAACCTACTATGCGTTGTGTTCTTAAAGGAAATACAGTTCTGCTCAGATAGAGCCTGGAGTCAGGACTGTGTTTGATTAAAAACTGCAGGTAAAGGGGAAATTTTGTAATATATATACACACAATTTTTAGTTTTAAAAATAATTTTCCCAGGTATTATCTATCCATCTAACAGCTTTGAAGAACTTGAATGAAATAATAAAAACTTGGGGCTAAATTTAAACTGATTTCATCCAAATTTTGAAATATGAAGCATGAATGCTGTAGTAACATTAAAAATGTTACATTATTCTTCAAGAATAATAATTTTAAGAATTTTACGAAATAAAACTTGTAGCTTTAGAAGATTTTGCGACTATGTTATATCTCCTAAGTAATCTTAAACAGCAGCAAGAAAAGGAAAAAGAAAAGAGAACTTTGCATTAAGGGAATCTTTTGAGAAATAATGCTAATGTTTAATTGCAACTTGGTTACCCGGTACCTGATTTATTTTGGCTTATTAGGAGTATATAATACTCAGAAATTCATATTCATTTGTGATATACCAGCTTCAGAGTTTAGTGAAACTCTCCTATAGCTTGGTAAACTGCAGGACACTGCATCTGGGAGTTTCTGAATAATTTATCTGAAGTAATGAGCATCATCATGTGATGCTGTATCAAAGCAACTGCTCAAGTGAAAGCCAGCTGGGTACAGCCATTGTATATCAAATAGCTGCTTGAGTTGTCTCTCTGGAAAAATTAGAGAACATAATGAGCAAAATTAGAAAACCTGGGGAGCAGCCTCCATGGATACCTATTAGCAAGAAGTAATTTGATTAGTGTGAAATCTGTGAAAGTTCATTATTTACAAAGTTTCATAGTGTTATAAGAAAAATGTGTGTCTACATAAACACATCCATTTATACAACATGGACATAAAAATATGTAAAGTATTAGGTGAGTACTAGATGTACTCATTTTTCTGTATCATCTTTATGAAACACTAATAGAGTCTTGGCTCAAAATCTAAAAACGACTCATTTTGTGCCCAACAGAAACTTTTGGGTTGTTTCCCAAAAGGCTTTATACAGTCTCACTAAAAGTAAATGCTTCAAACACAAGATCCAAGAGAGGCTGACAAAACAGATTTGCTAAGGAAATATGCACAGCTCTGTTAAGTATTGGATTGATGCTTTTATGAGGCAGGTCTACTGAAAGTGCCATTTGTGCCCACTCTGCCTGATGCTGACTAGGAATACAGGGATGTGATGTGCAGAACTGGGAGAAGGACAGACCTGCAGAATTTTCAGCAGAGTCAATGGATGCTGCAACTGGTCTGCATCTCTCAGGATCAAGCCGTGCTCTAAACATTATAACTGCTTTTACTAGCCTGTCTCCTGGTCTCCTAGTAAATCTAGCATCAGAGTGGTTTAACAATAAAGTCATTTATGACACCTTTTGGATCCACAGTTTTAGATCACAAAACCAATTTGAGGATCTATTTGTGTCAATGGCTTTTGTAGCTGTGGCTAATTGGTTTTTTTTCTGAGAGACATGAGAGAAATACTGCTTCATAAGGTTGTCATTAGCCTGGGAAAAAAGAGGCCAGTGATTAGAGGCATGAAAAGAATGGCTTGTAAGCCAAATTACCAGTTGGGGATTCCCGAATGGCCAAGGGCACAGCCTGTCTGATCTTAGCAAAACTCTGCATTGCCGTGGGGAACTCTCTAAAGGACGCATTATCTTGTGATGTTGACCTTAAATCAAGTCTTGTTTGGAGGAAGTAAACCAAAAGGCTTTCATTTTCAATAACAGATTTGTAATGTGCTAATTCAAATATGATCCAAAACCAGAAACAGTCTCTAGCAGTTCACAGTGACAGGCGTATTTTTATATGTATTTAGGTACATGTCTGCAGTATATGAAAGCAAGAAAAGTATCCTTCTATAGTACATGAAATGTGAATATTGCATCATTATTACATGGGAATTTGAAAGTAGAGGACTGCATAACAATTCTCTTATATATACTAACGTTAAGCAATGACACTCTTAAATTGTAAAAAAAAAAAATGTACATTAAGACAATGCTTTTGTTTCTTTTAATTGAAAGATATTTTATAAAAATATTCTTTTCAAATGATAGGGCCACTTGACAGACATTAATAATGACAAAGTGGAATCTTTAGCTATCCAAAGACCTACTGATATTCTGTTTAAATTCAGTTTGCTAAAAACTTAATATAAACATTAAATGTGCATTGGAACATTGTTATAATTTATTGAATTTTGCTAGCTAACATCTTTCTAAAGGAATAAATATTAGTAAATCCCCTGACCTTTATGTGAAGTGGTCCATTCCACATATATGTACAGAAGTGTGCACCATTGATACATCAGCTTGTTTACAATTTAATGATGAAAGGTAAAATTAAAAGAAAATCAATTCATAAAGGCAATTTACAGTATTTACAGGCTGAATGAGGCATTTCACTTTTTTCTGTCTTTTTTCTTTTTATTTCATAAAGGGTAACTGAGTCAAAATGAAAAGGACAAAACCGGTCTCTTTTACAAAATCTAATTTGACCTACGGGTTTTGGACTATTAAAGGAACACAGATACTTGTAGTGAAGTCCACATTATTGTGGTTTCTAGAATGTCATGTTTTTAATTATTCTAGTTAAATAGCTAAATATGTGATGAGAAAACAGAGCTTTCATTTAGCCTTGTGCATCTCATCCATTAACCTTTAAAGAGAGCTGACATCAGGTAGCCATGAGTAGCACATAGTGGCACCAAAACCTTTACTGGAATCTTAAAAATAATTTGTCAAATTATCCGTTAGCATAGATGGGCAAAGCTCAATAACACATTTTGAAAAAATACTTTTACAGGAGCTTTAAGCACCCTGTCCCAAGAACCACAAAGTATTCTTCCAACTTCCCTTCTGTGGAAGCTGAGGTTGGTAAGTGGTTTTGCAACACCTCTGTTAGAGAATACTGTCTATTCTGCAGAGAACTGCTGTAGTGGTTGCTGTTTGAGGAGCTTTTACCTATTTTTTTTCCTCCTGGATCCCACATTGGTACTGTTCTGTACTACCCCTTTTGCCAGTAATTGAATTCTGCGTATTCTCTGGTTTCTACTCCCTCCCCTGGCAAGGCAAGGCAAAACAAAGATACAACATAGTCTGCTGGCTACTGGAATTATTAGTGTTAAATGCTCTATCACCACTGGGCTGAAAATTGAGTTATTTATTATCAATTTGAATGCCATTCTGGAGTTCCACTACAGCTAGCGCTGCATTACTTTCATTATAAAATCAATTTCCTGGAGATGCCTATCTCCACTGGTTTAATATATACCACACTGAAAGTTGGCATAGAGGTCCTGGTGCTCTTCCAAGGTAGAAGTACTGACTGCTGAAGAGGAGGTGTAGTTAAAATAGGAAAAAGCAATAGATTTCCCATGTTTCAGACTGGCTGGTGCTCTCCAAGTCTAAAGAACACATCTCAGTGATTTTTTACTTAGAAGTCCCCATTCCCACTGTATCTGTGTGGGGAACAGCTCCCATTCTATCCTGACTGTCTTTCAAGAAGTAGCTCCTGATTAATCCCAGCTGTCCTTTCTCTCACCTCTCAGTTGTCCTTCAATGAGTATTTTCCCAAGGATGTACTTTAGGCTCCAGCTTCCGTAACCTCCACTACTCCCACACTGAGGCCATGGAGGACCAGAGCTGCTTCTGGGATCACAGATGTGGGCTGCCTGGCTCAGAGGGACCCGTGTTTTCCTGGAGTGATCTATCATTGTGGGCACTCTGTGCCCTGCAGAAGGGAGCTGCTGTGCCCAGCTCTGAGCAGCCAGGTTTGTGTACTGCCAGCAGAACACGGCAGGCTCAGCCACCCTGTGCTCAAAACCAGGTCACCTGTATCCTGCAGATTTCAGACTGGGAAATCCCCACGGCAACAGAGAATGTAAAATTTGTTCAACATGCAGAAGTTTAGAGCTGCCTTTGCTTATGCTCTGGCAATGTCACTGCAATCACAAGGTTACAGGAACAACAAGGACACTGCATCATGCTATTAATATGTCTGGTTTGGGGCTTTTTTAAGAGGATTTTGCAGCTTTTACAGTTTTATATGCCTACAGATACTCTTAGTCATGGATTTATTAGGATATTTTTTCTTTTTAAGTATTATTAGATATATCTTCAGAAATGGGGTTTAAACCTGTCTCTTTTGAGGTAATTTAATGTGTATAAAAAGACCAACTTTTCTTCCTTTAGTCTAGAGGGCTGCTTCAACTCTTAAACTGTTTATCATCCTCATAACCTTCCTTTACCTCATTTCTATTCAATCTATTTCTTTTTCCATCTCTCTTCCCCTTCTCACCCTTTAAGTGATCTTAGCAGATGCTAAAGATGTCAGGCTGATAGCTCTGCAGATACAGACTCTTTATCAGACTTTAAAGATGTTGTTAATTCAGGAGTAAGCAATGTCAGTCCTGTATCACAGATTATCTGTCATGGACTTTACTGAGGCCCCTATTTAGAGAAGGAAAATCTATACACCATGTTCTTTATCTTCCTCAGTGGTGACTGCTGAAATATTTGCAGATAGACCACTGATGATGAATTAGTATGTAACAGGTGTATGCTAATCTGCATCGTGTCATTGTGTCAGAAGCTCCATGTTTGATGGCGTTTGGGCTATTAACCAATTACAATCGTGGTTATTTAGTATTTGCACCACATAATGCCCCAGATAAACCCACTATAAATGAATCACTAAAAGCACAAAACTGAAAACCACCAATGCTGAGCTAATTAGAAAAATACTAGACAGAATGAAAAAGAAAAAAACAGTGATCTTTTTTTATATAATTTATTAAATTCTCCCCTAATTCCCTCTTTTTATAACAGCTTAACCTTTACCTGTTTTACTTTTGCTGTGTATCATAAACCAGGCCTATTTTCTCCTGAATTTTTTTCTTTTTAATAATTTCTGCCTTCGTGATTCCTTGATTTTTTAAAATTTGTTAAATTCCCCTTTTCTGCCTGTGTGTCTTTTAATTAGGCATTTGCCCATTGTCCCTATTTCCTTGGAGTTTATCCAAACTCTAAGCCCCTAATTCTGTAGCCTGCCCTTGGATTTCTGCAGGCAGGTGCCTCTGCCCAGGCACAGACCAGTGAAGTACAAGAAATTGCAGATGTCATTATTCTGCAATTATTTTGTGTGTATGTAAATTGTTTTTTTCTCTCTGTAATTTTTTTTCCCCTGGATCCTGGTTGGGTTTTTTTCCTTATCAAGTTTTTCAGACAGAGGATGTCTTCATAGACAGCCATAAAATCCTTCTGAAGGGAAGGAGGCTGCATATTTACAGTGTTGGGCATGTAGAATAGATTTCCACTCAGTGGACTACATTAAAACTCAAGGGATGATTTTAGCTCTGCTTGCTTCCCATTCCATCATTTAAGGAAATGTTTTGGATTTAGGGTGTATAAAGCTAACAAAAACTTTATCACTGTTTATCAAGCTACATGCTCTAGTTTCAGAATTATCACCTTCCAAGAAAAGAAAACCTATAGTCTTGTTCTAACATGAGATAGATGAATGCATTAGGGCATGAAGATAATCCTTACCAGTTTCTTTTATTTGTTCAAAATGCCTATTGAAAATCATCCCTATGAAAAAGGCACATATCAGCCTAGAAGTGTGAAATACCAGTTCAGAAACCCATCATCTTCCTAGAACCTACTTTTCAGGCACTTAAGGTATTAATATACAAAATTAACAATATAAATTTAAATTTAGTGCTTGTCAGTTGGCAAAAGAGAGTCACCTGCTTGGCTGTTATGTAATGACATGTCCAAAGTTACTGAGCTGTTAAATTAAACCTTTCCTCTTATAATGCTGATAATCAATACACTAATATTTGTGTAAATTTGCTGTGTAATCTGAGGTGGTGGGAAGTGGTGCCTGTATTATACTTTTTTGCTTTTAAATTTGTTTTTTGCATCAATTTAATTCTGCAAGCACCATCATCTTTTGCTGGGGAGAATTACTTTGCTGTCTAGTCCTAAACTCTAGCTAGTCCTAACCATCTTGTCCTACCTTAAGCTCATGTGTATCAGCAGTTTGAAGTCTCTTACATGAACTTCCTTGCAGCCCAAGGAGTAGTTTGCTTTTGTCTTTGCAATTCCAAAATGCATCTCTTGGCTATTGTCAGATTTTGATGGGACTTAGCAGTAGAAAGCTGCTCCAAAATCTTTCTGGTACTACAAATACCACTGTTCAGTAATTTCAACCTTTTAATTGTCTCTTAAACTTGGGCTACTCATTAAATGACCAGCTTTTAGTCACCTAGAAGTGCAATCAGTCCTATTCCCTGCTAAAGATGGTGATAGTTAACTTGCTAAAATTTGCACCTGTATGAGGGAAACTCTTATCTGGCAGAATCATGTGTGCAGCTGGTGCACAAGCAAAGATCTGACTGTACCTTGAGCTTCATCTCAGCTCTCCAGGAGTGCCCAGTCCTTTATTCTCTAGAGTATCTAAAAATGCAATTGGGCAGGGTTTCACCTTCCTGAGAGAAAGGACTTAATCAGATGATTGATAAAGGCATCCTGGCATAAGGAAACAGCTTTATTAAGTGCACAGACAGGACATGTTTTGTGGGCTCTTGCCCAGACTTGCAGCACAGACCTGTCCTTAAAACTTCTGCCAGGGAAGTACGGAGACTTTTGAAAACCAGGCCTTTTGTACCAGGTTCTTTATCACAATGAACTCTAATTCAGTAACTTAGTGTTCATCTGAATGCATATTACAATGAATAGTCAATCATTTTTCATTTAATAATTTAACATGTCATTTTTCCAGTTTGCCACTTGCAGCTGGCATTTTTGCAACACATTTTATTTTTTAGACATCTTCTAGTGAATCACCAGATAGAGCAGCTGTGACAGCTATCCATTAATTATATCTCTGTATTAAAGTCTAATGAAAATATGACTTTCAAGGGAAAGTCTCCAGTAGTGCCCAAGTTGCAGCAGTTTAACCAGCACTATCTGGTAGCTGAATTGGTGGTTGATTAAATATTTGTATAGAGATTCACATAGCTGTATTAACCTCAAGTATTATTTATGAACAATTTGCCTTTGGGATTAGAATGAAGAAAAGCAATAGAGTTTTTATGTCTCAGTAGTAATTAGTATTGCCTTGATACACATTTGCACAATGCCAATCACAGGCAATCCAGAATCACCCACATGTGTGCCATGGCCCCTCCCTTGATTTAGGCCAAGCAGAACTTCTCTATTTCAGATACTGGAAAGGAGATAAACTGCCTTATTCTATCTACTCCAATTTATAAAAAGTGAAGAGAAAATAATCAGCAAGTGTCTAGAGGTCTTTTAAGATATTAAAAATTGAGTGATGTGCAAGGTGGAAGCAGAAACTGAAATCAGAAGGCAATACATAAATGCATTCATAATTTTGTATCACAGCCCTCTGTGGTCTTGTGACTCCCCAGTCAGTATCTGACTTGTGACTGTAAGTCAGATAGGATCAACCTGGGAACACGTTATTAACCCAAAGGGCAGACTCTCCCTGTGGGCTGGGGCTGGAGAGACCCCGCAAACTGCAGCCATTTGAGCGGGGCAGAAATTAGGGGAGTTTAATTATGCAGACACCTAGACAAGGGATGACCAGGTCTTGGAGGGATTCCCAGGAAGATACATAAAAGCCCAATTCAGTAAGTTTCTATTACAATCTCATTCAAGAGTCGATAGACTGAAGCTTATGCTGGGGAGGAAGACCTGTTTCATTGATTACTAGAACTTTCTCATCTATTTTGTATGAGTCTGACCTTTTCCTAAATGAAATGGAAACTTATCAATTTTCTCATTGAAAATAGACGCAAATGCTGTCAGCAGGAACCACAGACATACCATTTCTGTCAACTTTGTGATTTTCCTGTCAGATTTTTCTTTTTGTTACTGGTATGCCATAATGCTGACAGCTTTTATTCTTCAAACAAAGCCTAGCAAGGAAGTTTCTGTTGAAATGTGATTATTCCTTTCACTGACATAGATGGGGACTGTTCCCACTTACTTCTGATTCTGTAACCGTGCTCCTGAAACTGTCACCCTTCACCTTGTTGGGTTTTTTCAGATGCCAAATATTTTCTAGGGGCTGGCAGAATTCCAGAGAAAGGGCTGCTATGTTCCTGCTGAAATCATCATCAGACATCCTGTGTATTTCAGCTGCAGTGCATTCAGGCATAGATTTTTGCTTACCACAAATAGAGAATATTTCATCACCTTGCAGCAATTTTTTCTCCATAAGCCACAAAAATGAGCTTCACTATGGCTATGTTTAGAACCCATTTCTCTTTAAATTCCTATTCCTCCTAGTGGGAAAAGGTGAGATTAGTATCATAGATTTATTGCCACCAAATTTAATACTCCAAAAGAAATAATACATCTATCAGTTCTTTCCTTGGAAGGTTTCAGTATGCCCCAAAGTCTAAACCACTTAACATTCATCTCATCCATTATATGGGACCCACTGGATCTCTGATACAGCAGTTTTAAGCCTTCAACAGAGAGAGCAGGTATGAACCTCACTTTTCACCCTGGCCTGACTGGATGTGCATGAGCCTCTCTCCTCTCTTCTGCGATCTTGAATTTGTCATGGACTGAATGGTTGCATTTACATTGGAAAAACATAAAAGTGTCCATAGACTTTCTGGCAATCTAAATGGATCCTGCCTGCTTTCTATATGTGGACTGCAAAGAAAATCCCAAGATCAGGAGTATGGTGCATTTCTCTCCCTGTCACTTAACTCAGTAAAGATCAAGGAATCCTGATGGTAATGCATCTGAAATAATTGATAATTAATAAATCTAAATTAAGATATATTTACTTCTACGCTTGACACATAATTTCACCCTTATTTTAAGGAAAATGGGATGGAGGAAAACTAGATGGAGGAAAATGAGATGGAGAGATGGCTAAACAAACTTAGAGGGGCTTGTCCAAAGGAAGGAAGGGAATCCAGATAAGCAGAGCATAACAGTGGGACCTAAGGCCTTGGTTTGGGAAATAGCCACATCTGTAAGAAAGGAGGTATGAAACTTTCCCTTAAAGAGCAGGCAACAAGGAAAGTTTTGTTGCTGTTGTTGTTATGATGACTTGTAAAATACTGGATGTTTAGTGGCAGATGAATCCTAAGAAATTCAATGACAAAAAATAAGCTTTTAATTCAGCTGAAGTACCTCTCACCCCAAATCTCCAAACAACTGTGAAAAGGAACATGTATTTTAAGTCCCTCATCTTTGTTTAATGCTCCAATAAACCCAAATGTTTGCCTTGTGTATGGAATATATCATGAGGCTGTCTGATATGCTTATGCAGTCTACTCTACAAAAAAAGTCATTGCTGTTGAATTTACTACACCTGTTTGCCCCTAACCCTGCTGCTAGCACCCCACAGGGAGTTAGCCTCCACCTTCTGCTGCTGAAACCCAGCTTTTCAATGGAGATGTGTACCTTTTCCCTCTGGTCCTTCGGAAAAATCAAAGACACTTGATCCAGCAAGATCATGTCAATATATGCCAACTTGTTCTAAATGACCTCTGGACCAGCTGATACTTTATACTACATAGTCACCCAATATTTGGAATGGCTCTAAATTTTTTCCACTAGGTTTTGACACTCTAGGAAACAAACATCATTGAAATAATCTATTTCATATATAAACACGGGCATTAGAAGGATATGATTTGTATCTCATTCACCCCTAATATACAGCCATGAATTCATACTAAAATTATAACAAATAATGATCAAGACAATCACCATAGTGATTACATGTGGCAAATACAATTTCTTGCCACTAGATTTCAGAAAAAAAATATACATATTGTATTCATAGTCTTTCCAGTTGATTTCGTAGAGTTTATAAGTAATCCCTAGGCTTCTTTGAATATTTTTAGTATTTGGAATCTTAACTTCTTACACTCATCCTTTAGACTTGATCTTCTTCAAAGAAACATCGATGCGTGTAAGGTAACCCTTCACAATTCCTTCCATGTTCTTTAGCTTAGGTGAGACGAAATGCATTCTGTAACAAAAGATAACAGAGAAAAATTACAAAGTGTTTCTAAATCCTAGTACTATCAGTGGTTTTAAAATAAGGAAAGCAGCATTATTCTTAAAATTAGTTTTCTCATTTACCACTCTTTCTGCTTCCTCTGTCTAAAGAATTAATCCATTCCTCTGCATAGCTGCCGTTGAACTATGGATAGCATTTCCACAGTCAGCTTTGTTAACATTAAAATACATGTTACATAGGCTGTCTGGAGGTGATAGATGTCCTTTTCCTCTGCAGTCTCAGAACCCCAAATCTAATCAAGTCATAGAAGTCCTAGGGAAAAGGCCAGGATCCAGTAGTGATAGGGAAGATGATGGACAGCAACTGTGTAAAGGACAGTTTATTAGTTTAAAAGACCTCTTGTCTTCTTTGTTAATAGTTTCTAGAAGAAAATTTAGAGCAAAAACATTGAAGGACTTGCTCCAGTTCAGAAAAATTAAAGCAGACTTTCCACTGTGATTCTTCTAGTGCTCATTTTAGATTTTGAAATTTGAAATCTGCAGAGTCTGCAAGGTAGAAAAAAACACTATAACTTTTCTGTAGATCAGTTCAAGAATGTAGTGATTCAGACTATTGAGGGAAAAAAAATACTTACAAAATAATACATAAATAGATAGAGAACATTTATGTTTATGTATACCAAACAAAAGATAAACATATTTGTCCAATTGTGCAGGAAAAGCTTTCTTTTGGATAAAAAAAAACAGAAAAAAATTTTTTTTTTCTTTTTGTAGAAGTTAAAAAATCGTTATTTTTGGTTTCTAAAACCAAGACAATACACAGACTAGCTTATTTTTTTTCTGTTCTTATTATTGAAAATGCTGATTTTATACAAAATATATTATATTTTACCTTTTGCTGTGGGATTGAAAATTAGTGGGTTTAAAGTTTTTATGTTTAATTGGAAATGGCATAATAATTTCTTTTTTTTATGAGCTGATTTAATTCTCTATGCAAATTCAGTTTTCCAGATACTGTTATAGTTCTACTGTCCTGAGCTGTACAAAGAAGGCAGACAGCTGGTATTTTCTGCTGTTTGGATTTTCTCTCTGGGGCAGTGCACCTTGGAAGGCTCAGTGAACATTGAGTACAGAGAAATTGACAGTACCAGGTGTTTAAACCACATCGTGCATTCTGCTCTAAGCACTGTATGCACAATATTAAATTCTGTAGCCCTGAACTACATGTTTTCTGAAATCCTGCTTTATGGACCTAGATCTCCATGCCTAGGCATATGGGATATTTCATAACCAGTGCTTCTAGGTTAGTTACACATCACAACAAAGGAGAATTCTTCTGGCATTATAAACAGCTCCGGTTTAGGCAGACATCAAAACCAGAAAGTTTTCCATCTGAACTTTTGCTTTGGATAGGCCTGAATTAATAGATTTTAAAGCACACACAGTGGACTTCTCAGTGAAGAATTCAGTGTATTTTTAAAAACCTGTGTATTTGTTAAAAACACTGGAGGTAGAGTCTTCCTTGAGAAATAAATAACTGGAAATTGAAAACAAATCCTTTCTAGTTCCTCACTGTGATTGTTAGCACTAGGTGGTATGCCATGTTGTCAATAACAGAGAAAAAAACATTTAAGTAAATGCATTACAAAATCACTGATGTGCTTTGGTAGACTTGCTGCATCATGTCCTGCAGTTTTTATTAATGCATTTCACAAAGGATAATGGTAATATGTTGTCTGAACTTGTCACTTAGGACACTAAAACCACAGTTAAGAGAACAGATAAGAATTACAATTTTCCGAGTGATACATGCCAAAGTTTCTGCCTTATTAGCTAACCCACTGCGCAATAGAAGCCATCTTTCCTCACAAAAATCTTGTCTGTGAGGAAATATTACTGATTTACTATTCCAAACAGCAAAAATTAAATCAAGAAAAATGCTTAGTGGAATTGTTAGCTGAATTTGAGTTAAAAAGGGCATGAAGAAAAATAAGTACATAATGAAGTAAATGCACCTTGATTAGAGGTGGTATAGAGCTCTTTGCCTGTGCAACCTTACAAATCTGCAGGTCTGAGGTCTCCACTCTTGCCATGTAAAATAGGTCAGTGAGGGATTTTTAATCTCCATGCGAAAGATGGTCCTCATGATTTGTTAGAGGACACATGGCTTTTTCAGGCACTCCTGACCCAGTGATAATTTCTGCTGAGATTATCAAAGAGACATGAGACACCTTGAGTCCCATAGCATTTATGGCACAGGTAAAGGCAGGCCAGTGTACTGAAACACCACCCATTCCAGCACGCAGGCTGAAGTGATAAGTGTGAAAGAGGTCTCCATCCATTAAAACATCTTCCGTACTCCAGTTCCTCCCTAAAAATCTGGATTTATTCAGAACTGGCTGCAAAGAGTGTGGAATGACTGAGGGACATCACTAGCTCCTTGTCTGTGTTGGGCCCTCATTCCTTCAGACTCCAAGAAGTGAATTTGAAAGACTTGAGGAAAGCAGTGCTCTGCTGTAAGAATCCACATTTGCCTTTCTGGACTTCTTCCCATCATCTCCTTCCTATATGTCTTTCTCACCCCAGACTGAAATATTGATGGCTCAGCTGTATGGCAATGAGAAAGCTACTTGTGTGTCAGGAGACAACCAAATTCACTCAGCAAACTAGATGAGGTTTATGGTGATGTTGTTCAGTGTTTTAACAGTCTGTGCAACTTAGCCACAGCAGGAGACTCTGTTGCTGTACAGTAAACAAGAGCTGATTGATTTTGTAATCTCACGAGGGACACCTGCCTTCCCATTTGACTAAAGCTCTCATTTCTTTTGCTCTAGTAAATCTTACAAGCTAGAGAACAAACAGCACTCTAGTACTTCATACATTTAAAAAAAGAAAATCCATTTCCATCTTCCAGAAGACAGAATTGCAGGTGCAGAAGGTCAGCAGTACAAGTTCTCAGGCACTCTGTAGCACCATACTCTCGAAAAAGAGCTTTTTCTTTTTGATACAGCTGAGACAATTTTAGCATCTGTGTGGTATGAACTGCATCTTCCTCACTGCATGCGTGTTCCTTTTGTACAATTCTATTTATATGAACAATAAGAAGTAATTTTTGTAAAACCAAATAAAAAAGGAGAAAAGCGGTCTATAGGTGTTAGAGAGTAATGTAAAATTTATGCATTTAAAAGAAAGCCAAGTTTTCCATAAATTATTCTACATGTGTTTAGAGCCTTCTCATATTGCTTTCTTCTCTTCTTTTTGTAATTTTTTTTGACATATGTGCCGGTTTGGCCAAAATCTAGCAATATATCCTCTGAGAGAAAACCAGGTTACAACCACCCTTCCCTCCACCAGGTTCGGGAAAAAGGAAATTTTCCTCGAAGGAAAGTGAAAGAGATAAAAACTATTTATTTAACAAACACACCAGAAAAGGATAAGAATGCTAAATAATGAAATCTCTCACTGTAGAGAGAAACCTGGGAAGATTTCAGAGTCCTTCTGTAGGTGTGGTCTCTCTCCTCCTCAGAGTTGGGTTGGTGAGGGTCCACCCCCTCGGGCCTCGGGGAAGATTCTCCCAATGTGTTCTGATGTTGTTGAAACAGTCCAGAAGAGATGAAAGGAAAAAAAACCCGAAGTCCCAGGAAACAAAGTTCAGCTTTCTGTCTCACGCCGGAGGGAGGCAAAAGGAAAAAAACTGGCTGAAGAAGCAAGCAGGATGCTCCCCCCGTGCTACCGCAGCCAGAGCACGCAGAGGAGTGAATCTCCGTGTCCTTGAGACACTGCTTTGAAAAGTTTGCTTGGTCCTTTTTTTTCTTCCCTCTCAAGATCAGTTTAAAGGCACAGAAAAGGCACAAAATCAATTGTTTGGCATAAAGCCGTGATAGGGGATATACATGATGAAGTCACCCCAAGACAACATATTAATTTTGAGAGATTAGAAATAACTTTCTGAAGTTATTTTAAAAATTTGTAGATGTGGCACTTAGGGACACAGTTTAGTGGTAGATTGGCAGTGCAGGGGTAGTGCTTGGACTTGATGATTTTAAAGGTCTTTCTTATTGGAAAGTTGGAAATTGTATGATTCTGTGGTTCCATATGCCTCTTGAGGCAGATAAAACTGCCTCTTATGTCATATGTCCAAATTTTAGAAAGGATGCTCCTGTTTCCTCACCTTTTTAATGCTTTGTAATTATCAGATGTTTGGGGTCTCTTTGCAGTGCTGTGTTATCCTATAATCTAGAAATGCATTTTTTCTGTTATTTACTGTGAATTCAAAGAAAATTAGAAGTCTTTAAAAAGACTACTAAGAATAACTTTTCAGTAATTCTAACTCTAGGGAAAAAGTATCTGTTTCATTTGCATGCTGAGGGAGCACCTTGTTTATTTCTGGGGTGCTGAGAGCTGTGCCAGGAGTCGTGGTGTCAGATGGGAGCTCCCAGCACAGTCCTGAGTCCAAAGGCACCAAGGCAGCTGGATGCCAGCTGCAACCCCACACACTCCTTGGGAAACTGCACTGTGGGGGAGAAGCCAGTTTTCTTTCAATTCAATGGAGTCTACCCTTTCACAAAACTCAAAATTATGCCTAAGCCTCGTTCTGTTCTCCAGGCTGCACCCTGGGCCCTGTGCTGTCTATTTGCAGTAAAAACCCAGTGCAGGTTCTGCACACCACCAATACCAATAATAATTTCAGTATTGTAGGATTCAGGCAGAAAACGTGTCTCTGAAAGCTCTCAATAAACTTATGCAGCTCTTAAACTTACAATTGTGCCCAAGATAAATGTATTCAAATAATACAGAGGTTTTTTCAACATTTAGCACCCAGGGATGAGGAAACACCAAAATTTAGGCAGCATTACCCACTCTAGTCCAATCCTTTTTGTGTGAATCACTGTATGTGTTAATAGCATGGGTTTATTAAAAAGAATTCCTGGTCTCATTTAATATGGCAGACACCCAGCACATAAGTTTTATGTTAAATGGTTAAAGATTTACAAAATCTTTAAGAAATAAAAGTTTATATTAAAATGGGATGTATCAGCTGTCTTAAGTTGTCAGTAACTGTGCTTTGTGTTATCACCTGCTCAGCCCACTTCTTAACCTGTAGTCTTCCTTCAAATATAAGTTCTACTAGCTTCAAGTGACCACTGAAATTGGGATTTAACATGTTAAATAACACTATTAAGAAATATTTAAGTGTGTATTTTAACATGTCCAAGTTCTTTGAAAGAAAATGGATTTTCTAACAGCATTTCCTCTAAGGTGGGAACAAGTTTTACTCGTTTTAAAGACAAGGAAAAATTCTCATTGTGAAGAGCAATGACTAAATATTGCAAGGTAATTTGAAAGGAAGATCATAGACTTTGAGTTAATTTACAACTGAGTTATGGGCAAAGGAAAGTAGTTTTTCCTCAGCATCTAACAGCAGCAATTGTGTTGAAAGATAATATTAAATTCTTTAAACTTCTAGTCAGCCTGTCAGAGATTCAAAGCACTACCAAAATAGTGTTCTAGCAATTGAGGAGCACCTTCTCAGGTGCTGTGTTCATTTTTCTGGCACCACTGGGAGGCACAGTATTTTTCAAAACACTTAATTGCAGTTTGTCATAGAACTGAGGTACCTGCACTAATATTTTGTCTTCATATGCCAATTGCTTCCATTTTCAGTCTTGCATAGAAAAAGTAGTGGTAATATACGGAAGCAAATTAAATATCCTAAGTGAGAATGTATTTTGCAAGCATGTAAAACAAAAACTTAGTATGTAAATATGCAATTACAAAATAAAATCAATTTTGGTTGGGTTTGTTGGGGGGGTTTTAATGCCTTTTGAAGTCAGTGTCAGTTTCAAAACTGTAAGAGAAGAAAAGAAAAATCATCAAGCAGTGCTAGGTCCTTAATCTTCAGGTTTTACTCCTCCAGGCTGTCATTACTCATCGATAGTCTGACTGATGTGAGCTGGACAACTTTCATGTTATTCTGAAGTACTGATTTTGACAAGGCAAAATTAGAAAAATTTGCAGAGTTCTTAGCAAATCTCGGTTATATTGGCAGGCAGCATTTATTTCTTCAGCCTGGAAGCCCTAGAATTGAGGATGCAGGATCCCAAGGGAGAATAATTCCCTTCAGAGATAAGTTCATGTCAGCTTTCCCTTCAGAGAGGTGGGTGAATTTTAATTAGGTTCATCTGGGACTTCTCCCATTTCCCAAGTCTCCCTACTTCCTTCCAGCTCTAGCAGGGTCATGTCTCCCCAGCTCCTGAGTTGCATTTGATCCTTTAAGAAAGTCTCAGTTGAGATTTAATAAATATAGCTCGAGAAAGTGTGCCTCCATCTCCATATTTACGGCTTTAACAAAGCCACATCAGAAGCACCAATATAAAACACACCAGCTATTGAAATGGAGAAAGGGAGCAAGTTATGCAACCCTTTATCTATTGAGGTTAGATAGCCAAAAATAAAATCACCATTATGAAACTTCCAGAATTACAGAGAAACTTATTTGATCCACTTTTTTGTGCTATACATATCCAGAAAGGGCTGCAAAAAAATTTCTGAGAATTAGATCCCTTGGACATCCCTACCCCACACTATCCCTGGTAACCTCTATCCCATGTTCTCCAAACTCATCAATTAGATACTTCCTGGTTAAAGATATTTACACCTGTCAATGAATCCAACTTCACTGGAAGCTGTTTCTCTATCACATATTTTGTATTCCAGATTTGGAAACCTGTACTGATTAGCTATGGTCTACAGACCTTTCCATGGAGCTGTTAGACTTCAGGGAAGGTTACATTAATTCTCTAAAAACTGTAGAATTGCTTTAGTTTTTAACAAAAGCAAGGGACTGGTTTTCTTCGAAAAGAAAGTAATGCTAGTAATGCCAGTTAATGTATGGTTCTGGTTACCCCTGAAAACGAAAAATTCTTCCAAAGCCTGCAATTCTTTATAGCAGTAAAATTTGATCTCATCTCTTTGCCCTTCAGACAGCCGCACATCACTCTGTAATACATTAGTAACCTTCCCCACCCAGATCTCAGTGAAACGTCAATAATTATCTGCCATCTAGAAACCCAGTACCCCGCAGGAGGCTCGTGTCACCTCTGAGAGTGTGTCTGAGTGAGGAAGGGAAGCAGAATCATGTCTGACTGTTTGCCAAGAATGCAGAGGAAAGTGATACCACCAACAAGAGCTCAGTTTAGTGAGGCTGGAGGGTGGGAAGCGACCAGAGAGTTTGGGTACCTTGCACTGAAGTCAAGGTCGAGCTGAAGGCAAGATCAGAATTAGTTCTTTTGCCATGATGGGGGTTTGCCATTATTTCAGTTCATAATATTTTTTAAGAGAAATATGTCAGCAGATGAAAATGCTGAGCCACAGAGCAAAGTCAGCTGCTACATTAAAATATGTACCTTGGAATATATAATCCACATTATCTGTCTCTTATCTGATGTCTTCTTTACTGACTAGCTGGAAAGACATTTGGGAGTAATCACCATGCCTGAAGGTCAGGGCTATCATCAAAAGAGTGCAAGTGAAAAAGATGATGTGAGAAATGCAAATTGGTATGTACAGTATTGAAGTTCAACCTGTATAGGGCTGCAAAATGCTGAAATTTTATAATGGACATCTAATTAATATTTGTTGCTCTTGATGTTCATAAGGTCTGTCTTGGTGCTGGATACTCATATTTCTCTGTCTAGCTTCATCAGATCTCTGTCTCTGATCAGATCTCTAGTGAGACAGACTTTGATAGAAACCCACTGAAGTTATTCCACCACATGAAAGTCTGTGTCTTGGTGATACACATTTTTAATTGGTCAGAGCTGTTGTTTATGCTGTACCAGACAGTTCCTTTACAATCTCATGTTTATCATTTAATAGACTACCAGGAAGTAATTATCAGGTTTGTTTCACTTTGTCAGACTGGCTGCAGTATAATTCTATTAAGGATTCGAGTAAGTGTTGAATTGCATGGTTCTCAACTGGTGAAAGTACAAACTAATAGAACATCCAGAAGAGAAGTATCTTATTTGCTGAGGGTACTGAGTAGCTTAATTCTTAGATGATTCCTTATTTCTTTTCTTTTTATACATGAACATAAAATAACTCATTTAATTAAGCATTGAGGTATGTCATTAATTCTACGTAGAGTCTGTAACTACCGTGCGGTTCGAATCTATAATTTAAATGAGGTTTTGCACTCAATCTAACTGAACAGAGGAGACAGGTGCCATAATAGCTTGCAATAATTGACCTGGCAGAGCCATTTTGGAATCATTTGAGAGTAATATACTTGATCCTGCAACCTTTCCTCCCACAGACTGTCTGATTTCAATCTTACAGTTCCAACAGAGGCTATTAGCATGGCATCATCTCTGATTCATGGGGATGTGAAGAATGAATGCATTTATATACAGAGAAAAACCATTTTGATCTCTTGGATGTTGGAACTGAGAGGGATCAAAACGTATTGTTTGAATCTTGTAGCTGAGATGATGGTGATCAACACGGGCACATAGAGGGGATGGATGCCAATAGGTTTCCCTGTAACACGCTGGAACATTTTAAGTGTCTTGCCATTGAGTTGGACTGTCTGAACACAAACCTTTTCTGGAAGGGGGAAATTCCACTCTGACTGATGAGTGTAGTCCTTTCCTCTCCTTTATTCACTTGGGAGGTGCAGTTTCAGGTGAGACCATTGTTCTCAGAGGAAGCCAGTAGTGTGACTTGTTGCATTCTCTGTCCTCTTCAGCAGGAATTTTAGGAGCAGCAGAAGAAGCAAAGCTGGGGTCAGAGATGTGAAAAGCCATGGTATGATTTTGGTGGGGTACCTAAAGAACAGAGTACATTTGGTGACAGAATAAATGGCTTGGGCAGGAAAAAGGGAAGTAATGATTTGTTACAGCCCTGCCACCCCAGTCAGAGCTGGGCTCTCCTGACTCCCCTTGCTGTCTCAGCAGTGGTGAAGGGACATGGAGTGTTCCTGCTTGTGTGTGCACAGGCATTTGCTGAGGGTAAATGTGAGAAACAAGATACAGACTTCCATATGAAATTGCATAGTATGGACAAAACGAGCAGAGCTTATGAATGAAAGGGTGAGATTTACCTCACTGCAACTGAAATAGCAGAGAGTAAAATCAGACTGGCCAGTCTTTCCCCACAGGCACACCCCACACCTGGCCTTGCTGTGTCCACTGTGTGCATTGCAGGTGGCTGGGTATACTATGTAAGGCTAAATGAGTTGGAAAGGCATAACAGCATCCCTCTTAATAATTGTGTGGGCCTTTTGTGATCAGGGCCCGTAGTTCCCAGGAAGGGCAGCAAACAAGTACAGCAGCTGAAGGCTGTAAGGAACTAAAAACATACAGACTGAGGATTGCTGAGGCAGTCTGAGTCAGGCAGGGAAAAACAAGCTGGACGTGAGGAGCAGCATTGCCATTGAAGCTGCAGACACTGCAGGTTGTCAGAAGGGGTGTCGGGCCAGCCCCACAGATCACACAGCTCGGGTGGTGGGGCTTCTTGGAGGTTTGGTAGGGAAAATAAGACTCACTCCCTGTGAATGCCAGGGTGCCAAAGGTTTTCTTGACTGAACTTAGTGACGTCATGATTGTGCTCTTTGCCAACAAAAATAACTTAACAGAGTCTAGAGGAGTAACTAGAAAGGTGAGGGGAGTGGGCAGAGAGGCTTTGGGCCTCTCAGCCTCTGATTAAGTGATGCTTCATTAACATCATTTGAGTGGGAGGAATTAGCCCGCACAGATAATATCTGAGCCTTCATACTCCTCTTGTCAGAGTAAAAAAAATCCCTGACCCTACAGGAAAGGTATTAGTGTTTCACGCCTATGGAGCACAGCATGGCAGGTACTTCTCTGAGGACTCTTGTGCTTTTAAGTGGCTCCAATTATTTTTGAACGACTAAGTAGGGTGCTCATTAAGCATTTCCCTTAAACGAAAATAATGACCTACAAGGTCATGTTAATTAAGAAGCACAGTAAGTCAGTGAGAAGAGGTTCTGTTAGTACAAACAGTGGGCCCAATGCTGCATAACACCATGCTCACAATCAGTCTGGGTTTGTGTTCATCCTTGTAATATTAAGAATTTGTAGGACAGGATCATTGCACAGATAAAAATTGCAGCAGATCAGTTCAATCTGACAGCAGCCACTGGCTCATTATGTGGCCATGAGCAGTATCTGCTTTTAGATCATACTGACCAGAGCACTCTGGCTTACTGTGACCAGGAGCAGTGCCAATTTACCCTGTTGAGAAGAAAAGTTGACATATTCCAAGACTTTTACTTTTTTTTCAGAGTTTGTCATTTGGACTGGTATGGTGCAGGATCATATTCAGTGATGAAATTTCACAGTTGAATTACCATATTTCAGCTACCAGTCCCATTAGCTGCAGGAGGCTCTGGCTGTCAGGCACCCTGCAACTCCAATTAGAGCAGCACAGCCCAGGCTGGGCATGGATTTCTCCTCTCTGAACCAGTTTAGATGTGCTGAGTCTCACATATTCTTGCCACACATTTACTAACCCTCACCTCCCATTGCCCCACAGCTCCTCTCTGACTGTCTCAGCACAGCCCCACCATGTTCAGTGGGAGACCCATCTGAATGCTGGATCTGGGATACACGAGACCCCAGCACAGGGAAAGGCTGTAGTGCTGCTCTGCAGCCAGGGGTTCATAGTCACACACAGCCCTGTGCTGCCATGAGTCCTCCTGGGCAATATCTTGGTGACCAGCTACAGCTGCATCCCTTTCCCTTTACACAATATACCCCTCATAGGACCAGTACTCTGTGTCCATGTGCCCCCTTAACTAACATCAGGAGCCTGGGAAATTCACAGGATATTGTGCCAGAGCTCACAGTCTTCTGAGTCTTGAATTATGATTTCTCAGAGCAGAGCTCCAGCAGCACACAGCAACCAAGAACAACCACACCCCACCTTGGCTCCTCCCAGGGCTACATTTATAGGGCTTGTGCCCGCCCTGCAGCTACAGCTGTTTGGAGGTTAACGAGCACTTTAGGTTGAGGTAGTCCCAATTGGATTCAGGTGTAGAATCCTGGTCTTGAGTGAGAGTTTGGCTAGTGCACACCATCAGGGTTTAAATATATATTACTACAGGATATGGCACCTGACATCCCAAATATTTGGACTTTGGGAAGATGAAGCATGCATGCTGTCACCAGGATGACAAACACTTAGAATCAACAGCCCTCTCAGAGGGTATTTTGCATTGTTATAGCTGACAGACCCCTATGAAAATGGACGAAGATATGTATTTGGCCCTGCAGAAAATTAGCTTTTAAATTTAGGTCTTACTTTTGTAAAGGAGTTAAAAGGCTCATTTTGTAAATGCCTGCACACAACCATACACTCCACTAAAAAGGCACCAGAGCTTGGAGAATTCTTGCACATCCATGTCTAGAAAACACCAGTTTTCTTCTGATTATTAATAAAATTTTGGATGGAATAAGTCTTTACTTTTCCCATCTAAACAAGGAGTTATTAATTAAAGTCTAGATAGAAAAAAAAATTAAAAAGCAGAAATTAAAAAGTCTGGCATTTGAGTTAGCAAATTGAGTTACCTCATGAAATATTAAGATGTTGTGGTAGAATTTTGTGCCTCATGTTACAGCATTGTACCTCTTGTCATTGCTTTTAGGTCACATACATGGGTATCTGCTTTTTTGTGTTCAGTAGTCAAGGGCATATCTCTTCTCATGTGAACTGTGACAGCTCTGTTGAAGCCAGCAGAGCTCAGGCAATCCACACCAGCTAAGATCTGCCCCTTACTATTCACCCCCATCTGCTGTGTGACTCAGTCATACCAGAACTGCAGAGCACCTGCCTGCCTGATGTTTTTTTAATGAGTTGAACTCTTCATGTTGGGTTTGTGTCTCTGCCAGGTTCCAGTTTAATCATATATAATTTTTAGTGTGAAATTTCACCTTGGGCTTTGAACTGGTAGGCACAGAACAAAAAGTCCTGTTTCTAGTGGAACTTGCATAAGTAGTAATAATAATAAAAGCTAGGATACAAGGCAAGTATTTTAATTCATAGGTTACGACATTCAGCTTTTATGAGCAGGAAGAGGAATTATCCTCAGTAGACAGGAAATAATGAGGTTGACCCATATTCCGTAATAGTGTATGAAAATTAACTAAAGATTTGTGTAGCTAAGATAATGAGCGCTTATATTTAAAGTTATAGCCTGGCCTAATTGTGTAAAAGTTTGTGGGAGAAGATGTGTGTGTACACTAATAGATTAGTGGCTGTCTCTGGAGTTTCTACCCAGCTCCTGTAAAGCAGTTCAGTATGTAATAAATCAAACTCAAATGGCTTGCTTGTAAAATGTTTGGCTAAAATTATCCTAAGATTCATGAGCCCTGCTTTCCCAAGAATGGGATGTTCTTTTTTAACTTTCAGATTAGAGTCAATGTGTGATGTGTGTTTTGCAGTTATTTAAGTAATAAAATTACTAGCTCTGACATCCTGGAACCGTGAACATCAGCTACTAGAGAGCTGTTTCAAAAATATAAATAGTAACATACATTGGGATTTGTTAATTTCTTGATTTGTCCTTAGGAGAAATTATTTTAATCTTTAAAATTCTGTTTCTGGAAAAGCGTTGTAAAGGAGAAAATAAACAGACTTCTTAGTGTAAGTGGTTTGTGAATTTGTTAGTTGTCATAACTATAAAAGTGGCTTTGGAAGCATTTGATAGGTACGAAGAATATTATTTTTGTAGTTTTGTTACATCATTTGTCTGGGAATCTGTGTGGTTTATGTATTTTACCAGTGATTAACAAAACAGAATAGATTTTCAGTCTGGTTGAATTTTGAAAGGCAAAGTTCCCCTAGTGGTTCGTTAGAACATAGTAAAATGAAATGTCAATAAAGAAACATTTTATAATAGGAAGTGAAAAGAATAACACTAATCTACTGAAGTAATAGGAGAAATTTGGGGTGAGTCTTCCCTTTGCCAAGGTGGGAATTCCACTGAATAATGTGCATTCACATTGTCATAAGAATACAAGTAGCCAGTCAAGCGATTGAAATACTATATATAAATTTGGTTTGAAGAAAAAGATTCTGGAATATAATTTCTGTAATTCGCAAAGGAGAGCCATCAGGGAGTGACTTCAATGTGGTTATTTAGAAATTGAGTACACAACAAGTACTCAGCTATAGAACCCTTTAAACTGCATGTCCTGGTTTGTCTGTAATTTATTCTGAAAATGAAAGGATGCTTTCCATTGCACTGTTGCTGTTAAAGACAATCATTTGGGACAATCTGACAACAGCACATCTAAGAAACTCAGGCCCACAATTCTGTCTTTTGTTTTATTTGCAGGGATGCATCCCGCCTCCCTGTATGCTGCCTTTCTGTTTTTCACATTTTGCTGTGACTATTAGGGCGATACTGGTGAATATTCTTTTTGCAGCCTGGAAGGGAGAGTCCATCAGCAAAATAGTGATGCAGACAATCCACAACATGCTGCCAAATCACAGAGTTAATACGCACACACACACGCACACACACACTTATCTTAGTGGCTATTGCTTGCAGTAGAAATCACAGCACTTATACACAAACCTGTGGAGGCTTTAGGCCAGTGGTCTGGCTTTGCAGAATGTCGTGCTGTGAGCATAGGCACTCCTGTTGCTGATCAACACTAACAATGTCACGTGCTTCAGAGAGAAGCACAGGAAGCCCAGGAGTGGCAATTAAAGTTTAGTTTGAATTAGAGGACGTTTCCTCTTAACCTTCATGAGCTTGTGATAGGACCTCAATCTGAAAGACATTTTTCCCTCAGTTATTATCAGAAATATTCATTATACTTATAAATTACTAAACTTGTTTTAAATCCTGTTAAGTCTTGGTGATACTCCATGGTGCTGAGTTAATCAGGTCTTATAAAAAAAACCTATTTGTTACTTAAATTCACTGGCTTTAGATTTCCTATTTAAATGGGCTGAAGATAACTATGTTCAATTTATTTTCTGTATATATATCTGTAAAACAACTCCCATTTAAAACAGTTCTGATCTTTTCAACCTCCTTTTGTGCAGAATTAATTTGCCTCTACCTTTTTATTTAATAATAGTTAAACTTCCTAACTTGAGAATCAATGGCCTTGTCTACATCTGGCCTGCATTACTGCTCTGGACTGCAGGCAGTCTTTCAAGTTATTTGTGCACCCATTGCATTGTGTAGAAAGAAGTGTTTGTCCATTTAATCTCCTTCAGCACACAGAACTTGGAAGAAGCAACTTTGAGAGCTTTTTCTGTTCTCTACCTGCCAGCTGGGTTTGCAGTGGTTCATTGATGGGCTTGGGTGTTTCAGGAGCAGGAGCCTTAGAGTGGCTCCCAGTCCAGCTTCTCAGGATATTTCTAGAAATATTTCCAATGCTTATAGAAGGCAGTGGTGCTGGTGGGAGAAAGGTTGGAAGCGGGCACCTGCAGCAGTGTTGTTTCCTCAGGCTAGGTGCCCTTGCCCGAGCTGAGGAGCTGCACAGCAGCAGAGTGGCAGTCAGTGGTTCTCAGGAGAGTTTTTTCCCAGATGAAATGCAATAGTGATGCCATGGTGCTGGGCTCCCAGTTTCATGTATACACAGAAGAGAGGCAGGAGTAATGGAATAGAAGGAGGATTATCTTATCTTCCAAGGATAGACGGTGTGCAATGTACCCAGGCCGGCTTAGGCTGTCAGGCATGGCTGGAGGCTCCTGAACAGCTGGAGACCTCCTGAACCTGTTCTCAAGTCTTGTTCCTAAGGGTTACAACATCAACAATACTCAAAAGCACAAGATGTACCTAAAGCTCCCACTTAGAGCAGTAACACCTGAGCTGCCTCACAGCAGTCATTTAGAGCATTTCTGAAGGCAAGAAAATGGCTGGCTGGTGAATTCAGTCTCAGACCTTGCCTGAAGCATGCTCTTACACTACATTGTAAGTACAACTGGTGTGGGTTTGAGAATATTATATTTTGCCTAAGACATTTCCTAGTAATTTTTGTTACAGAAAAGTCCTATGAAGCTTTCACTGAAGTTCTGATCAACTTCCAAACCAAGTAAATGAGCCAATAACCACAAGTTCTGCTACACTTGGGGTGGCTCTTTTCCATGTGCCTAGATAAGGTGGCAAGAAAAAACCTTTTGTTGTCCAAAGCATTTGGTATTTTGATTTTCTTCATTGTGATTTTCCTAACCTCTGCAATATTATGAACTAAAACTCTTTCTATAAAAAGTTCTAAAACCACAAATATTGCTGTGGGAGCTCAAGGGAAACTGTCTCATTAATGCTGTGGGAACTGTTGTAACAACTGTATACTTTTACACCTATCCAGCTGAGAAGTAAATACAATATCAAGAAGACAATTTTATTAGCTAACTGTACTGTGAAATCACTATTTCAGCCTATACATTCTTCAGTATCAGAAAAGATGCCGGAATAGTATTAAGCATTAAAATAATTGATGGGTGGAGCTACTTATATACTAAATTTGCTAACGATACTTATATTGTTGGAATCTTGCTGCTGCATAACTGCTAAGCATATTGCTGAATGAGATTAATAGTATTTCTACCCAGGGGTCAGATCACCTTTTGCAGATCTCAGGTAATAGAATCGGTAAAACCTAATTATTTAGCTGTCGTGTTTATTATCAGATGGAATTCCTAGTTATTATCCACTATCTGCTTTTTAATTTTATTTACATGTTTCAACTACTCCGTAGTAGTGTGGTAGTTTAGATTGGTTTAAGTTTGTTTAAACCTCAATTGCCAATTTTAATATGCAAGTGATTAAGTTGTCCAGTTTCCTTTTCTGTCACTGTGCATAGGAATATACAGCTGGGGTTTTTTTGTGAATCCATATTCTTGTCTCTTCAGAGACACTTCGGGTCTTCTAGGTACCTTGAAAACTTGTGTCTTTGCTCAGACTAATGTTATTTCCATCTTTCTGTATATACATATATATATAAAAATTTACTGTACTATTGTTATGCCACCAAGTAATCAAAACCAGAAACTAAAATGTTAATCTCACTCCTCATTCCATTGAGCTTTGAGAAAAACTAGGGGCTTTATAAGTAGGTTGTTTTTTCTGTGATCATATCAGTGTGAAATGTATATTGAAATAAACCTCAGGTATGAAACAATTGCCATGTGGTAATTGTCTTCCTGAATCTTTCTATACATCTGAAGACAGAACTTTGGCCTAGATAATATATTTCAACACATGAACACACAAAAAGAGAAAGAGACGGTTAAATAATGCTGTTAAGATGATAGAAACATACTCCTGAAAATCCAAACACATTAAAATTGCGCTTCCTTGTGTGATTTCAGTTTGGGTCTTTTGTTCATGTAGACTGTGGTGTTGTCTTTTTCTTACATGGGTATGAGTATCTTTCACTTAGGCTCTCACTTCCTTGAGTACAGAGGACAGACCTTTGTGTACTCTGGCATGGGCCAGAGCTCTGTAGAAGAGACTTGTGGCTGTGGCATGGTTTTGCTTCTTTTGCAAAGTGCTTGATGAAAGGAATTGCAGGAATTGCAGGCCAAGTGGGGTAGTTTGAACCTTGGTTTAACTTGCTCTTGCTGAATGTAGCTCTGAAGACCTGCATTCTTACACTGCAGTTTGGTGGTGTTCATTGTTTGGGTGGTGAGTTTAAGACTCTGGAACCCATCTTAAATTTTCAGCTTTAATTATAAAATTTTAGTATTAATTTCCATATATTTTATTGAAATTAAAAAAAAAAGGGGGGGGGGAAGACACTGATGTATTTCTGTTCATGTGGTCCATCTGCAGTTTTGCAAAGAGCAGCTTCAGTAACAGACTTTCCTTCATGTGAGAGAACAGCAGAGCGGATGGGTTGTGGCTGTAGACTGCTCTGTAAACTCTATAGGGTCTGTTTCTAGCAGGGGGCCAGATAGGCTGTAGCACACACGTGCTCCCAGCAGACAAGCAGTGGTGAAATTCAAGTGTCTTGGATTACATGATCTTGGAAAGAACAAGTACTTGCAAAGTCTGATATTGTCACTTATCCCTCTGTTATCTCATGCAGATATGTGTGCAGTACAGTTGTGATAAGAAGGTGCACACTGCTATCTCATCAACTGACACATTTGTGCATGCTCAGAAAGGACAGGATCTGCAGAAATTTTGCCTGACCAGGTTTTGAAACATTTAGTGATATTTTTGAGTTTACAAAAGGCCCTGCTTGACATAAAAACATTCTCTTTAAGTTCTCTTTAAGTTCTATTCCTAAGCAGAAACTTACTGATATCATTTCAAAATCAAGATCTATTGATTTTTTTTATCATTGTCCCAAATATATTTTTCTGAGCCTTTTCTAGGAAATAGCTGGACCACTTTGGTTTCAGTTTTCTATCGGAAGTTCAAAGCAAGTAGAAGGAGGTTTATGAGGGGAGTTTTCCAGCAGTTTGGTGACAGTCATTGTGGCCAGCACTGCCCACAACATAAGGGTCCTGCTCTGAAGCCACTTGAAAGCAGCTCTATGGACAGCTTGTCTTCCAGGCTGATGTCCCACCCAGGAATGTTCTCCTGTTTACCTGCAACATAGCCAGGAGAACCACCTGGGTTCTGGGCACACATTTTAATAATCACAGTTGCCACAGAATCACGGGGTAGTTGCTGTAAAATACAGTTGCCACCTGTGTGAGTGTGAATATGGCCTTCGTAAAATTGACGTATTTCTTCGTATGACAAGTTTCCGGGACAGGTTCTCTTTTCTTTTGCTTCATCAGAGAGTGATGCCACAATAATTGGTTAGATCTGAGTCTCACCAGACCTGGCTGTAAGCAAGAGGTACCGTCCCTGCTTTCGTTCATGTGATCATTCATACTTATCTGACCTCCCCTCCAGAGTATCAGGGGCTGAAACTACTTTATAACTGCTGATTTTCTGCATTGCAAATTGTCTTTCTCTTTTTTTTGTCCAAGACCAATTATTTCTCCTTTCTAGATTCTAAATTGAAGTGAGTCACACTTAAGGCTTTAAGTGTACTTGAGGAAATCCTGCTGAATTTAGTTTAAAGAGAAAAATCAGGTAGATTTCTGTCTTCTGAGAAACTGAATTATGGAGATGTTAGCATCAGATACCCTGGCAGGATTTTATTTCTTTTGTTGGCTTTTTCTATGTTCTTTTATCAAAGAAGTTTAAAACTATTGAGTTCAAACTCTTTAAGTCAGGTTGTTCTCCAGCACGGTTTCTCACTAAAAAAAAAGACTGAAAAAAGTGAAGTGCTATTTCTAGCTGAGGTTATTTAATGTTTTAAAGATGATAATGCAATGTTGCACCTTAACTTTAATATATTCTGCAGTAAGATAGTACAGACTCAGTCACTGCCTTACTAAGATTTTTTTTTTTCTTTTGGTTTGGTTTTCCATTTGTTTTAGAGCCATTCTCTGCTAGCTTGTTATTTCTGCAAGAGGAAAAAACTATGTCAGTGTTAAAAAGATAATACTGTGAAGACATCCACTGAATTATGAAATCGTGCTTCATATGTCTAAATGTTCCAGAGTGAGACCTACAAAGCAGTGCGTGCCTGTAGATGCACAAAATTGGATGTGTGTATATTTGGGTGCCTGCTCTGTTCAGACTCCAGTCTGGCTGCTCGTCAGTCTGCTCCTGGAGCTGTGTAACAGCATTAGTGGGGCAGTGAGCCCAGCTTAATACACCATCATTTTGGTTTGAAAATATGGGGTGTTTTTTCCATATTTTACATGCTACACTAACAATCCAAGTGCCTGTGCAGTTTGCGAAGCCCTTCGAGAGATGAATTTATTATAATACTGTTGTCATAGTTTCCTTGGTCACCTGCCATTCTCCAAAATCTCTGCTGTTGCTTTATTACATCAGTCTGATACTGAAAAGAAGTGAAATAACATATTTGTACTATGCTTTCAAAGCATCCACCAGGATTGCTGGTTTGAAACATTCTGTGGTGCTGTGTACTTATGATGCCTCTGAGCCAGGAATAGAACATTTCAATAGTTAAGGATTCCAATGAGCTAAAAACAATTGCCACAAAGGCATTGCTGTCTGTTGCATCATTCAGTCTTTTCCCACGTTGATGTGCAAGAGGTTATTAAACATGCTGGTCACCCTTGCTCAAATTTACAATTTTTATATCCAGCACACATGCAATGTTTTTTACTTGCACTAGTACATATGTAATAGCATCATTAAAACATTTATGGAAGTCAGTATTTCACTGCAAATTATAAAAAGTGAATCACATTATATTTTACAGGCATTTTAGAAAGTAACATAATTGTCATAATAGTCTGGGGAAAGGGTGAAGAAAGAAATTTGAACAAGTATAAATTTTGGTTGAAACATGTCCACAATAATGATGTTGCCTACCATTTTCTTCAAATTAGGAGAATGAACTTAAAGATCAGAATTTGTCTTTTTGAAGTGTCAGTTCTAAATATTGAAAGTTTTCAGCTATTTTAGGATCAGAATCAACACAATATATCACTTGCTCTTTGGACGGTCTATTATAAAGAATATCATTGTGGTCCTTTCTGGCTTCATCATATGCTTTTAATGTTCATTTGGACAAACTGATTCCAGTGTAATAAATTCAAACAATATACAGCAACTAGGGCTGAGAAATTATTACCATGTAGTCACCAAATATCTAATGGGATTAGAGAAAATAATTAAACACCTAATTTAGAAGTTACATTTTTCTGCTCGCATAATGGCTATAAGCAGTTCATAATTTTTCATGTAATTAGTTATGCAATATAATACTTTTTAAAATATTGTGATGCAGCACTTAGAAACTCACACTTTGTGTGAGAATGTTTATTTCAGAGGTCAATGTTAAACTTTTTACATAGCACAAAAATTTGCCCAATTTTCAAATTTTTACTGATATAATTTCTACTCTGTGATCAGAAGGAACAGTTTTCAGGAACAGTGCAGTGAATCACTAAATTTTCATAATTACCTTTCTTCATATATATTTTAACTCAGCCTTATCATTCATAAAGATGTTCGTGACTGCCAGCTCCTACAGTGAGAAAAGTAACAAAAAAGCTGATGTGAGCATAGAAATGGCACATATTTACGTATTGACCTGTTCCAGTAAATCCTGAATGCTGTAGTGTAAGACGCTAAACATAAAACATATGTTTTGTTAATCATGTCCATCATAATCATTATAGTCTTGGTGTGGGCAGAGGTTTACCCAGTTACAGGTTTATATGCCAAACCTTCACACGTCATTGCTTGCTTAATCCCTCCTGTGCTTAATCCTTGCCATTTTGTGCACAGCCAACCAGTAAAAAATAATAATGAGTAATTTTTTAGCCTAGTGAGAAGGATGCTCCTTTATAGGAAAATATGTGAACTCCAGGTTCTAGTCTGTTAAACAAATAATCATAAGAACTGAAAAAGCAAAAGCCAATGAAAAACAGTTGCAATTAGACTGAGAGCACCAGTAAGGCTATACTTCTGGGAAATGGTGAATTTCCTTCAAATCTTCTCTGAACATGAAGGCCGTATCTTAATGGGAAGTAATTGCACACTATGTTTAAATTAAACAAATGTTATTCTTACGAATCTCATCCAGAAAAAATATCAGCAGCCAAATCTATCCCAAATCTTATTTCCAGTTTCTGAATAGTTATGGGTCTTCAGGTAAATTTATTGATCATCCAACTCCATTCAGAATAAATATTTTAAAGATTAATCTTTATCATATTTTGGTCTCTAGTTATGGATTTTGTGCTCTTGTAGCATCATTCCAACTTTCAGTGAAAAAATTAATTTTGTGATAATTTGTCAATTTACAATACTATTGCCCACATTATTAATTGTAATTAGCATTATCTGATCCATAATCCATGTTTGGCTGAAACTCAAGGCTCTCAGGAGCTAATCCCAAAACATATTGTGAAGTCAAAAACCTGGGAAATAGGATGAGTGGAAAAAATTGGACTTACAGCTACATGCTTGTGAAACCCAGCCAAGAATATTTTGTAAAATTATATTTTACAAAGCTGTCTTCTGAGACTGAAGGTGGCTCTTTAAATCATGCTGAGAGTGGTGTAATCTACTGGTCTGCCGAGAATCAGCAGCCCTGGACTCTGTCCCATGCACTGCCAGGGATTTAATGTGTGACTATGAGAAATTGCATCTATTTTTGTGTTCTAACATCCCCATCTGCAAAAATGAGCATAATAGTATTTGCTTAATTTATTTGCCATTTTAAATCATTGATATATTTGGAAGAAAAGACATTATAAAGCTAATGCTTTTCCTGTGAAATAAAATTTTCCATCTCTTCCACTGAGCATTGCTACCCCTCTATGTGAGCAAAACGTGTTACTAAAGGAAGTATTTAAAGATAATTTCAATAGGAGCAAAGGACATGACATTGTGCCTTTGAAAGTATCCCTATTTCTGCATTCCAGAAGTTCTTATGACAACCATTGCTTCTGTAGGTAAAACAACCATGCATCTAGGAAACAAAGTAGACAATACATATAATTTTGCTAGCTCTAAATGTCATGAGTTTATTTCTGATTAATTTCAGTGCAAGCAAACCTCCTTTCTATTGACTTTAATGTGCACTGGCCCAGGTCCAAGGGATTCAGTACAAGCTGTAGCTACCAATCTCAAAGCAACTTTAACTATGCCACCAGTAATAACAGCTCCACATTCAGAAGCAGGTGCTGTTATTTTGTCAGATTTAATCAGCTAATCTCTTGGTTTAAATATCATTAATCAAAAGCACAGTTTAAGCTATCATATCTAAATGCTTCTTAACATAATGTTACTGTATTTTGTGGATATTTTGGAGTAGTCTATAAGCACGTATCAGTAGTCTTGTGAAAAAAGAAAGCTGAGCATAGAAACCAGATTTGGCATTTCATATGGAAAAGATTCTGCTAAGTTGTTGGAGAATTAGTTATTCAACTACAGATTTGGAAAAGAAGTATTGCTTTGAGCAAGTAATTTAAAGAACAAACAAAATACCTCAGTAGTGAGGATGACGCTGCAGAGAACCATGATTTACCTGAAGTCAGCACATAAACTCTTGAATATAAGGATCCTTGCAATTCAATAAATGCTGAGTTGTAACTAGAGGCAAATTCAGGCTTAATTGAATAGAAACATATCCGCGTATCCTGGAAATCTCAGAAAAGCAAAAACATTCAACAGTATGGCTCAGAAGCTGAAATGCCATCTATCCCATTTTATCAATTTCTCCATCTGCTTCCATTTCAGCCTGCTGATAAGAATATAGAATTCTTTTCTGATTTGCTGTTTATTGCAGATAAAACTCTTTTCATTTCATATATATCTCAGATAAAAACTTTTTCATCCGTCACGTGTGCCTTTAGTGTGTTTCCTTAGAAGTTTTACAGAATAAATAATTTTCACTTACTCTGAAAATACCAAGTTTTGCCACTGCTTGACCTGTTGCTACTATAACTTTATGATTATTAATAGATACTGTCACATAGCATAAAAGAGAGCCCTTTTTTGAGGTACCAAACAAATGATTATTAGCTTATCTCAGCCCAGAAAAACTTGTAAACTAAGAAAACTCTTGACAACTCCAGTGCAGCGAACAAGAATCAGCTTTCAAAATATGTTGAGGGGATGCCTAAATACCTCTTAAAGGTCTTGTTCTGCATGAGATGTAGCAAGATAAATTTAGTTTGATTGCAGCTCTGTGCTTCCAAGTCTGTCGCTAGACTGTTCCTGGGACCTAAGTTGTGTAAATGTGGCTACAGTGAGGGCTTGCTCACTACAGGCTGAGGGCAACATTTCATCCCTTTTGTTCAATGGAAATTCTGCACGTACACCTCAGTTCATAGTGGGAAAAAACTGAGGGCTTGGTTGGACCTGAGAAGAAAATTCAGATGAGAGAATTTAAATCAGCCATTTTGCCTTTCTGAATTTTACACTTTTAATTGGGGAGGGGGTGTTTGTTTACATTCTGCTCTTTTCTTAAGCATCAGAACAGCTGTGTTTAATGAGCTGGAACTGAAATAGGTCAATAAAATAATACCTATGTGGTTACAGAGAATCTACTGGATATGTAAATATGATTAAAAGTCCTACACCTTAGATTAGAATGTGATAGAATGTACAATTAAGGATCAAGGGAATACTTGTGTGAAACAGGAAAGCAAATTTCTCTTTAATATTCAATTAATTTCAGTGAAAAGTATTTAGATTTAAAAGATCTAGCCAGTAAAAGCAAACGTTCAGCAACACCCAAGCATTTTCAGAAGGCATGTTCATTTCAGCCTCCTGAGCAGCCTCTGTATTGAAACACATCTTGGAACCAGAATAAGTCAAAGGCTGAAGCTGTAATGGACAAAAGAAGGAATAAATACAGAGGCTATGTTTATTTCACCCATTATATACCACTGTACATTTCACTTTTTTGGTACACTTGCACTGTCTTTCTTGTTCCTGTTTCTATGCAGTTCTTTAAGAATTTTTTAAATACTTTTGGCAAATAATTATCCAATTATCTAGGCTACCTCAGATCTTGTAGATACTGCTAGTATCTTCTGCCCTAACAGAATCACAGAATGCTTGATGTTGGGAGGAACCTCTGAACTCCACTATCTCATGGCCACTGCAGCCAAGGCTGCCTTTGACCTTCCCATCCCCAAGTCCCTCCTAGTTGGTCAGTATGACACCCAGCAGATCACTTCTCCTCTTTGTCTTCACTTGGATGAGAAAGTTCCTGATGCTCTCCAGGAACCTCTGCTGTTGTCCCTCCAGCAGATATTGGGCTGATTGAAGTAACCTATGATGGCCAAATATGGGGCTGCTTCTATCTTTCTGTAGAAGGTTTAATCTGGTTCTTCTGTCGAAGAACAGGGTCTGATCCACTTGTGCTTCCTGGTCAGGCAGCCTACAGAAAACACAGACCAACCCTTACCTCTCTTCTCTTTAATCCTCATCCATGAATGGTCAGTTGGCTCCTCATCCATCCCCAGGCAGAGGTCCGTGCATTCCAGCTGTTCCATCGCATAAAGGACAACTCTACCTCCTTGTCTTCCCAGCCTGTCCTTCCTAAGGAGCCTGTAAGAAGTCCCCCAACTAGAATACTGGTTTTTGTGATGCCAGTCAGGTTTTCCACACTGCACTGGATCAGTTCACAGACCTTTAGATGTTCTAACATTATTATTTTAGGGGAAGAATGCCATATAAGTGACTAATGTATTATTAGACTTGTGTCTGCTTCAAAAAAGTAGTGGCAATGACACCTTGCTGGGCTGAGAAACCCACCTACACCATCATCAAGAACCAGCAGTCCTGAGAAAAAAAACTTTTTGAAAAATTTTGTATAAGTCACAGCACTTCTTAAGATTTCTGATTCATTTCAAATGCTAATTCAGGGTGAATCAACACAAATTATTAGAGGCAACATGTAAAAAAAAATTATTAAGAAAAGAGGGAACACATTTGTGAGAAGATATATGAGAATGGAACTGAGGATCTGGAAGAAGTATCTCTGGACAGTGACTGTTTGGAAACTGTAGAGAGAAAAGAGGGAGTGAAAGGATCAACAAAAGAAGTAGCTTGTCTGTAGAGAAACTGTCATTCCTGGAGACACGTTGTCCACATTCCATGTTATTAATCATCCTTGGTATCACAGAATGGTTTGTGTTGGAAGGGGCTTTCAAAGATCATCTGGTCCAACCCTCCTGCCATGCACAGGGACATCTTTCACCAGACCAGGTTACTCGAAGCCCTCCTCATTTCTCCTGAAGATTGCAATTCCATTGGAGTTTTTAATGAGGTTATTAGCCCATAGGTAATTATTCCTTCTTCTGAAGATAAAAGGGAAACGGAAGAATCCAGTAAATCGATATACTTTGGAAGCAGAACCTTGAATATAGGGATTTTCCATCCTTGGCATATTTCTAGCTCCATCTTTGTGTGTTCATGAAGTGTTCAGAACTCAGCTGAAGATTAACCTAGTAAAAGATACCCTCAGTCCAGAATGATACCCACACATAGCAATAACTATAGAAAAGTGAAGCACAGCCTACCTTAATCCTGAACTTCTTTCAAGGCAAAATAAATTTTGAATGGAAAAAGAAGCAGGGTTGAAATGAGAAAATCTAGACTTGTGTTAAAACACTAAACTAGGAAAGTCGCATGTTTTATATTTAAAAAAAAATAATAAATGTTGACAGAGCAGCATATATAACACTACGATTTGATGCTATGAGGACTACTAATGTGTGGGCTGAAATTTTTTGATATAACAGACATAAGAAGCTTACATATTCTTAATCTATTCAAGCTATAGTTCCTGGAAGATTGAATTGTAAGAAAAAGTAAATATGAAGCTACTGGTCAAAGATTGCATTAAGATCTCTAATGATAGTAAGAGAAAGTACTGAAAGAACTTGTAACATTAATAATGGGAAGAAAAAGTGGAAAAAATAATAGGAATGTAGAAGGAAAAAGGGGGTAAATTGATTTATTTAATTTAAAACTGTTATCTTACCCATCTTTTAATTCTTTAGTAGATTTTTTAGGGTACATTTATCTTTGCTGCCTTTTTAGATGATAGTGATGGGGTGTTAGTGTACTATAATTTTCTTCTATACTGGAACATATGGCAACACTGTCTGGTTTTGTTATTTTGATCTTTTTTGTCTTGCATCAACTGCATACAAATGGAGTTACAAGGTATTTTCTTTGGCAAATGTGAAAAATAATCTGTGGATGTTGTCAGTCTACTATATGGTTTGGAATGGACATCAGAAAAGAGACTATCCTAACTGAAAATTGCACTTTGATGTTTTCAAAGTCGGCTTATGCACATTTGTTTTATTTCTGTTCATTTAATTAGCTTATATCACTTTGAAAGGGAATGTGAAATGCTAGAAGTAAAACCATGGGCAGAGATTCCCATTTTCTGGCCTCTAGATAACACAAAGGTTATTAAAAATATCCATAAAGATTAAAAAAAAAAATAGGTAAAAACTGGTCTAGGGAAAACATTAAGGGCCTTTAGGTGCTGTCCTGAAGAGATCAAGAGATTATTTTGGGAGAGAAGGAGAAAAGTTATGCAGTTGATTCTGCTCTCTTTTCTTTCTTTCAAACATTTTCATCGATTTATTAAGATTTGCATTAGACATGAGTTTAAATCAAGGACTGCAGACATACACTTTTAGATAGATTAAAAATTGAATTTTGTATTCATATTTGGTATCTCAAGACCATCCATATTGCTGTAATTGGATGAATTTTCCCTTTCTTTAATCTAATATTTTGTTCTCACAAGATCAAGTGCTGATGTCCTTGGTTTGGGTTTTTATTATATTTTTTTTCCTTTTACTGTCACAGTCTTTAATTGTCCTTAATATCAGAAATGCTTAGCAATTTATCAAAATTAAAAACATAAGTGGCCTACTTATGAGGTAATAGCAGTAGTTTCTCTTGAGGAGTGATCTCCTTCTGACCATTAGATTAGCTAATACAACAGAAAAAACCCTGCATCAGTAGTTCCTGTTTTTTAAGACAAGACAGTGGCTAATGGACAGTTGCTAGGGGTTAAACTCTTCTGCTTCCCATCAAGTGGTGACACTGGTGCAGGGTCTTTGGGAGAGGAGCCCACTGTGCTGTAGGGGACAGTCTGGAGCCCACCAGGGCTGGGCAGTAGGGGGGTGCAAGGACCACCCAGGGTGGGAAGCTACTGCTGGTGGGAGATGTAAATTCCTGTGTTCAGGCACAGGAATGTTCCTAGTACAGCAACTTCCACATTTTGTGTCTCTATTTCCTCAGTCCTTCCCCTCTGCTAAATATCCCTTCTTTCTCACTGCTATAGAATTACCCAGATTATCTCAGCTTTGCACAGTGTCATGAAAGAAAGGTTTTGGTTTATTTGTGTAACCTTGAATTGTAGAAGACTTAAAAGTATCTGTAGCAAAGTTGTGTGCTCTGCATCACAATTTGAATCCTTTATTGAGAGCTCCTCCTCATGAGAGATAAGTGTGATTACACAAAATAACATAGTCATCAATAGACCCACAGGAAAATTTCCAGTCCTTTAAAGATAATATTTATTCTTGGAATAAAAATAAATAAACCTATTGCTATTAACAGTTAAGAGAAAGATCCCAAAAGGCTGTGGGAAAACTTTCATAGGAAAGAGAACAATGCAGAATCATGAGCAGGGCTGAATATAATCTCCCATCATTCAGGGATAACTGGATCTGTGAAATGGATTAATTGTTGTCTGGTTGTAGTGAATTACTTTTGCTACAGCAAAGAAGCTGCTGTTGCCTGCCATTTTTAGGTCAAAACAACCTCCAGACTTCAGATCTTGCTGTGTGAACACACTGAATTGAGATTTGATTTCTGGGACCTTGATACTAACGCAGTATTTTTCATTACTTTCATTGGCAATTTCAGTATGCTGTCACCAAGTGTGGAGGGGAATGCCTGTGACTGAGTTTTATGAATAGCTGGTGTCTCCGTTCACTTTAATAAATTATTTCAGAACCTTGGTAATGTCCGGACGGCAGAATTCTGACCTGCAAATCGAACAGTGGGCAGAGTTTAGCTCAGAGAAACTGACATCAACTGCTTTTAACTCCCCTGTTCTTGAGGAACATGAGAATGACCTTGATGTTTGTAGTATTGCAGTTGCTCATGAGGCCTCCAATTTTTCAGGTAATTAGATATCATCATACCTAACACGAGAGTGCAGGATACTGGAAATCTGAGAAAACAATGTGTATTGGGCTTGTATGGCAAGGTTTTGGTGGCAGGTGGCTTCTGGGAGAAGCTGCCAGAAGCTTCTCCCATGTCCAGTGGAGCCAATGCCAGTTGGCTTCAGAATGACCCACTGCTGGCCAAGGCCAAGACAATCAGTGACAGAGGCATCACCTCTGGGATAACATAATTAAGTAGGGAGAGGGGAAAGGAAAAAAACAACAGCTACAGCAGCCAGAGAGAGGGATGAGAATTTGTGAGGGAAACAGCTCTGCAGACACCCAGGTCAGTGCACGAGGGGCAGGAGGTGCTCCAGGTGCCGGAGCAGCTTCCCCTGCAGCCCCTGGTGCAGGCCATGGTGAGGCAGCTGTGCCCTGCAGCCCAGAGAGGTCCATGGGGGAGCAGAGATCCACCTGCACCCCCTGGAGGACCCCATGCTGGGACAGGGGAAGACCTTTATTATATTTTTTCTGCCCTGTCCAGCCAAGGAGGAGAGTGAGAGAGTGGCTTTGGTGGGCCCCTGACATCCAGTCAGGGTTATCCCACCACATAACAGCTAAGTGTTGTGAGCATCAGACGCTTTGGGACAATGTAAATTTAACAGGCCTGATACAGCCCATATTTATCCTGTTTACAGTCGTGCTTCTAAAAAAACTGAGTGGCATTAATTACCTTTATTATAGGAAGACAAGGAAATGCAAATGTTCTCAGGAGGACCCTAGACTGACATGTGAATGGGTTTTAATTTTGTAAAATCCTTGGGATGTTAAGCACTCACTATATTCATATCACTGGGGGCTTTGTGTTTAAACAAACAGCCACCACATGATTTTAAAATCATTTTATACACCCCCCCACCTTTTATTTTAGACTTTGTACAGATATACAGACTCAGCTTCTGCAAACTCAGAAGTAGCAAACATAAACATTCTCTCTTCTTTAGGCTGTATGGTACAAACTGTATGAACATTTGTTCTTATTTTAACTTGTAGAAGACACCATTGTCTTCCATCACTTTTAGTAGACCAAAGGGTATCCTGTTTTTACTGACTCAATTTCAAAAAATAAAATGGGAAAAGAAGCTAAAAATTTAGGAAAAAAAAAAGGGAAGATGGAGGAAATAGTACCGACAAATGAGAAGAGATTAACAAATCAATGAGAGACATAATATATGGTGAAAAATGAGCAATTCAGGGCCAGTCCAAGCAAGACTTGCCCAGCTATCATGGCATGTCTTCCTCCCCTCACTAGCACACCGATACTTTCTCTCAGTATTTCCGCCCTTTTCCCTTAGTCCTCTCTCATCATCTAGTCATTTTAAAATGCTGGAAGGAAAAAAGAGATTAAAGACAAAAATGAGACAGTTGTGAAGCAACACCATGTTCCCTCTTTCCATTTAAATTCCTTTACTGTTAAACAGTACAGATTTTCCTGCAGCACCAGCTGCCTTGTATAATTAGCACTGCAACTGAAAAATGGAAAGCTAATACATTTTTATCATTTCACTGGGTACTAAAAGGCTGGCAGAGCCTGCCACTGCCACAGGTGTTAGAAGCGTTCAGACCCAACCAGTTTACAAACATGGCACATGCACAACTGTTTTTGTCAGTGGAGCAGAGACAAATATGCACCTAAAATGCCTGTAGAATTCAGTTCTCTGCATTTTTAAGGCTTCTAATAAAAGATTGGAGGCCTTTTTTTCCCATGGTACAAAAAAATCATCTTTTTCTGCCAGCACAGACCAGTGAACTGGATGTTAACCAAGCCTGTGGAATGCAAGCACCTAATTACAGATTGAGGAAGAAAGTAGACACTAGTTTAAATCCACAAGTCCTGACTGCAGCTCAGCCCAAAAGGCAAACTTAGGAACTGAGCACACATATTCAGTAGGTATATAACATTTTGCTCAAAATAATTAAAGTTCACCAAGGAAAAACATAACTATCTCTTGGTAAGTGCACACGGTGGATATATCATAAATTACAAAGAAACTTCATTTTTCCCATTCTGCTGCATTTGAAAGCTATGGATGATAATTCCACCATTACTTTTTATATCAGTAGACTGCCTATCAAGAGAGATGTAAAATCAAGTCCCTTCCGGCTCTGCTTGGCTTTAAAATAATAGTCTCTACACCTGTCCAATATAGAAATCTCAATAAATTTTCATCCTCTGGGTTCTGTCTGAAGATGGCCAGTACAGTTTATTAAGTTTTATGAAGACTAAAAATGATTGAAAATAAACATAACCAGCCACTAGAAGTTGTTCTTTTCTGTACTTATCTGCTCTTCCCTGGTTATAATAGAATTATGCATAGTTACACACAGTGACAACAAAATCAATCTTATCATTTCTTCTGCTTGCAATTTCTGCAGTTTATTTGTCTGATGTACTCAGACTCTTTTCTACTGATTTAGGGACAGCCTTGGTTGAACGGCAGCTTTTATATTATCTTTTGGGCCCTCATACATGTATTTTTGTAAATAACTGAGGTTGTAGTCAGTAAGGTCATGCTGCTGCCCTTCGTACTGCGCTTTCTGAACAGGATCTGTTCACATTGAGGGGGCCCAGCCTAATCACTCTGTCTGAATTGTTCTTATGGGCCATAGGGAGAAATCCCAAAAAAATTCCAATCAAATGTCACTAGGTCAGTCTGTAAAATATGTCTTTGTATGCCTCTATCTGATTACTTCTAAGATGGTTTACGGAGGAATTAGAAAGATGTAGAGTCAGGCAAAACTAGGCTGAAGTGAGATATTGCAGTGAGAGATCGGTTCAATTTTTGTGTTTCATGTTCCTATATTCTGTAGTAACTTTGTGGTAGACCCTACATCTTTTGGGATAGGTTGTAGAAGCAGTTTGGAGGTCCCTTTTTTTTTAAGAACTTGTTTAAACCTTCATATTTAAGCAGCTGAAGGGACTGGGGTACAGTAAAGAGCAGAAATTTGAAGACTGGCAGAAAAAGATGCACTCAAATTGGAATTTGTTTATGATGCCACTGAGTTGGTACAGCTTCAATTTGGAGACTTACCTTCAACCATTAAGCACAAATGAAATTAAAATTAATTTAATTTAAATAATCAATTTATATAATACCTGTGCAAAGGCATACACTGAGGAAAAGGTTACTTTCTGTTGGAATTAAGTAGACCAGTTGCTGATTCCAGAATTGCATGTATCAGTATCGTGAAAGTCAGATGTCTCACCTCTCTGGACTGATGCTTATGATAAAGGCAGCCATGACTGAGTAACCTGAAAGTCCCCTGACATGCAAATAGTCTATTGCTGCACATGCCTGAAAAAAGTGAGCAGACACACTCTTCTTCCAATAACTGTTTTTTCCATCTCTCTGTCCCATTTCCATCTCCATCATGCTAATACAGTATCCTCTCAGTCCCCTTTCTAGGGTTTGGGTTGCTACTCTATTTACTCTTATGAAGGTTTTACACTGAGAAGGAAGAGAGGAGGGCAAACGGAGTGCAAAATATATATGTTGTCACTTTTTATAATGTTTCATCACATAAAAATAAAAAATCGTTACTATGAAGATGTAAGATCTACTTTGCTTTCCTTTTATTTTTCTTTCTTCCTACAACTCTTCTTCCATGTTAGTACATGTCAACAATAATGAACATTGAAACATGAAGAAAATCTGAGCAGATCTTCATTGTCTTACTATCCCACACAGTTAAAACTGTTGAAGGAAAAGTGCCTTAGAAACCTGATTAGCTTGTCATTGACACAAATCCTTGTATTAACTGGACACTACAATTACAAAGTGCCCTTGTGAATGCAAGCACATTGTGTCTGGTAGATTAAAAAAAGGACCACACAACTGTTTCTCATGCAAAGTTCCTTTCTGATGCAGAACTGTACTGAGAGTGAGTTTTGGCAGATGGCATTACAATTCAAATAAAGAAAAATAAGCTTATGAATTCGTACATATTTCCTTGTCACTCAAATGCCAAGGGATTTTTTAACATAATGTTTAAAGTATGGAGCGAGTGTCCCCATAAATATCACTAATGCATAATGATGAATAAGTTATAACAAGAAGCTTCAGAAAGCAGTTCCATGCCACCAAAGCAGCTTTTTATTGATTGTGGAACAAAGCAAAAAGTAATAAAAAATGGGACTTTTAAAGTTCTCACCCTCTGCAAGGCAATGAAGCCACTGAGAAGACAAAACCAGACTCTAATCTTATTTCACTAGTTTAAATGAAGAATTGCTGCTTCAGCAGGTGCAGTGTTAACATGAATTTTCCCCAGTGCAATGGGATCTCAGTCATCAATTGTATTGATTTATCTATTTCATCAAATACTGTTTAAACAACTACCGTGTCTGCATTACATATATCCAGCCAAGTTCAGAACTGTGAAAACATATTATTAAAAGCATGGTAGTCATGGAAACAGATCATATAGAAAGTAGCTTGAGGAGGATTCTTCTATCTGATTGCATAGAACTTCACTGGCCACTTGGAAATAAAAAATAGAAATGTAAGATGCCTTGTACTTGATCAGAGCACTAGTTTATTTAATCTGCTCTCAGATTTCCATACAGGGTCAGTATCTGATGATTCAGAGGCAGTTGCAACTCATCACAGATAAGTAATGTACCTTTGAAATTTTACAGTCTGGGTAGAATAGCTTTTTATTTGTAGACCGCCCACAGATAATAAGTTCATTGTAAGCATACAAAGTAGTACTTGGCAATTTTTTTTTTCACATTATCACTACAGATGCTACATTTTTCTATTTCTTTTTATACTACATCTATCCCTTTGTCTCACTGGCCTGTCAGATAAAATCAAGTAATTGCCATTTGTTGTAATAACAAGACAGAAAAAAGCCACCAAAAAAACAAAAAGCATTATTGTGTGTACTTTATTTTGAAACATTGACTCGAGACTCTCAAGGCCCAGTGAGAAAAAGGCAGTCATGAAACAAATGTTTTCTAATGTTGATTGAAATTTTAATTAAAGTTCAGTGTTGTTATTTTAAAAATCATTCAGAAACAAGGCAAAATAACTTGTTTGACCAGAAAGATGGTTAGAGGAGATGAGGAAAAAGCAGCTTCCTCCATGCAGAGGAACAGCATGGCTGTATGGAGCTCTCCTGAGCAGGTGATGGAGAGTCTGTGGGACAGGATCAGAGGAGAGGACAGTAAAGGAGACCATGCTGGGTTGTTGTTACAGATCCCCTGATCAGGATGAGGAAACATACTGTAAACAACTCAAGAAAGTCTCAGATCACAGATTCTGGCTTCCATGGGGGACTTTAAGCTCCCTGACACCTCCTGCAGGGGCAGGAGAGAAACAAGCAGGCAACAAGATTTCTGACAGTTTTGGGGAATAAGCTCTTGCTACAGGTACCAGATGAGCCAATGAGAGGTGATGCACACCTGGACCTGTTATGAGTTAACAGCAAGAACTAGCAGGAGATGTGATAATCAACAGCAGCTTTAGCTACAGTGACCATGAAACAAGGAAGTTCAAGGGTTGTGGCAGAGGAGCTCAGAACACTGGCAGACGTCAGACCCTGACAATGATGCATAGAGTCCTCTGAGAACATTTCTGGACACCTGAATAAGAGGGTGGGGGAAAAGTGTGGTGGGTTGTCCTTGGCTGGATACCAGGTGCCCATCAAGCTGCTCTACCACTTCTCTTCTCAGCTGGACAAAGGGGAGAAAATAAGATGGGAAAAAAAAAACATGGGTCAAGATAAAGGCAGTTTAATAAAGTAAGAGCAATGGTCACATGTGGAAGCAAAGGAAAATATTTTGCTCTCTTCTTTCCATCAACAAGTGTCCAGCTACTTCCCAGGACTCAGGGCTTCAGCACACATAGCCTTTGCTTTGGAAGACAGATGTCATGAATAAAGATTGTTCTTCCTCCTTCTTTCTCTTAGCTTTTATTTCTGAGCAGACATCATATGATACAGAACATCCCTTTTGTCAGTTTGGATCAGCTGTCCAGACTATGTCCCTTCCCAAGATCTTGCCCAAACCCAGCCAACTAGTGAGGTGGGAATGCTGGGGAGACCCCTGTGATGCTGTGCCAGCACTGCTCAGCAGTAGCCAAAACACTGGTGCGTTATCAGCACCTTTCTAGCTACTGGTGCAAAGCACAGCACTATAAGAGCTGCTGTGGGGAAAGGTAACTCCATCCCATCCACATCTAATGCACTGGGAACAGCTAGCGTGGATTTACCCACGGCAAATCATGCAGTTTGCTGTGCTTAAATTACTGAATCTGTGGATGAAGTTAAAGCAGTGGATGTCGTTTATCTTGACTTATACAGGATTTTTTTCTTGTTGTTGACGGTCACAAAATCTTGTGTATTATATTTAAAGCATTAAAAATCTGAGTGGATGGAGAACTGTGCACGTAAGTAACTTGTTGGGTGTTGAGGCTTAGAGGGTAGTGGTTAATGGTCCACACTGTACCTGAATGCCTGTGGAAGAGGAGTATTGCAGCAGTTTATAGATTAATCTGCCCTGTTTGACATCTCTATGTACAGTCTGAAGGAGGCAACAAAGTCAGCTTTGCAGGTGACCCCATGGGGACCAGTCAAGGTCATGGCTGCACTGGGCCCTAGCCAGGCTGGAGGACTGGGCCAGCAGAAACCCTGTGAAACTCAACAAGGACAAATACAGAGCTCTACCCCTGGGCAGGAAGAAAATCTTGAAGCAGTACAGGCTGGGAACTGACTTGTTACACTGCATCTGTAATACTGAATCCAGTTTTTGGACCCCATGATGCACAGGAGTTCAGCAGAGGGCAACCAAGACGGGCAAGGGCAGGGGCACTTACCCTGTGAGCAAAGGTTGAGGGTATTCCGGTTTCCCCCTTAGGAAAGCGTGGCACTGAAAGTAGCACTGGAATGTGTCATTTGGGTTTGTTACAGAATAATAAACTTTTAAAATTTGTTATACTAGAGGTTAAGAGGTGAACAGATAACTAAAGTAGTTTAATTTGAGTGACAAAATACCTGGAAGCCTCACATAAAATTGGTCTGTATTACTAGTAACTACATACTTTTGTATGGATCTTTTTAGGTCAGTAGCCAAATTTGAGGGTTTAGGTTTTATAATAACAGTAAATTCAGTAACTCCATAAATTCACAGGGTATGCTGTTAAACATTTAACAGCAAAGGAAAGAATATAAATAAAGTAAGAGACTGAAAAGCAAATAGAAGAAAAGCCTAACTTCACGACATCATGCATTTATTAGATAGAAAACACTGGTTTGTAACAAGGCTGAATTGATACAGTCAGTAATGAGATACAAGCACTGAAAGATTTGAACATCCAAAAGATCAAAAAGAGTGTTTCTTTTCAGTCTGGTTTTTTTTCAAAATCGAAAGAATATGGCATAAAACAGCTGTGTTAATAAAATCAGTTTCAAAGGCAGGATCTTCCACGTTGGAGCTGTACGTGGCATGAAGCAAATCTGCTGAACTTCAGGAATACGAATTGATAATGTAGCATGCAGTTGATGTTCTCAGGGCTCCTGTTCTGCAGGCAAAATGAGTGTGCCAGTGCCAGTCCCTTTTATGTGCCTGGCTGAACCTTGAACCAGCCAGCGGTGCCACCTCAGCTCCTCGGGCATGGGTCAGGCTCCTCCGGCGAGTTGGCATTTTCCAGAAATGTCCCCCATCCTGAAGGGACTTCATCCTAGCAGTGCCCACGTGGGGTAGTTTAAAGCTATGAGCTGTGAGGATACGAGTTGCAGTGACTCGGTTTATATTTACCCTTTATTATATTAAAAATGAGATAGCAAGTAATTTAACACAGAATTCAGAAATTTTACCAAGCTCTTCTTGGAAGCTAAGGCACACTGCTGTTTAATTATTCTGAGGAAGCCTGGCTGTGTTCCTGTCCAGTCTTCTGAGCAAGAGCTTGCAGCTAAAATGTGAGATATCTCTATTTCACCAGCAAAATGCTGGTCACTTTAGGGGGAACTTTGAGATCAACAAGGAGCTGGTTTAAGATTCTCTCCCTGCAGAAGTCCTGTAACATGAACTGGGCACCTGGCACAAATAATGCAGGAGTACGGACAGACAACAAGATAAAAGGATAACAAAATTGCTGAAAAAATTATAAAGTATTAATAATATTTTTTTCAATGTTTCTGCTTTCCTTAAATCTATTCTTTATGAATACATGGAAAACAGGATTTTGTAATTTGTTTGAAATCTTTTAACAGCAACTCTTAGCTTTCTCTTGAAAAGTTCCATGGAGAGTACTTTTGACCAGCTTCAGCTATTGCCCACTGACCTCTTGAGCACTGAGTTCCTTATTAAACCTTTATTAAGGAAATCATCTCAGGCACTGCCTACAGTAATCTTGCTAAGTTTTCAACATGTAAGTTATTTGCCCCCTTATTTATTTCTAATTGATTGGGGGGTTTAATTTTTATTTGAATGAAAAATTAACAAGCCCTTTATAGACTCATTTTGGTTGGAAAAAAAAATCAAAACCAGTAAAACCCCAGTAATTCAGTTGATACTTCTTCACTGTATTAATGCAAATCTTGATTAGCAGTTGCATAGTTCTGAATGTCAGAGGGATCAGGCACACCCGATGTTAAAAAATATCCCTATTGCTGCCAGTATTTGACTTTGTAACAATGCTGGGAAAAAATATTATTGAATTTATAATAATATTAAGTAATCTACTTTCTACATAATTATGGATGTAGTATGTCCCAGTAAGCTGCACAGAAGGAAGAAGATGCATTTATCAGATGTGAGTGTTACTTAGACATTTATTTCCATTGTGCAAGGAGAAATTTTGCATAATGACATTTTATTCGTGAGAATAAATTGCACATGAATGCTTTTTGATTGCAGACAGAACATAAACAGTCATGACTCTGTGAAATTTACTGATATGAGAATGGCAGTAGGAGAGCATGAGTTTCATTGAAATTGAACTTACGTGGCTTGACTCGGAGGTGGTACATTGTGGATGTTGAAAAGCTTTAGCAGAGAAATTTTCCAGTTTTCATAGCTTCTGTGAGAAACACAGAGCTCTCACAGAATGCTGCAGAAAACTGGAAAATTTCTCTTCTAAAGCTTTTCAGCATCCACAGTACATTCTCTAGGTTTTCCAGATCTTCCACAAAAGAAACAGTCAGTTTGGGTTTTTTTGTGGAGGTGGAATTGTCAGTCCTACCTTTGTTGTTATTTTTACTGAGAGAGTGAACAATTCAACTTCCAACTTTTTTATCTATTTTTTTTCTCTCCCCACCCACTCAGTGTTACCATAGAATATACCTATTGATTTGGTTCATTTTTTGAGCTCCAGATGGAATGCAGATGGGTGACCTAGCAGAATTCACTTAGGTATGGGGGTAGTAGGTTAAGTCATGATTTTTTACTGGGCATTGTTATCCTCTCTTTCCTTATGGCAACCTCTATCAGAGGTTTCGGGAGCAGCAGCACAACCACAATATGTTTCATGTATCAGCTGGTCAGTGTGGACTTGCGCTAACAAAAGCATCCAAACCAAATATCTCCCACCCTGAGCTCCTGAGGGAGCAGCACAGCATGCCAGGAGCAGCATCCCCTCCCTGGGAATCTGTGCTGTGCCTTAGGGTATTACAAGCAATGTTTTCTTGTGTAAGCTATGCAGTGAGGAAAGCTGGTTTAGACTTAGAGATAAATATTTGCAAAGACTGTATCTCTTAGAGAAACTGGAAGACTGTGACACTGCATTGGACCTTGGAGCTGCACTGTTTTGTAACTTTTAACCCAACTCTTTTGTTATCCTTTGTAGTAGGTAACTGGCTTGAAAAGGCAAAATTGAATTTGAAACAGAGAAAGAAAAGATAAGAAGGAAGGCAAGAAACAAACACAGGCTGTTGAGTGGGAAGTTACAATATTTTCCTGAAAAATCTCCTATATAGGTTAGAAAGGGATTCCTGGCCCATGCCAGGGTGTTAACAAGGCAGGTGAACCAAACTCATGTTGACTTCCACAGCTTCCACATACCTACTGACAGTATGTTCAATAACAGCAGGCATTATATTTTCTTTTTCTCTCTCATGCTATATTCCTTTGAACTATACAAATATTTTGATTGCGGCTGAATCAGGAAATATGCCCTCATCTTTTTTTCCAGCCTGTCATTGGGGTAGTGACACAATGCTGTCTGTTGTTCTGAAACCCTGAGAAGTTTTTATGACTCTCTTTAACTCAGTTAGTAAATGATAAACTTCAGAAAAACTAATCTCTGGGCTTGGTAATATACTTTTTCATCTTGGCACTTTGAGATCTAAAATGTATTCCTTCCTCCGTCCCTAGAGAATGTTAAGTGGCACCATTAAAAATCATTCTGAAATGCAACAGCTTTCACAAGGCAGAATAAGAGCATCTGCACCATTAGCATAAGCAGTCTGTGATGAGAAGGCACTACAATTGATTATTAAAGTGACCTGCTTGAATTCATATTAGTCTTTCCTTTTTTCCTTCTTTCTCTTTTCCTTTTTTTTTTCTTTCTTTCTTTCTTGACTTTCATTACCACTGGGCATTTAACTATTAGAAATGCAGTTTCTTCTGAATTAAAAGCTGACCCAGATGGTTACTGAGCAAAGGTCATTTTGGATGGCTGGTGTGGCTGGATGATGCTTCTTTTGTAAGGAATAGAGCATGCATTGTGAAAACTGAAGGGTACAAACATACCATACAGATTATCCAGCACCTCTACATCCACTCATGATGTCAGAATTGCCAACCACTGCAGAAACTATTAATAATTTTTAAATGGTGATTTTACAAATATTCCTGAACAGGCCCTGCACGGGATGATAGGAGTATGTTAGATATTTAAGATTTTTTTTAAAGGTAGATTTTTAATTTTTTTCCTTCTGTACAGAGAAAGCCTTCAGGAGTCAGTAGACGTGGAGGCCATGAGTGATAGAAGTGTTGAGCTCATGAAGATGAAGATGTCTGACATATTATAGCACCATGTCCATGAACTACTGCTTGCAAAAATTTTACACGAATGAGCATGCTGATGGTAACAAATGAATATGAGCTGTAAGATATAGCTCTTTTCCCTATTCACATCATGGTGGCCATCAGCAATCTCCTTCACTAGTGTTATACAACAATTCTCTTTTACAACTATTTACTGTTCACTTTCATCCCTAATGATCATCCCTGGGCACAGTGAAATCAAAAGGAGAAACCATAGTGCCCTCACCCCTAATCTGGCAAATGCTTAGCTTCCTGTTTTATGAAGCACTAAAGTATTTCTGTCCTGTAATCTTTCATTTCAATAGTGAAAAATGGAATAGATGCCACTATTTAATGTAATGAAAAATAATCACAGTGCTCCTGAAAGCTAATGTAGCAGAAGATTCTTTTTATAGAACCTCTGTAGTAAACTACACTCCACTAACCTTATGTGCCATACTCAACAGGTGGGGGCCTGGGGTTTGTGCTCTAGCAATTCTGTTTTACTGGTCAACACAGAATTTTAATTAAACATAGCTTATAGGCTGAATCTTAAATGGAATAATAAAATTAGAGCATAACCTTACATGGAGTTTATTATGGTACACAAAGGTAATCTTGTTTTTCTTTCTTCTGAACCCGTGGCTATCTTACGATGTTAGATAATCAGTGGTTCAATCCATGCATTTAAAAGTGGGTTTTCCTTAGTATGTCCAATTCATTAAATTTTTACAGACTTTTACACTAGTAAATGGAATTTTTCTTTTTCCTTCTCAGTAGTTGTGCCAGTTCATAAATACAATTAAGTATTACTTTAGGAAAAAATAGGCCAATAGGTTAATAGTGAATCCTCAATTATTTCTGATTTTCACAATAATTTAAAATAAAATATGTCATCTGCATTCATATACTTTAGGTGTATATACTTGCATAAAAATACCTACTTTTAAATTTGGACAAAATGATTACGTTTTTATTCACTTCTTTCGTAATTGGAAAAAAAATGCCTCTACTAATGCACTTTGGGAAAGGAACCCGTGCACACCTGTGTGTGTATGTATATGGGGATGTGTGTTCGTTTGTGTGTATTTTTAGGCACAGGTTTTATTGGTACCCATCTGACTTTTCTCTAAGGAGATGTAATTTTAGATGGACAGATGTGAAAGCAATATTAAGTTAAATAGGGGAAGAAACCTTTGCAAGTTACACGAAAATAAAATGCACTAATAGTACTTAAGCTAATACTTTATATTCATTCTGTGTCATACTGTTTAGTAAGAGCATCATTTTTCATAGCAGATTTTTGCCTTGTTTATCATGCATGAGTTGGCAATGAAACACTGTAGGGACAGTGCAGGATTTGTGCATCAGCTGATTTCTTTTGTGAATATTTATGGATTACATTACACAGTCTTGTTCCAAGATACACAGGACTTTGTAAGAGCCAGTGTAGGGTGACTCACCTCATTTTACTCAAGGTCTGTGAAGATCTGGAAAGAGCATCACCAGGGCTTTCTAGTGCTTAGAGCCTTGACATGCCAGTCACATGCCCCTGCAACAAAGCAGGTCAGCAGCCTCCTGGGCTGCCTTGCAGAGCATCACCAGCAGATCAAGGAGATGATTCTGCCCCTCTACTCAGCACAGGTGAGACACAGCTGGAGCGTTGGATCCAGGGCTTCCAGTACAGGATAGACATGGACACAGAGGAGAGAGTCCAGTGAATGGCCACTAAGGTGATTAAGGGACTGGAGCATCCCTCCTATGAGGAAAGGCTTAGAGACCTGGGAGTGTTTGGCCTGAAGAAGTGAAGGTTCAAGGGAGATTTTATCAATCTTAATAAGTACGTGAAGGGAGGTGCAAGGAGGACAGAACCAGGCTCTTTGCAGTGGTGTGGTGACAGGACAGGAGGCAAAAGGGCACAGAGTTACCCAGAAAGGTTGTGGAGTCCCCATCCTAGGAGATATTCAAGCACTGACTGAAGGTGGTCCTGAGCGATCTGATCTGGGTGACCTTGCTTTGAGCAGAGGGGTTGGGCTAGACAACATCCAAAGTTCCTTTCCAACATCAACCATTCTGTAATGCTGTGACCTGCTTAAATACCTTATGCTGCATTTATTCCTATGAAGTGACAATAACAAAATAGCCCTGACAAAAGCAGTTCAGAGTGTGGACTTAGGAAGGTTTCAAAGCTAACAATATTCTAAGAATAATAGGAAAAATTGAATATCAACATTAAGCCTTCTGTTAAACACGTGGCATTTCTCATCTGCCTCTCTCTGGCAGAGGGTTGTATCCTTCATTGCAGGATTGGAATAGGCTGAGCAGGAGCATCCCCCGGGGGCAATGTGACATGAAGACCACAGCAGTCTAAACAGGTTCACTCAAGAAAGGATCAGATATTACAGATGCATTTAAAGGAGAAGTAACAAGCAGAGATTAACATTGCCTTTTTACCCTTTAGCCTCCCTTTTGCCGCTAAGGCTTTACTTTCCTAGTTGCCCCTTTGAGCATGTCAATAGTTGTCTATTCATATTGTCAGTGAAAAAAAAACCCTCAAGTCATCCAGGAGTGCTTCTTTATGTCCAGTTTAATGACGGTTCAATATGATCTACATCAGTTCTGTTCTGTCTAGTTCAGTACTCATTGTCTGCAAAAAGTTACTTTAAAATAGCGCAACAGAGTTTAAAAACAAAACAAAAAAATAATCTGAGATAAGGAATTCCAGAAACAAATTTCCATATAGAATCTCATTACCACTCCCCATACACCGTGTCATACTCTTTAACTGCACAGAAATCAACACCTGTGCATGATGGGAATGCCCATCCTTTTGTGAGTCTCCTCCATCAAAGTGTCCACATCTGGCACTGAGGTTTTTTACTCTGTTCATGTCAGCCGAGGTACTTGTTGCCTCTGTCTGGTGCCTTGTAAACACAAGATGAAATTCTGTTGGCAGTATAATAATTTTTAAGCATTTGATGTGAGTGATAATAAAGTAAGTATGGATGCACATGAATATATATGTGGCAGTTTGGTTATAAATGAAGGCAGATTGATTTTCAAGATTATTAAATTAATATTTATAACATTTTGATTGTTAAGACCAGAATGTTTTAGGGATCTCTGTTCTGCAAAATGTAGCTAGCTTTATGTCCAGAGGATGCTACAGTATCTTATTTTAGTTTGTACTTCCATGTACTGCTCTGCACTCCAATGTTCCTGATATATAACTAAACTTTGGAACAGGATGCCTTTGGAGACTCTGGAATTGCCATCAGAGTAAGATAAGTGGTGCAAACATTTCAGTATACTTAACTGTACTTATATGGCAGGAGGCAAATTCTTTTTGTTCTTCTATGCCAACTTTTCCAGGAGTCCTAAGAAAAAAAGCTCAAAAAGCAAAATAATTTTTTTGTGTGTACCTATTTGTGAAAATAGAATGCCCTCACTTCCTCTGGCAGTGATGTCACACAAGATGTGCTACAGTTGTTGGCTGGTACAACTGTTGGAACAACAAAGTTCAACCAAAATGTGTTGCTTTAGAAACTGAGAGCTGGTTTTGCATGCAAATTTTTAAGTTACTGCTACTTTTGGCTGCCATGGGGTGTGTTCAAGATTTGGCATTTGCTTTGGTCACTGTATCTAATTTCACTATTATTTCCCTCAACACCCAGCAATGATCCACAATTTTGTTATTAGAAATCTAGCATTCTGTACTGCATTTACTGAGAGAGATAACTCTTTGTTTTTCAGAGCTTCCATATGGCTGGGAGAAAATTGATGATCCCATTTATGGCACTTATTATGTTGAGTAAGTTCCCAAGTTCAATATTAAGTTGCTGTTAATATGTCATAACCTAATACTAGCACCCTCTGCAATGCTCAGCCTGGCAAGGAGTGGGTACAATTACTTGGCATGTTAAACTAGGGGTATACCAGGAATTCTCAGTCATCAATGCAGCTAATGTATCCAGATATATTCAAAGTGTCCCAATCAGTGACTCAGGCATTCAGTCACTCTCTTTATCCAGGGTCTGGTTTCAAGGTACCATTCTAGCTGATAGCTGTGCAAAGAACATATTCATTAAGGAGATGTTGCATTTTCAATGTAAGCTTTGGATATCCAGCAAGGTATAAATCTTGTTAATCAATGAATAGAGCAAAGCATACTCATTTTAGCTCAATTAAGATCCTTTTCTGATGACTCCTCAATTGCTGCAAATCAGGTATTTATACTGTTTGTACCAGAAGTCAAATTATTTATATGCTGCATATAAAATTTTAGGGATGTTATGTTTTATCTTGTATTTAAAAGTGCAGCTGAAAAGAATATAAATTCTATTTTCATAGCACAATCCTTGCTTTCCTTTTCTTCAGATTATATTTTAGTCATGAAACAAGAAAAAAAAAAAAGATGTCTTATTCCTCTATGGAAAGGCCAACAAAATGCCTTTGTTTGAAGTAATGGTAGAACCTGGTGGAACCTGACCCCAAGACACCTGGTCAGTTTGTACATAAAATATGTAAATCTGAGAGATTAATTCCTCTGCTTTTTAACTTAGCACAGTGAATGAAACTTATGCAAAGTAAATCTAGATTCAGATTGTGATACTTGTTTGGGAGGGGTCAGTTCTCATTCTGCTCTCTACAGGCAGTATGCAGGAGTGGAGAGAGAAAACCACTCCTGTCACTGTGCAGACAGCACTTGAAAGGTTGAGAAACAACTATCCATTAGTGCCTTTTATTAAACAAGAGAGATCTTTAGAGAATATGGCCCCTGACCTAAAATCTCAGTTTGAAATCCTGACACTCAAGCAGTATATTCATCTAGCTGTTTCATAGAAAATAGAAAATTTCCTTTGCGTGTCATATTATTACTTTAGTCTCTTGAATCCATACCAACACACTGACTGCAGGATTGCCCTGGACAGGCATTGGGGATGCAGCTTTTCCAGACATCAGAGTATGCTGCTGTTAGCACGCCAGGGTTCAGGTGCGCAGGGAGATCAAGAAATCATCTGATTTTTGGAGGTCTAGAAGATGTAAGATGCCCCTTTCTTACATGCTGTCACAGCAGCAGCTTGTGGATGGCCATGCATGTTCCCCAGCCTTCTACAAAGCAAACAAACTGAAAATGGTGTTTGGTCACTGCACTGCTGACTCCTTCTGACCCATTCTCCAAATGCCAGAGCATCTGCTCTTCTTCTTTGTCACCAGCTTGCTTCCTGCCCTCAGGTGAAAGAGCCAGCAGCACCATCTAGTTTGCTGCTCAGCTCAAGTCACCTTAGTCAGTCCAGATTCAAGCAAAAGGATAAGTTTTGAAGTCCCTACTAATACCATTAAATTACTCTGCCTTGTGATGCCTGAGCTCTTTTATGATGTCCCCAGGTAGGTAGAGGCTGCAGTTCTCATATCATTTTGTACTTAACCCCCCACAAAGATTTCTGCACATGCAGTTATGCAGCTGCTGGGTGTAAGGGAGGCTTCTGTCCCAGTGGTTTTTAGTGTATTTTGGGGTGTAACAGGTGTTGTGCAGTTTCTGTGCATTAATCTCTTACTGAGACTCCGCTTGGTTGTTAGTGCAGCCCAAGGCATTCTGGCACCAGCAAGGCTCACACTCCACTGCAGAGTCAGAAAAGGAACAAGTATTTACCTGCATTTCATGTCCAACCATAGGTAAACAGACACAAGGCACCAGGCCCAGATGTTATTGTGCAATTACGTATTTTGAGGCTGTTAGTGAAAAATTTATTAATCCTACCACAGATAAAATTTGTGGACAGATACATCAAACCTACTGCAGTCTCAGAGGTTTTTAGAAGTGGAACGGATGCTCATGGTATGGTATTACAACTGCAGCCCTGCTAAATTCACATGGAATTTTATAGCCAGTAAAATGTAGCTGTAGTTTAATTTGCTGTCTGAGCTCAATAAGTTTCAAACATGTGCTTTCCATTTTTTCCTGCTAAAATATATAACAGTCACAGCTTTTTTTATTACCAGTGTTCAACAGATGAGTTCATTTTTAACTAGATAAAACCAGATTACAATAAACTCTCTTAATTACGTCATAAAAGTATGTAAATTATGAAAAGCAAGATTACAAACTTCCACACATTCAGGTCCAGTCCAAGTTTACATGCAGGCCTACAAAGTCCTCATGAAAGAAGGGCTTATACTCTTCTCACTGAGATACTTGTATCCCATGGGAAGTTTGTAAGGATGAGCAATGAGGCAGACAGACTCCATTTCGCCTTACAAGCAGTAGCCATGTTCAGCTCAAATATTCTAAGACCAGAGAAGAAGCTAAAAAAGAAAACAGACCAAAATGAAGAAACTTAAACCTCTTGCTAGTCGAGTTGATAAAGACTAATCACAATGTATTTGCAAATTCTGTTTAAAAAAAGGTCTCCAGTATAACTACCTCTCTTAATCATGCATTAATGTAGGTGTGAGATATTATTATAATTTTAATTTGCTTTGTTATGCAGGTCCAGACTTCATTTGTAATGTGTAGATGTTTGACATAAATGAGAAGTGTTTGCTAATATGTTTGTTAACCTTCATGGAATCTGGCCTTAATCTGTAAACTAAGAGCTAACAGCACTGAGCTGTGCAGAGCTATGGAGAGAAAGTAGTCATTAGAGTGCACTGGGTCTTTCAGGATTCTAATTGCCAAAAGATTGTTTCCCTCTTTAGGGATGATTAAGTACAACACAGAGCTCAATTTCCAGGCATGGGCTTTTTAATAGAACAGCTAAATTAGCTATACAGGTCTTTACTCTGGAAAGTTGACTTACAACTTCTGACAACAATCTGTTACTACTCAAATAGAAAAAGTTATCTCAGATGTTTTTGTCATTATAAAGTGTTATCAACTGAAAAATGTGAATAGAAACAGTAGATAAGCACTAACAAGTTATGCATTAGAATATCCATTTTATAGGCATCCTGCTCCCCAGAATTACTTTGTTGGGTAATAGGCAACAATTTCAAAAGCTATAGGCAAAAACAGCAAAAAAACCCCACCCCATATATTAAAATTGCTAAGAAAAGCAGATAGCTTAAACTCCTTCTACTGGTGCACATGCTCTGACCTGCTACCATTGTGTCAGAACTCAGTACCTTGACCATCAAGGTAAGTCTGCAAATTAGGCCCTACTGCCCATACATCTCCTAAGGATGTGCTTCAGTTGTCTTGAGTGCATCTAACCTGAAACTTATCACAGAAACAACTTAGCCTGGCCCCACTGACTGATGAGAGGGCAGAACTGTGTCTGTGTCTTACAGGCTGGCTGCTGGTGGTGGTACCTCCTCATCACACAGACAGTATTTTGACTTCACAAGTAAATGCAGCCCAAAAGCAAATCCTGTCTCTGAGGGCTTGTCCCCAGTTAAGACACAGTGAGCTAACAGGGGCCAGCAGCACCAGCCGCTCCTCCTTCTCTGCACAGCCACAATGGCACTAGAAGAAATTAGGTGGATTAGGCTTTGGATTAGGCTTTTAGATTTAATACATATTGTATAAAATAAAGGAAGAAAAATTAAGTTAGAATTGTTCACTGAATTAGATCGTATGAGAAATGAGCAATACATTTGGGTTACCATCCAAAATCTGTTTTAACCAGAAAAGCACTTATTTGTAACCATCTCTGAAACTCTCATTCGGCTTGTCTTATGAAGGCCTAGGCTAGTAATATATATTTTGTATGCCGTTGAAGTAGCTAGATGAAAAGCTAGAATGTCCTTTGAAGAGAATTACTTAGCTTAATAACTTCTTTCTCAAGTAAACTCATCAGGAGCACTTTTTCTGATTTAGCCATGAAGCTGTATAGCACTTAAAATTGCATAAAAGAGATGTGTTTCGTGTATCATCAGTCTAGGAGCATAATATAGTGTTACTGACTGATAAAAATGACTGATTGCCAGTATAATTTTCTTTTCTTTGACTCCTCTTGGACACAGTATTTAATGCAGTTTTTTTAAATTAGTTGGAAATTTCACATTTGTGCTTTTGAGACTGCACACTACCATAAAACAGTCAAAATATGGATATAAGTTGGAGCTTAGAATTATTAAAGTTGCACCAACAACATGAGGTGCTTCAAGTACCTCTTTTAGTCTTCCTATCTGATCTGATAGGACAAAATGTCGTTTTCAAGATAGTAGTTAGCGAAGAGATTTCTGTGTGAATAGACCAAACCACAGCTTAAATTCTGCCTAGAAACTGTAGGTAGGCAGTAGAAAACAGGTTCTGGCTGTGATGTCAGTACCACAGTAATTAATCTTTCTTGAGCCATGAACACATCTGATACTAGCTAAAATCCCAACTTCTTTTATATCACAGAACTACATATAAGCTGAAACTTAGGCCTGCAAGGGCCCTCCTGCAGGTCCGAGATGTGCCCTGCAATTATAACATGACACTAAGCATAGTGCAAGGTCCTGAACGAAGATCCTGAGTGTAATCTTGGATATCCATTACATCTGCATTATATGGCACAAAAGCCATGGGCAACCTAAGCTGTCATGGAGGGCAGCTGGAGAACAGGGCAGGATACTTCAGAGCCTCTAAAGTAAGCGATGATCCCTGTGTTGAAGCAATTGACTCAACCCACTGTGTAGCAACCCTGGTTTTGACCTTATGAAATGCTAACATAAAACAAGCTAGATATTGTACTCCATATCTCCTACTGGAAGCTGTTTTCTAACTTCATGCTTCTCCTGTGAGAAGCCTACAGACTTCAAGTCTGAAATCCTGGCATCTTTAATACATTCTAGTATTTACTTCCAAATGTATTCATAGAACGCAATTATATATCAGAATTAATTCTGCTCGAATAAAAAGCTAAAACTCCTTTGATCTTCTGTAACAGAAGATTCTATTTCATTGGTCTTCCTGTAAAACCTTTCATATAGATTCATTTCATTTGATCATGGGTGCTCAGAACTTTATGTAGTATCTCAGTTTCATCACTGTCTTGTTTAAAGGCAAAAGCAGTATTTCCTGTATGATGTGGAAATACATCACGTGATAAACACATCACATAGTTACTTTTTTCATGCTTATGTTAATAATTCATTATTACCTTATTTAATGCACATAAGTCTTGCTTTCTCCATTTTTAACTAGTAAAGCTTTTCTCCCTTTCATCGTAAGTTTCTAGGTTTGCAATAGAATAAGGTGCTGAAGACCCTGACAATTACTAGAAAAAACAGAAAGCAAAAGTCTAGGGAAGGAATGCCTACAACCTTAAACAGCCTGTCTGAAGAAGGAAAGAGATGAGAGGAACTTTCTCTGTCTGCAACATAGACCAAAATTTACTGAAAATTATTAATCAAAATTTTAGAGACTAAGTTAGCAGCCACTTGAATGAGTTATAGCCATGTGAACAAAGTAGCAACTTCAGGATTTATCACATTTACTTCATCTCATTAAATCAAATATTCTTTTACATGACTGAAAGTCTTTTCATTTCATTAGCACTGGCCACTAAATCCTATTTTGCAAGTGTATTGCACTCCCATAGGACTTGCTGCGTTTCCTCTACCTCACTTCCTAATGGCAATTCCACTTAATTTGTTTGAAGCAGTGGTAGGATCAGAATCCCAAAGGACCTGAAAAGTGCTTAATGTGGTACAAAAGGTCATTTCAGTGTGAAAAAAAGAGACCCTTTTAGGATCTTAGAGTTTTGAAAGTTCCCAGGTCACCTATCCAAGTGCTTAAAGCCCATGATTGGGACTGGATTTTCAGAAGACCTCAGTAGATAGTAGCCCAGTGAGAATAAATAAGGAGTGACATAATCCTGCCCTTCTGTACATATGTATTTGTTTCCCCAGAACAGTGTTTGAAGCACAAGCCCCTTCTCTTTGCTGTGATTCTGTTGTGATCCTATCTTGCAGATTTGTCCCATGCAGCCTACTACATTGTTTTGCCTTCTTCAGAAAACATGCAAAACATATCCCAGGACAGGATTGTAGGATTGCTCAGTGATTGATAAAATGTGTGCTTTGAAGAATTAAAATCAAGAATATGGTGACAGCATGTAGCAAACATCATAGTTCTAAACACAATGCAGAAAAATAGTGGTGTAATGACAGAGATGTACTTAATGACATGTGGTAGGAAATGTAAAACATCAAGAAAAAATATGTATACTAACTTTTCTTGTATTTCATATATGATCTATGTAGCTCTAATCTACCATCTAACTTAGTTTCTGAGTCTGATTTTTCTGTACAGCTGAACAGATACACACCACAGTATTAAAAAGGAATAATCTTCAATTTATTACCTATGTTAGATTTATTTCTAAATTGCCATCATAAAAGCACTCTGTGTTCTAGGCTTTTCTGTTTCTGTAAGTGATTGAATAGTTTTGCTTACGACTAATTGATAATAATGCACAAAACTGGTTGAGATCCTGTGAATCATACACAGAACACTGGTCATGCTGAAGACATGAAAAACTGTTGCTGTAGCATGTTTCAGCAGTGCTGCTGTTTAATATGCAGTCCCATGGATCAAAAGCATTTGTCTATAGCAGAGTTCAGTGTATTGAAGTGATAGGATGATGCTCACTGCTGTTCATTACACAGGGCACTGGTTGTATATTCTCATCCCCAAGGAAATTGTGTGAAATGTAAGGGACATACTCAGACCCGTTGGGGGTTCATCATGGTTTTACTCTCTAACCACACACGCGTTAGCCACATACAGCACCCTACTGTGAAAATTATCATTTTACCCAACTGAACCCAGTTTTTAATCAAAACCAATTTTTTTCCAGCCACATAAATAGAAGAACTCAATTTGAAAACCCTGTGCTAGAAGCAAAAAGGAAGCTACAGCAGCATAATATGCCCAACGCAGAACTTGGAACAAAGCCTATGCAGGCCCAAGGTTTCCGAGGTACAGTACTGTGGCAGCTATCTTAGTTACGATGAAAGATCCTGCTTTCCTGTTTATGTGACAATGATTTTGTCATAGTCTGATTAAAAGAGTAGTGTTGCCAATTCTCGAAAGGTTATCACCTACATCTTAGCAATTTTCTCCCTTAAATGTCTGAATTCCAATAGTTGCAGGACTGGTGAGCCAACTAAAACCTTCAGAGGTGCAGAGAAAAAAACAGAAAAGTTGAATCTAGTGTTTCCTAGAGGCTGAGAAACTGAAAGCAAAATAAGACTCACAAAGTAATTTTCTAAATAAAATCATAAATTCTGTTCCTGAGAATGTACGACTCTCTCTTGAGCACCCGAGGTTGGCAACGCTGAAATAATTGTGCTTTCTCTAAATTACTCTTAATTGATGTTTGGTATGTTTCTAAGCTAGCTCATCTAGCAAGTATCAATTAAGTTAAAAGCCTCAAGCACAGTATTATAGGAGTTTACAAGAATGCAGCCACTTGGTAACATAAAAATTAATGCGCTCAAAATGAGCTGTGTAAGAGCAAACAGTACTGGTGCAGACAAATTAATTTTAATGTAAGGTTATAGTCAGAGAATGAAGCTTGTTCTCCTTTGTAACAGTAGAAAGCTCCTCATCAACCTTACCTAGACCCAAATTTGCCCGCCTGTGCCCCGTTCCAAAGAGGTCCCGCAGCGTGAATGACCTGTCGCAGTGCCGGCGCGACCCCGCCGGGGCGCACGGGCTGTACGGTACGTCCCCACTGCCGCCAGCCCCACTGCCCTGGGACCGGCTGGGGTCACAAACTCCGCACCTTCCCCAACCCTCCCTCACCAAATGCAGCACGGGAGAGAAGCACGGGGAGCCACCAGCACCCACACTGCACCCCGAGGCACGCGAGGAGGGGACACAACGCTTGCACAGCAGTCCATGTGTGTCACTTGTTGGATGCCTAAAGCCCATGTGTTTGGAGAGGAAAGCTCACCTAATATTTAGCTCTTCTTGGTGAGAAATGGAATGAGATATTCACAGAGGATATTTTCCTCATTGCGGTTGGGAGGGAAATTATGAAGGACGTATTACTTTGTAGACAAAGCTGAATTTATAGTTTAGGAAAGAGGTTTTTAAATTACCTCACAGATCATTTTTATTGTTGTAATTATTTTAGCTACACAATATCCACTTTTAAATGGATTTCTAATATCAAAGGATATTTATATCTCTTCACTTATGGCTGATCTGCCATAGATAAGAAATATGTTTTAAGCTTTGTATTAGTACAAGAACTCACAAATATTTTTTCCTGGAATGCCTGCACTCTTTATTTTCTTGCCTTTGATACACTGTCACTTGGTGTCAGCCAAGTGTTATCTTCTGTCCCTGCTGTGTTGTGACTAGATCAGAACTTTTGTCTTTCTTGTCTGTGTTGACTGATGTAGAAAAACCACTCTTCACCCGTGATGCATCACAGCTGAAGGGGACTTTCCTCAGCACAACTCTTAAGAAAAGCAACATGGGTTTTGGATTTACCATCATTGGTGGGGACGAGCCGGATGAGTTTCTCCAGGTGAAGAGTGTAATTCCTGATGGGCCTGCAGCACAAGATGGGAAAATGGAAACAGGTAAATATGAAGGTTCCTCTGTTCTTTTATATAAGAAATAGAATGAGAAATAGATTTCTGAGTGCCACTCTCTCCATGAATGCATACATTTTCCATATGACTTTCTGTGTTAATATGTAGAAAAGGTAAGTTTCTTGGTAAAACTTTCTTGTAATTTTTCTTTCTAATAAATGCCAAGTAGCTTATTTTTCCCATTTCCCAATATTTTAGGGGAGAAAAGATCTCTGCATTTTCCTAGATAAAAATGGGATATGGTTTATAGGCTGTTTACTTGAGGGAGTCTGTATGGAAAGAAAAGAGAGAGAGAGAACACAGACTACTAAGTGCAAATTTATTTCTTTAGAAAGGATGGTTTTGCAAAATAATCAGTTGAGTCTGATCCAATACTGTTCTCATTAGAACTATCACAACAAGTGTTTTCAGTGTGGCATATGGACACATAGGCATTTGTGTCCTATTAATAACAAATCTGTGAAAACTCATGAAATAAAAGAAACTTCCTCTGAAGAGATTTAAAGCTGCTCTGAAGATCTGGACCACCACTGCAAACATTTTCATGTTCACAGATTGATAAAGATTGCAAACCACTGTCTGAAAGGTCACATCAGGTCTATGTATGGATGAAACTCTTTAGAAGGAAGATGAATTCAGTTTCTAAGCAGCTGTCACCTTCCTTAGGAAAAGACAGTCAGAAAATAATAGAATAATTTCAGTTGGCAGGGACTTCAATCACTAACCCTCTGCTTAAAACAGGGCTAACTTTGTGATTGGATCAGGTTTCTCAAGGTCTGGAGAAAATTTCATGAGACACAGATTCCACAGCTGCTGTGGACTCCTGTCCCAGCGTTTCACCACTCTCATGGTGAAGACTTTTGCCGAGAAGTTGTGGATGCCCCATCCCTGGAAGTGTTGAAGGCCAGGTTGGCCAGGACCCTGAGCAACCTGGTCTAGTGGGTGGCAAGGGAAGTAGATGATCTTGAAAGTCCCTTTCAACACAAACCATTCTCTTGCTGTGTGATTTTTGTTCTTTAGGTCTGGTTGGGCTTTCCACAGGTGCAGCTGGTTAGTAGGGACTGAAGTCCTGTGTTCCTGTGTTTGTGCAGCCCTGTCACTCTGTACCATCTCTCCCCAGCAGTCCTTGTTCCTCAGATAATAAATCATGCTGCACATTGGTAATGAGACGTGCATAATTGATCCTTCCATTTCTCACCAAGACATTGTAATAAAGACATGGTAGTTTGAGATTTTTGGTGCCTTTGCAGAAAACCAAGTTCATGGTGGCCAGAGTCACTGTGAAGATAATTTTCTAAACTTTGATAACTAATCATTGTGGATGGATCACAGCAGCAGAGAAGGATCCTTTTAGTGTGTTACAGTACAGGGAGCAGACACAGAAACTCACACAGGCACAGATGATGCAAGTGCAATAGTCTGAAGTGATTTTTCTGGAAATTTCATTTCATCCTTCTCTTATTGTTGTCAATTTCTTTATCCTAGTCATATTCATATGTCAGAATAAATCACCCTGAATTCTAGTTTATTTTGTAGGACTCTCCAGAACTCTGCAAGTAGGAAGTGTGAAGTTTGTGAAAAGTATTATTTAAAAAATTTTTTAAAAACCAAAACCAAACAGAATTTGCTTGAAATTTAATGTTATACCCAGCATGATGTTTCTAATGCCAGATAGATAAACAGAAAATTTATATGAAGAAGTAAAACGTAAGAAAGAAGTAGAATATAGATTTTTGGCACTGATTTTGTAAAATACATTAGTCTAACAGCTTTTTAATTCTCAGTTCTTGTTGCCATTTTAACTTAATGCAGTTTAGTTACCAAAGGCAAAATTTATTAAATTAGGTGATTAAGTGAACAAAGGATACAACAGACTTCCTGAAGTTCAGAAGATTTCAGTGACATAAACTTAATTTTCCCTAATATTTTCATACTATCTAATACATGACATGAGAGCCTGTCCTTGTTTGTCATGGTTTAGCATTCTCAGATGAAGCACTCAAATATAGTTACTTGATAAGCCCTCTGGAGTGTGGGCTGGTTATTAGTGAACTTGGTCATATGGAGTTCTTTCCTCTGGAAAACAGGGTATCCTTGCAACTTGAATTTTTATGCTGAAATTGAACATGGGTTTCATACTACTGTTGATGGTCATCATTGTAGTCATGGATTGTGATGAGAACATGCAAGAAAAGTGCACAGAAATAGCATTGGTTTTTCCCTCAGGTAATTAATTCAACTACATTAGGAATGCAAAGCAGAAATGTACATTCTTATGTGACCCCAAACATACAAAATTAGATCTCAGAACAAATTTTGGCCTCAAATGTCTTCATTTTTAAGAGGAGTGACAGATTCTGATGTAAAATAATCGGAGAATCTAAGACTAAGGATTGTGGCATCTAACATGGTTTCTATGAATAAAGTAATTTCTAAATATGGTAATGGTAAACTAAAAAAATGTATTTAAAGTCAGCATGTTTATAAAAGTACTGTTCAACAAAGTGCTTGTATTTTCTGATATCAAATCTTTTTCACATTTCCTGAATTAGATTTTCTCTCCCTATTCAGCTATTTTACAATATAATCAGCTGAAGATATGAAAGTCTCACAGGTTCTATCAATAGCTTTTTGTTCATAAAGCTGTTAAAATCTTACGTTTGAAAACTACCTGAAATTACATATGTTTCTTTTTGTTTGTTAAGAAGGCATCATTGGATAATGAATAGAGCTTTTAAAATTTTATTTTATTTATTCTTTTGATACAAACTGTGTGTTGTTGTTCAATTTATGTGCACTCCAGATACGATCAGTGTCATGGGAAGCTTTGATTAACGATCAAAACATCATATTGTGGATGTAGGGCATCATATTAGAAATTCTGAGAGCAGTGACAATGATCTGTGAAGCAACCTGAGTGTAAGTGGTAACCACAGGCAGTGGTGGTCCCAGCTCTAATATAGTTCTGGACCCTGTCAATTGCAAGGCTGATACTATTTTTTGGCCAAGTGGTTATCAAAACCTTCATGCTTCAGACCTGCATCAGATTTGGGGGGAAAAGGAAGAAAAGACACCGTCTCTTTTATCTTACCTAATCTTTGGCCACAAGCTGAAGACACCAAAGCTGTACTTCAAGCTAATTGTTAAAGAAACAAGCTCATAGAAAGCTACCATTGTAACTTTGGTTTATTTCTCCACCCAGAATCTAATGTAGGGGTCAGGTACAAATGCTATTCAAACAGGGAGTCTGTGTAAGACATTGTTACTCTACTACGCAAAGTAGTTTGACGTGAAGGTTTCAAAATGGAGCAATTTTGGGTTACATCCTTCAGAACATAGAGCCATAGAATAGTTTGGGTTGGAAAGCGCCTTCAAGATCATCCAGTCCCACCTGCCATACCAGAAACAGGTCCACCTTCCACTAAACCAGGTGGAACTCCAGCATGTGACTACACAGCTTGGTGTCGTTGGCAAGCTTCTTGAGGATACACTCAATCCCTGTGTCCAAATCACCAAGATGTTAAATGGTGCCTGTCCCAGTAGTGACCCCTGAGGAACACTGCTGAAAGCCTGGGAGCCGCTGGGAACACAGAAGCAGCTGCCTGACAGTGACTTGGCATTGCTGTGAAACAAAGCAATGAGGCAAAACGAGTGCACTGAGATGCGACAAGAGATATCTGAGGTCCTGACAATCTATCAGCACCACTTGGTGCCCAGTGGTGGGCACTAAGAGGTATTCATATTTGTCCTAGACCCACAATAAACCTCACAAACAGACTCAGAGGAACCAAATCTCAGTGGATGAGTCAAAAACAACCAAAATTACATTCCTGATCCTATTTGCCAGATGTTTCGGAATTCGTAGGGGCTATTATGCCCTCATGTAAATCTAGCATCTGTGCTTTAATGGCTGTTAATAATCCTGAAAATGCCTTTCTAGGACATGTTTTAGCATTTGGAGCTCAGTCAAGCTGCTGAATATGAACATTACACTCCACAGCATCTCTGTCTACCTCAGGACAGCCTAGGAGCTGATACCACATTCTTTTCTGGGAGGTTAGATTGCTTTGTCTTGTCTGAAACCTCATGCAGCTGATAGAATATTGTCTGTTTTTAAGAGGCCCCTGCATTCCATTAACATGCTGAGTGAACATCACTGGTAAAAGACTGCATCTACATGAAAAGATTTTTATACAGTGACTGATTTTGACTGACTGCTGTTCTAAGGCAAACAAAGATTTAGGCCTGTGGCTGAGTTAGATAAAAGCTCAAGCTGCAAAGGCTTGAGAACTACGATTCTCAAGGTTATTCAATGGACTGGATAAACTGAAACATTCCCACATAATCAAGCTCAGGGAAAGATTCTCACTCTCCACATTTCAGCAAGCTCCATTTCCTTTGGTGAAAGTTTCCAGGGAACAGCTCAAAGACATGGTGCACAAGCTGTTCTTCGAGTCTGGTGATGACCCTTCTGAATGATGAATATCTTTGGTCATCGCAGGTGGAACTTTCCAGAAACATAAATCTGTGGTAAAATGTCATAGCTCAACAGTGTGAATCAAGAAAAGGGAAACATATTCTTTCATTTCACCTGCAAGCATATACTTGGCCAGCTTTAAGATGCTAAATCATCTGTAAACAATGCAGAATTGGGTTTTTTTAGATGTTGTTCTCTCAGGAGTGGTAGTTTTTCTATATTGGTTGATCTATTCTAGAGATGGAAATTCATAAATTACAGATAAGTTTCAGCTAACAGATATACTTATCTACAATACAGATGTCTACACCTACCACATAAACAGACATCTATTACTTTTGTATGACTGTAATAGGATGAAGCCTAGAGACAAAAGCTAGATATTGGTCCCACATCTACCACTCAGAGTTCCTACTGCACCTTAGAGATCTCCAAAGAGAATGAGCTGTTAGAGATCCTGAAAGGAGTGACCCATGGCCTTCCTCTTGTCTGTGGTTGTACCATCAAGACCATAACAATCTTCTGCATATGATGAATTTTTCAAGAGGCTGAGGTTACTTTAAATGTAAGCAAATTGGAGAAACTACACTTGTTGATCTACAAAGCCATAAATGTTATTATTTAAGTGAATAAGAGCAAACCCAAAGCCATTATCAAGTGGTTGACCCTACAATGTCACTAGGCTTAGGGAATAATTATCTAGTCTCATTAATGTGTATTTTTTCACAGTAAGGCTAATATCTTACAATCTCTATAAAAGTGGAGTACTCAAGACAGAAGGAATTGGGGATATCTGCAAAAGGATGCATTTTTACAAGTTCAGACAGATCCTTAATGCTGTTCCCTGTTTATCCATTGTCAGATCATGTCAACAAACCATCATCTCACCTAATGTGAGATCAGCTGAGATACAAGCTGTCTTGTTTGAGAAACAGAAAAGATGAACTATGTGTGCACAAAGAATGCCTTCAATCCAAAGAAGCAAATATTATGTTAAAATTAAAATCTATGTTTTGGCAGTCATCTGGAAATGTTAATACTTTCAGATTATCACTCCATGTATCAAGACCACACACCACATACTCTTTTTCAAACCAGTCACGTCTTTCTGACGTGCCGTCAGTCAAAACTGAACTGATAATCTTCTCTTTTACAACATTCCCTGCCCTTGGTAGCCAACTGTTTGCCACAGTTGCCATCTCAAGAGGTGCACTGACCAGGAGTTGGTCACATACGTGTAGGGCTTGATTTCCACAGTACCAGAAGCTGGCTGAAATTTAGTTATCTCACCTGCCTGATACCTCCTCTTCCAATGGCTCTAGGAAAACTGGCCTGCCAAAGTTAAGGCATGGTGTTAGGAACATGAGAAGCTGTGCTACTAGTTGGACTGCTGAGGAAGGACTATCTTTTCATTGCTGTTATGCATCTCCAGGCTAAAACACTCTGTTAATATGCACCAAGGCCTCATGAAATATCGGTCTTGCAGCTGCAGGCTGGTTCCAGGTGAGACAGGACTGTGAGAGCAGAGCAGCACATACAAACCCAGCCTGTATTATCGGCTTCCCTTACTACCCCTGCGTTATTTGGAAGCTAGGATGTTTTATCTGATGTTTTAGTCTAGCTGAGACTGCACATCTCTCTCTGTCTCCATATGTTGCTAATCATCCCTTGGAGTTCAGAGAAGGAAAATTAACTGTTTGGAAAGTAACTAACAGCAATAACAAAAATTACTTCAGGCATCGGAGAGAGTGATTTCTCCCACCCACGTTAGGCCAGTCAGTGTGAATTTGTGTTATGTTTTCTGCTTGTATTCCAGCATCCTCCAGGCAGATGACAAAATGGTACAAAGCACAGCAGAAGTAATATATTTGCATCAGGTACAACCAAAATCTACAGTTCCTTCTACCAGTGGTGCTGGTTACATTTTCTTGTTTGTGAGACGTACGAAGAGTAACTATTTGTTAAAACCTCAGCCTGGTTTTTCAGTATCAGTCTTCTTTCATTTCACAATTTAATTTGGTTTTTTAAGTCAAGGGGATTGAGAGGAACCACAAGGAGATTGTCTGGAACCACAATGTGAGTGCTTTGGTTTTTACACCAGACATGAGCACAGAGTTAATAGATGCCCAGCTAATTCATAGCTAAGACAAACAGATATAACAGATACAACTTTTTTTTTTTTCCCGTTTTGTAGTACATAGAATCCCCATCCCATTTAACTTAATCCACTTTATATTTCTCACCACAAAAACTTGCACATCATACAACTAATACCAAAAGTATTCAAGAGGTGTAGAGTTAAAATTAACCCTGTTTTAACAATCTATCAGTATTGCTGGTCATCACAATTTTGTCCTGAGTCTCTATGTAACCAGAATTCTTTAAAGCAAAACCCTTAATTATTTGTTTGTTGTTTAAAGGGGACTAAATGTGAATCTTAACTTAAATTTTACAGGATAAATCCTCTATTCCCTGTCACAGAGGAAAGTGCTGAAGCATGACCACATTATAGTTAAGGGGTTTCAAACACAAAGAAAAGAAAAAAATGCCAGTCTTGCTATTTATTTGATATCATATATTAAGACTCACTTTCACTGTGGAAATGGATATGACTTGCGGTTTTAAATGTGTGATGGTGACAGTAAACCTAATACTTGCGTCTTAGGAATATTAATAGCAATTAAGAGATTCTTTTTCAATTTCCCTTTTTTTCATATTTTAAGGCAGGCAATTCATTGAGTTTTGCATGTAATTAGAAAGATCAGGAGGTAGTACTTAGGTTTCTAGAAATTTTTTGTGTTTGTGCTACTTTTTTCTAAGATTAGTTTTCCATTATATTTTTGTGTTTCTATGGCTTTCAGACACCTTGGTACAGCAGTCACAGTAATATCTGTAAATGTCTCCTTATGTTAACCAAAGGACTAGGAAAGGTGTCTACCTTTGTCACAAAGTTACTGAATTTTAATACCCATGAGGTTCTTATTTTAATGTTTCCTTCATATTTTCCTTCTTTTGATACTCACTATATTGTGAGGTGCTCATTGAATGCTAACCAGGACAGAGATGAGCCTAGACTAAAAAAAGTATCCATATTTTGTATACCACACACTATTACTGTCTATACCTGAGGTCTTTATGTGTACCTTGTCAGATTTTTTAGTTGGCTGGTGTGATATTCAATACCCTTATGTTCTCTCTGAGTTGCAAAAAATCCATGTGTCAGTATCTGTTCTGCCTGATAGGGAGTTAGAGCTTGAGCCTGTTCTACCTCTCCGAGCTACTGAGCATTGTTAAGTACTGCCTACAAACAGACATTCCTCGAGATATGAAGAGATTTTTTGATTCTTTTCATCCTTGTCATTTGTCTATTCCCTTGAAGTCATCAATTAAAATTATTTATGCAAACTGAAAGAGCAATTGTAGCAGAGCATCTAAGCTGGATTTCAAAATGCTTCTGAAAATGGACAATGTGTTGTTTAAGTCACAGGAACAATTTTTTAAAAAATTCTTAGGAAATTCTTCTCTCCACATCACATGCTGTCTCACTTCATGAGATGATTCTGGGTTTGCGTTGTTAGTAAAAATGGAACTCTGTGGTCTCTGACTCCATATCTTGGAGTTTAAACTGGCCCTAAAGTCTGCCATAATGTAGAAATTTTGGGAATCTTCTATCTCAAGTTTTAGGCTTAGTACCTTAACTCAAGGTGGTTAAAAGGAAGATAGATCCACAAGAAGGTTGGCAATAGGGAGGAAAATGTTTCTTCCAGGAGGTTACTGAGACTACCAATATGTGGGGGCAGTTCAGCTGCATAAACATAGGTGTCCAGTGCCATTCGATGTTCCAGGGATCCCATCTGGCCTCCTCCTGCCTTTCCAGGCAGCACTCTCTTGTTAGTCCTGTATGGTACCTGCAGGTCACATATATCTCAAATGCCAAAGGTTGTTTCAAATGACATTAGACACCTGCTTCAACAACCTCATTCCTCCTCCAACAAAGAATGTGTTAATAGACCCCTTTAGTTTTCCTTATCATCTATTAGAGATTGATTAATTACTGTAATAATAATCCTTTTCTGACAGTTTTAAGTATATTTGTTTCCCCTAGCCTAATTCAAAACTAATATTTGTGGTTTTATGAATACTTAAAAGAAGCAACAAAAACCCTTTTAAAATTAATAGGCTTAATTCTTTCTCTTTTAACCATTCAGACAACAGTATAAGAAGTCTGATGATTGAAGTCAACCATATACTGGGGATTATGAATTCTTTTTCATCTCCAGCAATTACAATATTTTGCTTCATATATTATTGGTACCCATAAATAATATGCCAACATTAGGATTGAGTATTATATATGTAACTTGTTTTCTTTACTATGGTGACTTCTCTTCAAAAGTCATTTTGAAGTGAGTCCCTCATTTTTTTCAAGTCCTCATATTACGCAGAAATGCAGGAGAATCTGAAAAGAACACCAATCTTTCATTTTGCTTTGATAAAATCCATATTTATACACAGAAGACAACTCATAATACATTTGGTTTATGGCACTTATTTCATTTTGAAGGAAATTCACATTTGACACTATGTTTTGATCTATGTTTATCAGTCCCAAGAATGACAATGTGTGCTTGCTACTTGAAACAGTAAAATACTGGGCACGTAAATAGGTGAAATTCTGGATTATGTAACCATAAGCCACATAATCTTCTGCAGGAGAGAGTATGTGAACAGGTCTGCTTATATGTGGTAAGTTTTTTCTAGTACTTAAGCCATTAGAGCAACTCTTCCAGCACCAGCTATAGAAAGATGAAGGTACTTGGTTAGAGATGGCTGAGCTCTGAACGTGTCCAGCCATGCTAGATTCCGCATGTACAGCACTTACTGTCTTTTATCCATCTGTTTCACCTTTGACCAGACTCTCCCTGGAGTTATGTTTTTGCTTAACCCAGAAACCAACGGTGGAGTAATTTAATGGGAAGAGAGGGCATAATGGAAATATGATCTATGATAATATAAAAATCCTGTCTCATATGGACAAATGCAACACAAACCATAAACACAAGACATACACACCCTGTTTAACCTAAGCCACCAGCCTCAGTCTCTTGTATAAAAAGAGTAAATGGAGACCTTCTGGTGCTCAAAGGTGCTATATCTTTAGCAGAAAATGAGATCATACAGAAATCAAGAAATATGGTAAAGTAAAATGTGAAAGAGTAAAGGTGAAAAAGCAAAGAGACTATTTGGACACAAACTATTCAAGTATTTGCAGTCTCACATTCCTGTTAGTTCAAGGTCTGACTCCATGGCCACAAAGGCCAAAAGCATAGGGAAGGATACTAAAACTGTGTCATACTGATTTCAGTATGCAAAATACAAAGGCAGAAAAAATGCTAAATGATTTATTCTGTCCACTATCACATCCTAATACACCTTTATCCAATTTTAGTGCTCATATTGTCATAAACACTTGTTTTCTGTATGACAGGTTCTAGGAAGCCCATAAATTCAGTCTTCAGTATGAACTTCATCATACGTAATCCACAGATTCTGCCACTAGGACGTTTAACACAGGCCAGGAGATGATAAATATATTGTCATAATCCTGATATTTATTAGGACAGTTTTTGTAAATTTTGCAAGTTGCCACTTGAGTAAGCAGTGTGCAGTGAACTCAGTGGCTGCCAAAAATGCTGCAGTTGCAGAAATTACTTTTTTTCTGTCAAATGTAGTTAACATGTATCTCACATGATTTGGCTATTTGTATGAACAGACAAAAATATAGATTAAAAGTAATAGTCCATCCTTTTCTCATGTACTATTTCATTCAATAAATAATGACATCTTGTTTCTTAAGAAGAATGATCTATGAAATCAGAAAGAGGTTCTCACTATATAAAGAGATGACAAAGAAAGTGAGAATTTCATATTGCATGATGAAAATAACCTAGAACTGTTCTTTTCAGTATCATCAGCCGTGCCACATTTAATGATTTATTATTAAATGCTTTATTATAGGGCTCTATGATACAATTTAATTATCAAAACAAAAAGTATTTATCTGAGTTTCAGATTTTCATTTTCATTTTGTATTAAAAAAATAATATATTTGTGCAACCAAATACTATCAGTACCTATATTAAAATCTGAGAGTTCAGAAATTCCCCTCATTTTTTGCCTTTAACCATTTTTGAGAACAAATTTGAAACTCTTCAGGACTTTAAGAATAAATTAAGTAATTAATTTTAAGATAAAATTTCTTCTGTTTATTTAGAATGGGAAATATCTTTCTTGACAGTTTGCAGATATTTTGCTTGAACAAATTTGTTTACATCTATGTACCTAAATTTCTCCATCCAAAAGGAGAAATAGTCATTTTGGAACTTAGTGAAGTCCAATAATTATTGAAATTAGCAACTCCCATCAAAACTGCTAAAAATGTAAGTGAAGAGAAGACTAATGGAGTGCAGCTTAAGATATTAAGGCCAAGTACTGTCAAAGTCCAATTGTGCGATGTATATTAAAAGAAAAATCTGTGCTCAATCGCACATGGATCAATATTTTTGTCAGTGCGCTGAGTTTTATCATTTGATGTGTGGCATGAAGTAAAACTATCCAGAGTTAAATTAGAGATGACAAAACATTTCCAGGCATATAAATCATATTTGAGGAGCTTTGCAAACCTTTAACTAATGGGAAGTTTCAGAGACATTTGAGGCAATTTTATTAGAAGTTCACTTCTAAAACCATCTTTCACTGTCTGTTGCCAGAATCGGGGTATTAGCACAGATGCACCTCTCATCTGACCCTGTTTAGCTGCTCGCACAGCCTTTGTAAGAAGAGCAAAGTTTATTCCAGCACTTATGCAACTGCCTCTTTGTAATTGATGATTCTGACATTTAAAAAATGGCTTGTTTGTTTAAAGACCTGTAATGAAAATTTCTCAATGACATAAGGAGCACTTTTCTGACCAGGAGGCAGGCATGAAGTGAATCCTGATGGAAAGTGAGAAGCCCCTGGAAGAATTTTTCCAGCTTTTTGTCTCTCTGCCCCGCAAAGGTATTCTCCCCTCCAGCAGTCACATAAGTGTGATGTTGTAGTCGGTGGAGGGAGGTGGAGCTCGAGGTGCCCTGCTGCTCCCGAATGCTCTATGTTTGCAGCAGTGGGAGCTGCCTGGGGACTATTGCTCCTCTTCAGCTCCTCCTTCAGCAGGTACGAGAGGGAATCGGTGCCACGGTGGTGGAGCCAGCTGCTGCCATGCCCAGATAAGTGAGGGTTGTGTACAGGAGCTTAGACAAATTCTTTTTGTCTGGAGCTTCAGTGTTTTGCCAGGTCTCAGCTATCAGCCTCAGGGGGTGACTAGCTTGTGGAGAGGGGAGAAGAGGGTCCAATCTCCAGAGACTGGGTGCAGAACAGGGAGAAAACTGACTGGACTAAGATATGCTGAAGCTGAAGATGAGATAGTTTGTTTTTGTTCTGCAGGGAGGCAGGGAGAAAAGGCAGTAATTTTATGCCAGAAATGGCTGGAGAGTGGGTGTTTCTATGCATGTGTGAGCATGTAGGAGGCAGGAGGGGGAGGGCATGGTACTAAGGAAAAGAAGTAAGGAGCTCTGCAAGAAAGGTCTGAGAGCAGTGATGTGAGTACAGATCTTTTAAACACTGGCAGTTTCACTCCTTTTGATGTATTGCTTTCTTTTTCAGCTCCAAATGGAAGTAAATTAAAATTCTTTGTATTAAACTAATCTCTTCTGCATTAAAATCAGCATCATTGTATGCAGTATTTACTGAGACCTTCTTTGCCATACTGAGCATCACCTGTAGTACTGCTGGGGAAAAGTCAGATAATATTGGACACCCTTTCTTGATAGGTGTTCCTTGTGAATTTATTCATAGGCTAAAAGTCAGTCATGAAATGTGTTGGATTATGCTGCTGTTCTGTTGTTTGTGATCTCTTCTGTTCCGCTTTTACAAAAACAAAATAACAAGTCTCAATTAGCAAAGGCAGTTCATGATTATGGGCCTGAAATCATGCCTTTGAATCCTGCAAACCCATCAGTTCTGAAGAAACTGTCAGAGCTAAGCCTGTAACATGGTGAAGGGCTGAAAGACCACAGAAAAAAATTGGTTGTTTTGCACTGGGGTGATTCAAAAAAGGCGTCAGAAAGAGGTGGGAAACTGGAAAATTAGGAAATTGAGGTAATGATGAGAACCTGACACTGCTTTCTTGTAAGGAGGAAGTGGAGAAACAGCATTGTTTGTGAGTGAAAGACTAGATATGGTGGGCGGCATTTATCATACCCCTATCACTAGCATGTTACCAGGATTATTCTCCTGATATGCGGCAGAGCCTCAGCCAGCACTCTTGGTATTCATCTTGTTTGTGGATTCTGGTTGACTTTGTTCCAGTGAAACCTCCATAAAAGTTTGTGTGCCACACAGCAGTCTGGTGTGCTCAGGCAGGCTTTCCTCAGGCAATTTAAGAGGAAGACACCCAGCCACAGCAAAGACACTGCCTCCTGTCAGACCTTGTCACTGGCACTAGAAACCACACGTGTACTTAACCTTGTTTATTTAGCAAGTGGAATTGAGGGTAGATTGCCAAATTCCACAGGAGATTCATGCAACACTGCAGTGCTACACATGGTATGAAAATATTGATTGCGTTTTATGTATAAACACATTTTGTGTTTATACTTTTAATATCACTTAAGAAGGTTGTTTTATTTTAGTGGGAGGGAGTTGTTCTAACACAGATAGGAGAAGTCGAAAACACTCATGTCATCTCTGGTCATTTTCCAGGCAGGTCACAATGGCAGCATCATTACTCAGAGCTCAAAAAATCTTCCTTTTTTTGGTAGTTTTTTTTTTTTAATCTCTTTATTCTGTCTTGTTCCAATTATTTTCTGCATATCAGACAAGAGTGTATTTTTTTAGGCCAAACTTGATTGCATCAAAAGATGCCGTTGACTATTATATAAGAGATTCTAGTGTTTCTAGCACAGTTGAAAAAGTAGTTCTGAATTGTTTGGGGAAATAGGGATAATAAGAATTGTACTTGAGAAATTGTTTATGTCAAGAATTCTACTCCAGCCATGGTGCTGAGAGGATGGATTTTTATTTTAAACAGTGCAGTGTTGTAAATACTGTGTTTCAATAGTCCATTCAGTTCTGACAGCAGGATTTTGATACTTTAATCATTTTGTTTGCTGCAAGAATAATGAATTCATCTTTGCTAGGTCATAATACTTATAATTTCAAGTCAACTGGAAGTAATATTTTTCAAAAATTTTGGGGGGATGTTAAAAAAAAATTCAAATTGAAAATATGAGTTTAAGAACATTCAATGAAGAAACAAAATCACAATGTTTCTAATATTTAGAGGGTTTTTTAGTTTAACTGTTCCAGAAAATTGCCACAGACTGAGAAAATCTTCTACCTAACCTCAAGCTAGGTGTGATCAGCCTGGTCCTAGGGATATAGGATTTCATCTTTTCCACATAAAAATATGTCCACACTTAGATTTTCATCTCACTTTGCATGTGTGTGTCAGAATCAGGAGCTAATTTTTTCTCCAGTATGAATTCTCTGTTGAGCATGCTTTATCACAGGCTGACAGGAAAAGCCAGGCTTTCCCTGATGTGGGTCTCCAGCTGGTTGTGCAGAAGTGGCAGTGGCCATGGCGAGCTACATCAGGCTGGCTCATGCTCTCTCTCTCTCTCTCTCCCCCTCTCCTTCTCTCCCTCTCTCCCTCTCTATCTCACATAACTGAAAACCCAGCTGTGGGGGAAACAGCCAGGCCAAGTATGGCAAAAAGGTGGGACTAGAACAAAGACCCTGCAGCAAAGAACAAAATGTAAAGTGTGATCTCAATAAAGACTGTATCAGGGTCTGTTTGCACAATGCAAGCACAATCAAGACAATGCAGACAACCTTTAACCTATCACTTTCCAAAAGATTACCCCAAATTTGGAGTATTTAATAGAAATCATAAAAGACACTTGAAACGATCTCTCTCAGAGTCAAGACTGGAAGGAGAAAGTCAGTGTGTTTAGTCGGTTTCTGACAGCCTTCCCATGGCAATGCAAGCAGCCCTGTCCAGTGGACAAGCAGAGTGATGCATAATACCTGTGCAGTATAATTGCATCCACTTCAACAGACTGCAGCAAGATTTTTACTCTTTCTTGCAGTGACAGCAAGTTTTTCTCCCAACTGTTAGAAATTACATGAGATACAACTTTTTTGTGACCTCTGTATCCTGCAAGAGCAGGGTTTAGGGACAGGCTGAATATAGAACCTACTCCTTCAGAGTAATTTAAATTTCTCATGCACCATAGCCTTACTATTTTATTACTATTATTTATCTAAACAGATATTCTTTTATATCTTGTTTTTTCTGTAAAAGAGAAAAATCACATTAAGCTCATATGATTTTCTTCCCTTTTTCTTTCATTTCTTTCCATTTCAGTCAATTTGATGCAACAGTATTATTCTTCCATTAGATGAAGGCACACCTTGTATTTTTGTGTTTGAATTAGCCAGTGCATCTGTCTTTTAATGTGGGAGAGCAAGATATTTGAGGAAATTGCAGAATGCTCATGTAACTAATTTCTCTTTCAATGGCAACAGTTTTTAATCTCTTTCACATCTTGTTGGTATCTAAGCACATCTGGATCTTACTTAGGTATTCAAAATCCTTGTTATGCCTCAAGAGCATTCTTCCCAAATGGATTCTATTTGTGCCAGTGAAAAAGAAGAATATATTATCATTCATGTTAAACAGTCTGCTTTTGCAGATTCCCTTTAACTACACAAAAATAACCATACAGACAAGTACTCATTCTACTTTTCATTGTTGGGGGGAGGGCAAGACTCCTTTTACAGAAGAAATGTAGAGGGTGGGTTAGAGAGAGTCAAGAAAATACTTAGTTCTAATCCAAAGTAGAACGTGCTTAGACTCCAGTGGCACAGAAGCACATCTGTTATGTGGAAACAGAAGCATGGGCATGCAGAAGGCTTGCAACTGGACCTGAACCTCATCTTTGATATTACACTTTTTAATGATGGTATTTTTTTGAATGACAGGACAAAGTAATTATTAGGTTTGGGCACCATGCTCTTTGTAAGATTATCTATGGACAGGCAAGGACTCTGCAAATACAGAAATGCTTTTCAGCTTCGTTGGCCAGCATGGGGAACAGTAGGCACTGCTCAGAGGCATTTGTCTCACAATTTCTTCACATCATTATATTTCTCCTTCCATTGCTGCTAGTATTTGTTTTTTCTCTATTTCCATGTCACTTAATTGACATTATCAGTTCCACTATTCCGTTGTGCTAGGCTGGCTTCGAGGGGTCTCTGGTGCTATGGGGCTCTTTCTGATAGCAGCAGCCTAAAACTGGACACAGGGACAGATGCTCTCCGCTGTGTCAGGGTGAAGGTTGTCCTGTGCCTTCAAGCCCAAGTGAACACAACTGGAAGAAAATGTGCCACCTCTGCTTATCAGAAGCTCTGCACCAGAGAAACAGCTATGCTTGCTGTTCTGTAAATTCCAGATTGCCTCAGAATCCAAAACATGCTCTCCAGTTTTTAGACTGGATGGACCACTTATTCTCCTTCTAAATCAGTACTGTTTTTGAAGCTAGCTGAAGATATATGAATAAGTGTGAAAATATGCATACTTCTGTTTTCCAACAGTACCTTTTAGATGAGTTCTACTAGGTGGAACTGTGGTATTCGGCATTTAGTTTGCAGCTCATTGCAATAAATCTGGGAGGACAGTGAGGCCAGAGAAAGAAAATATGGTCACTGTTAATATCAAAGTTACTGTCCTCTCTTTTTATGGTGTCTGTCACATAAGAAATAAGCACACTGAGAGGCATTCACACTAGTTATCCCTAGCATATTGAATAATTCATAAAGTAGTGTTAGAAATTGTGCTATAGGGACATTAACAACATGGAATCAGTTTGGGTTTTTTTCATAAACCCCTTCTACTGTCTCAGTTAATCAGAATACTCCTTGCCATGGGAATGCCAGCAGTGCTGTTACACTAGTTTTGCCATAAGAGGTACAAATACACATAGATTTGGAACGATAGTGAGAAAACTGGATAGTTTCATTCTCAAGAAAAGTAAAATGATACAGCTCTTCAGAATTTTTTTGTTCACCGTGTTTAATTGTAATTCCACTTATTCATTGAACCTGAAAGCCTTGACAATGTTTCAATAGCAGTTTACAGTATTACAGGCTCACTAGACATTTAATGCATTGATTGATTGGTTCATCTTTATGTATGTAAAATTTGTCAAGGCTAAACAGTTTTGGGATTCCTTGGTGAGAATGGCTAAAGGACTGTCAGTTTCAAAATTATGCAATTCTTTCTTCTAAATACTAATTGAAAACATAATGTATCAGCTAGTAATGGTATAAAATTAGGGAAAAATTATATTTTGTAATTATAATATTTAGTACCTTGTTATCAAGTATTGTAAAATCTTGTTCTATTTTGTGAATTGGTTTATTGGTTTTTATTGTTTGTTGTATTGAACAGGTATAAAGTCTCCCTGATATATCATCATAAAACTCGTGAAATCAAAATGCGCTAGGTCTAAGAAACACTGCATTCATTCACCCAGCAATGCTTAACTTTACTGTTAGGACAACATTATTTATGGTGATGTCTCGTTGGTGTCAGCAGCCCCATCTTCGGTTTGAGTGATTCAGAAAGACAATTTTGGGTTTCTTTTCTGAACTTGTAGTTTGTAATAAATGCAGAGAGAGCTAAAATAGACAAGAAGCTGTACTTTCATTTTTATACCCAGGGCTGTTTGGGTTTTTTTTAGTTTGATCTTAGGTACCTGAGTTTGTCTGATTATAATCCCCGATGAAAATAATAACGGTGTAATTTCACTGTATTTCTAAAAATTGCTGTTGACATATAAGCAGTTGACACCTGACTGTATTTTTTTGTCTGGAAGCCATTTTCTGATAGTGCCTGTATGTGAGCATTGCTTGCATGCAAGTCTGAAAAATTAATAATTTTATCCTTAAAATGCCATAAGAAGCAGAAAGAACAAAAGGAGTTTTAATGTAAATTGCCATCCTTTTTAAAAACATTAACTTTTGGAGCAGGATTCACTAGTGTACTCCAGTCTGTTTGTGCCTTCCTGAAGCAGGACAGGGGTTTTAGACAGGTAGACAGTTAAGGTATTTTTAAAGACAGGGAAGAACAGAGCACCCGGTGCACAGCTTCTGCTTTCTCTATCACTCTGCTGCTGGCATTCTTGTCCCACATTCCTCCTGCTCCTTCCATTCCTGCACCCCACAGCACACACTCTCATCCATTGCTCACTCTTGGTTATCACCTGTGTCCAATGTGCTGCATCCATTAACACATGGAGCTCTTGCCCTTCTTTGTGCACTTCTCATGCAGCACTTCTAAGAAGGAAGTTTATGGAGCAGGTTTCCCACTTCCCTCCATTTTTACAGGCTTTCCAAAGAAGAGGAAGTGGTGCATATAATATGCTTGAGAGAACTTTTCCATGAATCACTTTCTACCGCTGTGGCTACCTCTCCAGTGGGATGGGAGGCTACAACTTGATCTCAATTTTTGATGGACATAAAAGCAATACACTCTCAGGATGGATGGTGCCACCTACTTTGTCAGGAGCAGGATAGAAATACTGTATGGTAGTAAATGACATTAAGTGGTACCCTTTTGAGGAAAAATTAGATACAATGACAATTTTGGGAAGGTCTTTTTAATTACAGGCCACCCATGAAATGATTCACAGGGAACATTGGGAAACGGCAGGCATAGTGTGAGACTGTTTTTTTCATGGTCTGAACAAAGGGTTAGATACGGCATCACAGTCATTCATAATAACACATTTTAATTTACTTTTATTCATTAGCTAATTAACAAATTGACCGATTTAGACATCCAGAAAATTAATTCTTTTTTAAAGAGGAAGATATGGCATGTTCTCATACATAACAGGCTTAATGCCCTTTTATATATAAGATCTCAGATTTGACTCCTGGACAGCAATTGATGTCCCCATATTGCAGCACCGTTTGTGGCAAGTGTTGAGATCCAAAAATTCAGCTGAACCCCTATGTTGCACTCAAAAATGATGGAGTATTTGCCCTGTAATGATATTGTTTTGGTCATGCATTTACTACAGTGGAAGTGAAGTCCCAACAATATTGTGACTCCTCAGTGCTGTGAACCATACAAGAGCACCACAAATTCTCCTCTCTTTCAGAAACCAAAACAGAAAATAGAGAAGGTGGAGAAGACATTCACGGAGGAAGAACAGCTAGTGGGAGATTGGATAATCCTCATAGAAGGAGAATGTGATTCTTAGCCATAGAGCTAAAAGGGTAGAAAGTGACCTTTTCCTGACTATTATAAGGCTGGAGTTTTCTGTGTGCTCTAAAGCAGTTTTAAAGAAGGAGTTGGGTGGGACTTTTGTTAATGATTTTGCCCCCTTCTTCCTAACCAAAAAAAAATACTATGCAAGCTGAATTTTGTAGTTTATACTCAGTGTAGTATTCAAAAATCAGCTGAAAGTGAAAGAATAATTATTCAGTGGTGAAGGTGTTAAATTGTTTTGCAAAGAGTAAAAATATATTGTCCTTGAAAATGAGTGCTTGGCAGTGAAAGAGGCTCTAGAGATATTAAGGCAACCAACATTTGCTTGGAAGGAAGGTCAGTTTGATAATACATTACCCTCTATTAACCTGGAAAAATACTGTAAAACCTTAGAGAACCTGAAGGGACTCCACTATTTATCTTTACCATGCAATTTTAAAGCAAGTAATATATTTATACATACCTGAAAAACTATTGCGTAGATCTTTTGGTATAGAAATTATGTGAGAAACTCTCTTAAGTTGAGGTAATATTTTTTTGCTGATGATTTTACTATGAAAAAAAAGATAATATAGAGGTAATGCATAAAATATGCACATATAAACTAAAATTTGAATGGCCTCTATGAAACTTATGAGTAGAAAATTACTTATATACTAGCCATAGATTTGTATAAGCCAAATTATATTGTTAATTAATTGGTAATTAAATATAGTCCCATTTCAAATGCACTGAGTTATTTATATGTAGTAGACTATTAATAACAATCCATTTATTTAGCTAGTAATTATTTCAGTGTTTTGATACATTTAATTTCTGCTGGATAAAATGTTCCCTGTCTTTAATTTTGCGCAAAAGCATTAATCTGTAGTGATCCAGACATCTTTTGAAATATCTGTCTCTGAAAGGTGCTGTCCTTGTAAACCCAGTTGACTACTTTCAAGATACAGCAAGATTTGAGGATTTATGTATATGTACAGCTAGGAGTGCACATATAGATATTCTGGATTTCTGGTTTGGCATGACAGGAGAAGCTCCAATACCTAGGATGAAGCGATCAATGGGCACACGTTTCATTACAACTGGCAGGATCAAGGACACAAGATGTTTAATCAGAGTCAGATTCTTTGGCAGAAAGTTTGGTAGTGAATTATAGCATAAAAAATAGCATCTGGGACAACAGTAAACATTTCTTTTGGGAAGAATGTGGATGAATGTTACTGTTATTGTAGGCTGACCTTGCTAATCAATACATCAGAGCAATGCCTTCAGATTTGGTGCCTGGCGTTTGGCTCCACATCCATGGTTTGGATCTGAAATAAGCACACTGATTGCTGGCAGCTCACATTGATCTCAGTCAGCAGAATGTGGACATGAACAACGAATACACAAAACATCCACAAATCAAAGCTTTAAGTCTTAGCTTTAAATTAAGTTAATAACCTGACTGATAGTCAAATCAGATTTGTACTGGTCTCAGAGGGCCAGCTGGTGAATTAGGCACCTGGGTGGACACTGTGCGAGTGAAACAGGAAAAACAAAGTATTGATCAAACAATGATGAAAATCATAGTTTTACCAAATAGATAACAGAGTTATAAAACTGACCCTCTTCTGGCAGTAATGCCCACTTCAGTTATGAGGAATCTCCTTGGAAACCATAATATCTCTAAAATAGATACAAATTTTCAAGTTGTACCTCTGTAGATTTTAAATAGAAACTAATCCTACTCATCTGTCTTTTCACATTTTTTAAATGTCCAACAAACTGCTGTTACTTTCACAAATCACTAATTTAGTATGTGACTAGTTATTCTTGTCCTCATGCTGCTAGCATTACTCAAAGAAATTAAATAGCTCTATTAACCATTTCAGTTCACAACATGACTGCCTATTACTAAAAATTCCCAGTAACATATATATATATATATATATTTCAACATATGAAGGGGTTTGTCACTGTGCTGCAGCATCTTTATAAATGCTCCATCTAATTCCTCACCTCATCCATCTCCCTTTTTCCTTCCTGGCAGTTTATGTCAGGAATCAGCAGTGGCAATGGTGTGCAGTTGACAGTGCTGCTGAAAATGTCTTCCACCAGGGACAGGTGGCACATTGCCAGGATTCCCAGTTGGGCACAGGGGCTGCTTGGTATTTACATCATGCTTTTCCATACCCTTATGCCTTTAGGCTGCCGGGAGGCTGGCTGGGCTACTTTCCTCCTCCTGGGAGCCATTACCTAGATAAATGTGATGCGCTGCCTACAGAAATAAAATGTGCGTACAAAAGCAAATGTGTTGTAAATTTTGACCTCCTTTTTCTAAAGAAAAAGAAGGGTTTCATTTCTGCATGATCCTCTGCGCACAGTGACACCTTTCAAAGTGATCCCAAATAGCTATGCAAACGTGGCATACATTTTTTATCTCGCTCTTCAGATCCACTGACGTTCTGTCACGCAGTTCATTCACACCAGGCATTTCAGGATGCACAAGTAGTTCCTGCAAGCAAAGCTTAGCCAGAACAAGCTTACATAATTTGTAAATAAAAGGCTGCCTTGAAAATTGGACCTTTTTCTTTTTATGTGGTCTTGCCTCCAATATATTTATCATCTTTTAAGTAACTACTTTTTTTGTAAAGTAGCAGTTTTGACATCTATGCTATGCTTTCAGATGCTTGAAGTAGTGAAAAACTGTTTCTAGGAAGAAAATTTGCCTACTCTTTACTACTTTATGACCAGCATTCATTTGAGTATGCTTCTCCTATTGCATTACTTACATTTTTTAATCTACAGTGTTTCATGTTTACTGGATCAGCAAATAATCAAGGTCTTTAGATTTTTCTGCAATGTATTTTATTTCTCTCCCAAATAAATGCCTCTATTTAAATAGCTTTTACCACTATATGCAAAATACAAATAAAATGAAATAGTTTCTTCTACTAATCCACATCTGCCTGAGTGTAATTACATGATACATGCTGGTTAAGCACAAAAATTTTGAATAGACAGCTTTTTAATTAGGCATATGCATTGGGTCACAGTAGAATTAAAATGGGTTCTAAAAAATTGGTTGTATAAAAATGGCACCTGCTTACTCAACAGATCTGAGTCTTGGGTAAAGTTGCAGACAAGTGTCCATGTCACATCTTTGTGTTGGCCCCTGAAGCAAAGTTCAGAGCCAGTGTGCACAGTCCTTCCAATGATGGGAACAGATTTTAGCCCAAGTTAATCACTCCTACAATGCTGTTTTGTACAAGTACTGACTCAAATGTGACAAAGAGATGATTTATGTCTGTTTCTCAGGTTTCAGTAAGAGGAAAATCTAGGCCTATCTTATGCCAGTTTGAGTGCCTGAATGCCATGTTGGCTTGACCTTTTGTCTGATTTAAATAAATAATAAAAATAATAATAATTAATGATTGATCAAATAAATAAAAATTTTTATTACCCTGAGTTTTTCCCCTGAACCTCAGTTCCCAGAGTTCACTGAGAGAAAGCAGGATCTGTGGTAAATGGTTACCTGTCAGCTTTGCTGAGTTTGTCATACATGGGTAGAACTTTCTGTATGTGGTGAGGACTGGGAAATGGTGCTTCCAAGCCAATATGAGCAGTGATATTTTAATGGACTATTCAGTGTTCTTGCATACCAGCAAGTGGTCCTGAAACTATTTCTGAGTGCAGAGGCAGCTGACCATTATGTGTCCCAGCGGCTCTTTTCATTTCACTGTGGCTGCTGCAGTACTGTCTATGAGAAATTTGTTTTAAAGCTGATAATAAAGTGGTCAGTTTTAAATTTAGCTTTTTCAATCAGTAGCTGTAGTTATTGTATGCATGTACTTCTCCCCAGCTTACCTTCTTGATACATTTTAGCAGTTAATCTAATGTTCCTCTTTAGAAGAAGTACGGATTTTCTTGGCAGGTGTTTTAAGTATTTCAGTACTAACATGCAATAGTTATCTTACACTGCAATCTCCTTCAAAAAGTTGTTATAATTCCAAAATTTTAATTTAAAAATAATGGTAATTTTGTACTGAGTATTAACAAAATTAGGGCCATTTTTTTTTTTTTTTAAAGACAAATCAGGGTACCATGACCTACAGGACCCTAGGCTTTATCTTTTGTTTGTAAAAGTCAGGCCATCAGATCTTAGCAGCTAGAGCCAAATAGATTTTACAAGGTTCTGCGGCAAGTCAGAGTACAAGAAATCAGAGCATTTCTGTTAATGTAGACCTTTCTGAAACCTCTTACATCCAAAACATTGCTTCTAGCCATTTGTAATGGAAATTATTTATTCACACACTGGATTAACACCTACAAGTGGAAGGAAGTTGAGTTTCGAAGTTGCAAAATGTAGTTTGTCTGCTACTGTTTAACTAAAGGATCCCTCACACACTAGATGTCTGTACTGCTACTTGTAATTGTATGTGTGAATGTAAAAATGGCTCATTTCTAACAAATCTTTGCTTCTTTCATGACCATCAATCACATGTCGTTGTTATTAAAATTACCCCCATGTTTCACATCTCAGTACTGGAAACGTGCTCTGAATTCATTATTAACAGGCTCCAATGCCAGCAATCTTGCAGCACTCTGCAGAAAGAGAAGACAAGGTCACTGCTGAGAAGTGACAGAAATATCTGGTAATGACAGTAGAGAGTGTGGGTGGGCAGGTGAAGGGAAGGCTTCAACGGTGAAGTAATCATGTATTGCTAGTTCTGAAACTGATGCAAAGTATGCATATGCAGAATTTAGATTATATGGGTGAGAAATGCAAGTGGGAATAAGCAATGCTGGAGAAGTTAGCAGAGTTTATGTGGGCTATAAATGCAGCAAAAAATTATGCAGCCCAAGTCCTGCAGAGCTGGTGTGTCCTGTGCTGACTTGCCAAACCATGATCTGGTTTTAGCTCCTTTGCTATTGGCTTGTGCTGGCTGCAAGGGGGTAGCAGATCTGTCTCCACCCCAAATCACAGAGTTCTGTCATATTTTAAGCGCATAAACCTAGCACTAAGAGCATGATCAAAAACCTGTCAGAAAGAATTGAGACATTTCCACTAAATTTTGAACAAAGATCTAATCTGCACTTTTTTCTCTGCGTTCAGACTTCAAAGTTTAGAGAATCCTAATTGATAATAAGAATGGCAGTCTAGTAGGCAATTCAGTTCACTGAAGTACAGCCAGAAACCTAAGTGCCCAAGAAACAATAATAAGTAGAAATAAGCAAAGTGTTTGTATACAAATAATGGGAACATAGGTAAGAAAATGGACAAACTTTGCCTACTAGTGCAAGATGTTTACACAGAGAATCTGGGGGTAATAAAAACCCAGCAGAAACAATAACTGGAGTCAACTGAATAGTACAGGTTATTCAGAAGAGAGGTAAATAGAGCTGGTAACATTGCCTGAAATTATAGGATAATTTGTGATGAAATTAGTTATGTCAATAAAACAGATTCTGTTTGGATCAAGCACTTCAAGCATGAAAAACTTGGGGGTTTTTTCAGAATTATTGCTTGTGGAAAATCCCCAGGGTGTCAGATTTCATTCTGCAACATTATTGTAGAGAGGAATGTAAAACAGAATCTGTCATTAAAAGATGTTGAAGCTCACAAATTTCTTCACCAGTTACTAATCCAACTAAAGATAATGATAGTATAGATCTGGTTTTTGCTTTGAAATATGTAGATAACAAAATGCAACCTCTAATCAAACATTCAGTCACTGAGTCAACTAGCATTACATGACAAAATAAGTAATGGTCAGCAGACTTTATTAAGCAAAACAAGCTAGTTAAATAAATGAAATATTGTGGGCTTCATGGTTGTTTCTGTGAAGAAGACATCAAATTCCATCAAGTATAACATACTGTGTTGTATCTGACAACAGGGAACTAGGTTCAGCCATCCAGGAAGTCCCCTCCAGACCCATGTTCCTAAATTTGTCAGTTAAATGCAGGAGCCTTAACTAAAGCAGAGGTAACTTCAAGACAAATTTGCCTGCTGTCAGTATTCTTTAACATTCTTCAACTCAATGCTGAATTTAGACATTGAAGAATCTGTTTTTGTGACAGTGTAAATGTTTGAGATGTAGGCCAGGGTATCTGTTGTCTACTGGGTGTCTATCAAACATGCCAGTTCATCTAGAGAGTCTGATTCAGATGCTTTCTCCATAGATCAGCCCTTCTGGGCTCCCTCATCCCTGAACAGTCTTGAGTAATATCAGGTTGGTATGGCATGTGTACAGTTTGTACAGGCTAGTGAGGAAGATGAAATTGGAGAGCTATCCACTGATAGAGAGGATGTTCACCCTAGAGAAGAGAAGGCTCGGGGGAATTTTACCAATCTCCGTAAATACCTGTGCAAAGAAGATGGAGCCAAGCTCTTTCCAGTGGCAAGAAAAGAGGCAATAGGCAAACACTCAAACACAGGAGGTTTCCTTTGAACGTCAGAGAAGACTTTCCTACTGGGAGGGTGACTGAGCACTGGCACAGGTTGCCCAGAGAAGATGTGGAGTCTATTTCCTTGGAGGTTTTCAAAAGCCACCTGGACATGATCCTGGGCAACTGGTTCTAAGGGCTACTGATTGAGCAGGGTTGGGAAAATATGACCTCTAGAAATCCCTGCCAACCTCAATCATTCTGTAAGCAAGCTCCAGTCATTTTAGTAAATTTAATTCTAAAAGTCAGGCAAAGTTTGATGCTTAATATAAATGTTCTGCATAACTTCAGAGATACCCACTCACTGTGAAACTGTGATTTCTGGAGGCAGACTATGGCTTGCTCAGAAAATCAGACAGGAATTATAAAGTGGATTGCTATTATGCTTGTCCATATGCACCCATTATTATTAGAAGTAGCAGAAGAGAACAGGCAGAAAAGATGCTACAGGGACCTTTAAGGGAGTTTTCCTAAAGAAGAGAGGTTTTGAACTTTGCATTCGCATGGCACTGGCTCTGTAATGCTCTTAACTTATCTCTCTCTTCCTACCAAATACTGGGTACTTCTCTCTGTGTCAGCAATGAGGAACTCTCAGCCTGGAAAAATGAGTTAGGTTTGGAGAAAGTACAGCCGAGAGATTAATTCAAAGGATTTTTGAAATTAACCCCTTTTTTTCCTCTTTCCTCTCTCATGATCTGAAACTGTTTCTCCCCAGTGCAACACCACTGTAGCTCCTTTCTTTGAGCTGAACTTAGTAACTCATGTCCTTGTGCTCATCACACTTGTGGCTGTTCATTCTCCATGTGACAGTACAGCAGGTGGGTCCCAAACAGTCCCACTGTGACTGAGTTACAGCTTCGGTGTGTGCCCAGGCATGCTATTCATGTTATACCTCCGAAACAACAAAGAGCTTTAAAAATATTGATTCAGGAAATCTTGAAGTATTTTCTGCTGTCCTGTGAGGGATAATGCAAGGTTGTTATTTGAAGAAGTTCTTACCCCAGATCTTCTGGTGCTCAGTTTTGCCCGTTTAGTGACTGGGGAAAGGGACTACTTGGCCTGCATGTTTCCTGACTGCACTCCTTTTGCATAAGCTTTTCACTACAGACCTATATAATGTCAACTAGCTTATGTAATTTTCTGATATATAGAAACCATATCGATTTAAGTTTTATATCATAGCTAATCCTGTCCAAATACTTAAAATGATGGGCTGAAAACACAACGATTTACTTGCCCAACGCAAAAATCGCATTTTTCCTTTTGCACCCTGCTAATGTATTGTAAGAGAGGATGAACAAACAGATTGGTCTCCTCCCACCACATAGCTGCATTGCCAGCACTCAGGAAAATAAAGACTGCATGGATTAAAAAGTCGCAAGGTTACTATTAAGGCATAGCTACCGAAACAGGAGCATGCACTGAAGAGCTCTCAGTTCAACAGAAGCAGTCCTGTTGTGAGCAATGTCAGCCTCACTGCTAACGTGGGAGCCAGGGACGAGAATGCAGGTAAGATCTTTCTATACCAGGGCATGAGCAAATCACGATGAATTGCAGCCATTGCCACAGTAATTTGTATGGTGCATTTTTTCTTTTAAATCTTGACTTTTGAAAACTGCTTTATTTTCAGCTGCTTGAGACAAAAGCCTTGGAGTTCTTTCAGCACTGCCTATGAAGTGACATTACTGTTTGTGCTTGTTTTGAAATCTATTTATGCTGCACATTTAAGAAAGCATTTGCAGCTCCTAGGGTCTATGTATGTAATGCTCACAATCGTTTAAACAAACTTCCTTAGCATTTTTTCCCTAGGCACCCTCTGAAGAAATCTTCCTCTGAATCACTGTTTGTGCATATGCAATTAATTACTGTCAGGCTGTTACATAGACTGATCATGTGGGAATTGACCATTTCATTTTCGCATAGAAACAGCCTTTGCCTTTTGCTGTCACTTAGAAACAGCCCTTGCATTGGCATCTTGATGACGCTCTTATCCTCAGTTTGCTTGATTAGATATTTTGATTGAAGTACTTGAAAGACATCATTTCATAAATACGCTTAAAGCAATTCCACCCAAACCACCTCATCCTCCCTAAAACATTCTCATTTTATTGCTGAGCTTTCAAATACCTTTAAAAAGCTTTGTGTTGTTATGTGTCAATTTTTGAACTGTGTACATTGTAGACATTTCACAGTATCCTGGTGATTAATGGTAGGATAATAAGACAATCTTTACTTAGAAAAATACTTTAACTTCTAGAGTTCTCTAACCAAATATCCTTTTTTTTTTCTATTAATGCAAACTGTTTTATGAAAGTGAAAACTGACTGTGGGTCAGCAAACTATTCTGAATATTGTTTGTACTGATCACTCATATTTATTTTAATATGCACTAAGAGTACATAAAAAGTATTTATGGCTATAAATACATAGATCTACTCTAACACTAAGAAGAATCTTGAACTTATTTCTGAACCTTTCAGTAACATAGATGGTTGGTGCATGGGCAGTGTGGAGACCCATAAATAGCCTGTTGACTTAAAGTATTCTACTTCCATATGCTTGGACTGATAGCTCTGCTATACATGAGACAAGATTTGGAGGTAAAAGTAGTATCTTTAGTTTTATTTGACCAGGTGGTTAGGTGAAAATATTAAACTGATTTTTGTATATTTGCGTAGACTTTTCTAATAAAAAACTATTGAATCTACCTAAAAAAATTTGTTGTGTCATTGTCCTTGAGCCTTTTGGCTACAAGAAGATGTCATGAAACATTTCTATGTTATGCCAGATAGATAGGAAGCAACAGTAGTAGTTCTGAATGGTCGATGGCAAGTAATCACATTTAACAGGAAAGTGTCAATATCATGATCAATGCAGAAAGTGTTTCCTTATGCACATGCATACACAGTCTTGCATTGCCATTCATTGATTCTTAAGTCCAGGAGTACTTGCTTTTTCTTTCTTTTACTCTTCACCAAACAATGGTATATCTTCACAACATACTCTCCAAATAATCTTTCATTGTACATTATAAAAAAGTAATCTATGGAGACTACACTGAAAGGAGTTGGAAAAATAGAAAGGAAATATTAAAAGAGAAGGTGAATGTCTGGATCCATCTAATTTTCCATCTGTGAGCTTACACAGAAAATAACTGGTATTGTCATTGTGTCTTTGTATTACATTTGCTGCCAGACAAACTTTACTTTTTTGTCTCTCTTACTTGAGTCAGTATGTTGATTGAATTTATCATATTTTTTTTATTAGACTTCTATCTCATTTGAAAAAAAATGCACTGCATATACAGCAATTGAAGTTGTCTCATGTTGTCACTGTTTGTTCTTCTCGTTCTAGGTGATGTGATTGTCTATATTAATGAAGTTTGTGTCCTTGGACATACTCACGCAGATGTAGTCAAACTCTTCCAGTCTGTTCCTATTGGTCAGAGTGTCAACTTGGTGCTATGTCGTGGATACCCTTTGCCCTTTGATCCTGAAGATCCTGCCAACAGCATGGTGCCACCCCTTGCAGTAATGGAGAGGCCTCCGGTAGTGGTAAATGGAAGACATAACTATGAAACTTATTTGGAATACATTTCTAGGACTTCTCAGTCTGTTCCAGACGTAACAGATCGACCACCACACTCCTTGCACTCCATTCCAGCAGATAGTCAGCTTGATAGCACATTCCCACCACCTGCCCATGATGATAATGTATCAATGGCTTCTTCTGGGGCCACCCAAGCTGAACTCATGACCTTAACCATTGTGAAAGGGGCCCAGGGCTTTGGCTTCACTATAGCAGACAGTCCTACAGGACAGAGGGTGAAGCAAATTCTAGACATTCAGGGATGTCCTGGTTTGTGTGAAGGTGACCTCATTGTTGAGATCAACCAGCAGAATGTACAGAACCTGAGCCATGCAGAAGTAGTGGATATACTTAAAGAATGTCCTGTTGGAAGTGAAACTTCTTTGATTATCCATAGAGGAGGTAAGTTTGGAAAGTCTGTACAATTACAAAAATGTGTGTAAAAGGTTCTAAACCATAAGACATACATATACTCACTAGATCCTTGTTTGCTAGATTGGAAATTAATTTCCATGTTGTGGGAGGTAACACCATTGGTTCTGGAAAAGTGTGTCTGCAATTGAGTATCCTAGGCAAAATCTTACAGTTTGTTGTACATTCCTTTATGTGTTTTGAGTGTCAATGGTCCCACCTCTGTATGAAAGTAAAACTAGGGCAGTTCCAGACCTTTCAACCCATAACAGTTTGTGTGGGGTCTGCAGCAAACTCGTGTAGTCCCAAAGCAGTGCTGCAAGCTTTAGATATTACTGTATATATTGACTCATTAATATAGATCAAAATCAGAGCAATCTATTTGCCCTTTACAAGTTACTGGTTTTCCTAAGCCATTTTGCCTCCTTTTCATTCATTGTGAAAACAGTTGATGGGGTTATTTTCTTTCCTGATAACAGAGATCCATGGTATATATTTCTCTGATTTTAAAAAAATAGCTTCTAGCAACTTGGTTTTCCTCACCAGCCTGACACAGTAAGTTGGAATTATCACCAGTGGAAGGGGAGAGTCAAGACTTATCCGTAAAGAAGCAATAAGAACAGAAAAAGTGTTAAAAACTTGACAGTGATTGGTTATTTCATAGCTTTTATTACTTTAGCCAAAAAAAATTTCTTTGGTGGTATGAGGTGGGCATTCATCATAATTTATTATTACCTGAAGTAAATAATGATTGGATTTTTAAAATTAAAGCTCTTTTTTCTCTAAAGGCATTCATATGTCACTTAATGTACGTTACTCTGTGCATCAAAAGAAAAAAAGATACAGGATTCTATGCAAAAAGATGCAAAAATACTAACTACTTTCCTTCTGAAGAGTAGAAATTGAGAAGTGAAGCTTAAATGTTTTCATTTGCCAAATGTTTATCATTACAATACCTAAAAATCCTTAGAATAAGGCATATAGTAACATTATCTCAAATTGCGGAAGTAACAAACATGAGGTGGTTGTAGGTGATCTATAGTCATATAGTCAATAAAGTCACATAGGCACATAGTCAATAAAGTATTTTTCATGTATATATATAAAAGAATGCTTTACTAGAGACAGAGTTTGACATTTCTTTGGAATGAAACCAAATTAGGGTGATAATTAAATTGGAGTCACTATAGTATATGAACTTGGAGAAAGTTAATGGTTGCAGAGAAGCTATATTCTTTGGTATTAAATCTGGTTCTCCTTAGTGTCCATTAAGAATCTTGAACAGTGGCGTAAGCAACAGTTTTTTTTCATTAAGAAGTTGACAAATTAGGGAGAATTTCATAGCCAGAAAAGAGCATAAAGAGGATTAGAAGGGTTAGTGTAACCCAAAAATGTGGAATTTTGTTTTGAAAAAGGCAAGATAATCACTCTCTAGAGGAAAACAGTTTAGAACACCAGTCTTCAGAGAGAAGTGGAGTGTGAAATCCAGTATGCTGAACAAGCCTCAGTAATAACAGACAACGAAATAGGTATTTCAGCAAACAGTGCAGGACAGTAGCAAAAAAACCTGAAGCAGCAACATATGCAAGCCCTTGAGGATAATTGCTCTCCCTGAAGAGAATTTCTTCTTAGAGCATTGATTCATGATCAAAACATGATAGTTTAACATTGATCAACATGATAGTTGAACAAGTTCTGGTACATTAACTAAGCTGTGGTTATTTTCTACACATCACTGTGGCAGGTCGGAGATGCTACACTGAGCTCGATGCTCGATAAAAGCAGTGTAAATTTACACCCTCTGCTCTTGTCTGGGGCCAAACACTGAGGTACAGGTCGTTCCCCTGGCTCAGCTGACACAACATACTGGGTCCAAATGCAGTAACATTTAACCCTCTGTTGCTGGGGCAGGAGGTGGTTGGTTGCTTTAGAGAATGCAAGGAAGAGAAAGAGAGCATGTTGTGTTCATGGTAGAACAATGACCAAGACTAAAGCAAATGTTTAGAAGTACTACGGTGTCATTAAAATTAATGGGATGATACAGAAGAAATGCAAGTCGACTATCAATAATTTTTTGTGCATCAGAAATAATGATACCTTAACTCAAGTTTGCGAAACTACGAAATTTAAAAAAAAAAAGATTCTCTGGTTTGAGTGATTCAAAAGAACTGAAAAAATAGTATATGAATCAAACCTACTCTACCTAAGAGATGGCTAAATCCCAGCTTAACACAAATATGAGAACTGTTTTAAGATGACAACCAGGATCTGGTTTCTTTTTTATTCATATATTCTTAGGAAAAGGGAATCTACGTGACTAAGTATACACCTATAATGCAGGTTATTATGTCTATGTCAGTTTTCATGTCTCCTTTTATAGTCCCTAGGCAGAAATGGATTTTTCTATTATGTAATTCATGTAATTCCACTGTATATGTTTCAAATAAGTCAGGTATATCTAGGTATACCTTAAAACTATATTTGCTGCTTGACTGATTATAAAGGGAGTAGAGGATGACTGATTCAGGTGCATGTGTTGATCCAACATGTTACAAATAATAAACAGGTGATAAGATTTGGTCATGTGAGATAATCTGAATGCAAAACCAAATACTTAGAGAAACCTTCTTTGACTGTAAAATATTTAGTCAGTGACACCAGTAAAGCAAGGCATACTTTCTCATTGCTCATGGATCCAATTTTTATTTTATTATCTCTGATGTGTAATGACACTTGAATGATGCCATCCTTTTCCATCATTACCCTATGCATCCTGTCTTTAATGTCTCATTATTAAGGTTAAGGCCAAAGGGCTGTTCCTGCCTGTGGAGGAAGGCTGTGTTTTACATAAGGTTGTTTGTTGCCTTGTAATGTATTCTGTCTCTGATATATGGCCTGACTGCCCACCTAACTGTGGCAAATCCATTTCTGTAAGTGACTTAATTTCTCTCTCATCCAGCAATCTTATCTACATTGCAGACAAGAAACAGATCAACATGACTGAGATTTATTCTCACTATAGGAAAAAGTATCTCATACTGGAAAAAATATTCCCTCGGATGCACATAGTATACGTGCTACAGCATTTTAAAAACATTGTCCCTCAGGATTAGAATAGGTCAACAGCCAGAGTATGCAAGAGAAGGAAATGTCTGTGTGTTTTAAAAGGATGGATGGAATAGCTGTACTCGAATTCAAAGAGGCCACTAAAACCTCTCTAACCATCACCAAACAGAGACTCGTCATGGGGTACAATCCAGCTGGAGGAAGTCCCACAACTCACAGTCTACTTGTTTTAAGATTTCAAAAGCAGAAGTAGCAATTTATCTGTTTGTTAAAAAAAATAATAATAGAAAAAATATAATTGTCTACCACAGTAAATTCAAAGCATCTCTCTGGCACTGGCTAGACATCTTACTGTCTTTCATTTATTGGACAAGTTCTTTGCTAAGTAGATGCACCACACTAGTTCAGTTTCTTTACATCTGTTTTTGCTGAACAGCTGTATTGTTTCTATTGATTACTATAAGCTGACAGATATGTTTGTACTGAAAAAAAACCCTAAAATTATTGGAAAAGGTAGTGGAAAAGTGTTACCTAAAAAAATAAAAGGAAAAAAATTACTATAAAAAAAAAATAACACCCAAAGAGCTTTACTCCTTTCCAGTTTTGGTTCAGGCTTTATGCTTTATCCTCAGCTTCTGCAGTAGATTTCATTGAGTGTGGGCTGCTGAAATAGTGTGGAAGAGCTCTCAAAAATCAGTCTTTCTGACTGTAGATAGAGCACAAATTCTGAATTAGTCCACTACTACTGAAAAACAGCACTTAGTGGTTGAAGTGGTATGTAGCAAATTTATGTAGAGCAAAATATTTAATGATGAGGACTTCAAAAACCTGGTTGGGCACGTTCTACTAAATGAGCTATCCAAGTATTTGACATACGCCATCTCTTTTGGAAAGTACCTTTGAAATATATGAACCTATAGACAGCAGCCCAGCTCCATAAGTGTTCCTGTCTAAAAAAGAACTGATAGATTCCAAAGTAAATCCATCAAGACTATGTCTGAAATACTGTTGTTAAGGAAACCTGCAGACAACCCAGGACTGAGTCATGAAGTATGGCAACTCATAACAGGTGTTGAGAGTGAAACATTAAATGCAAAAAGTGGGAGACTGACAAAATTCCTACATCAGAAGCCTATTTTGTAATCATGGAATCAGAGAATAGTAGAATCCAAATTGGCTCTGAGAAACTGAGGCTGTTGGTACGAAAGTGAGCCAGGGAGCTGGCACACTGTCCACACTGTTTAATTGCTAGCCCAGTCCCAGTGTGGGACTGGACTGTCAGCAGCTGGTGTCGCTGTGACACGGCATAGGAAATAGTGAGGGCCACATGCAATGCACAAACAGACAAGAGGAGGAGGGAGAATTTAACTGTATAGTTGTAAATTGTGTGAATAAAAGGAAGGCAAATTATCTTTCTCAGATATTGTATAAATCTCAGTAGAAGTAACTCCTTTAAACCACTAACAAATACCAGTACATCACACAGCATCAGCAATTTCAAAAACAGGCAGAAATTTCACAAAAACAATCTCTGAATATTCCAGTGAAAAAAACTAACCCCTCAAAATAAGCAGACTTCAGTGGAAGAAACCCTCCATTCTCAGTACCCTTTCCATGGACTTATTTCAGATTTGCCAGCTTTGCCTTTCTACCATAGAGATGAGATAGATTTTATTTAATTTTTTTTCCAGGATTTCTATGTGTTTCAATTCCTCTGGTCAGGAAAGCTTTTGGTTCTTTATCTCCAGGTTGTTGTCTCTTGGGAAAGCTTCACGAGATAAAGCTGAGGCAGCACTCTCACTCTGCTAGCACTAGTCTGGCCCAGAAAATTCTGGTCTCTTGGTTCCATGACCCGAGACCACCACTGAGGTCTCTGTAGGTTTTATTCTCATTCTGCAGTTCTTCATTCAAAATATTAACAGAGTACCTGTTGCAAACTGGAGACCCTGTATCTCATGGCTTGCTCATCCCCAGTTCAGGACTTTCTCGTCAACAGTCCTGAGGGCTTAAAGAAATTAAATTTTTGGAAGTATGCTGTAGGTTTTTGATTTGGGACTTAGGAAGGTTTTCCATCATCCTGCTGTCTCTACTGTTTTTCATCCCTGAGTCATTGGCAATTTTTTCCTTTCCAGTCACTTCCTAAAAGAATCCAAGTGTGGTTTAATTGCTTTGTATGGATACTCTAAATTAACAGCAGTCTGTTCATACTTGCCTTGTTCATGAACTTATGCTTCTTTTGTTGTTTCTGAGAGGAGATTTTGGGACATACAAGGTCTCATGTCCCTCCTGCTTCCCGATATACTTTCTCCTCTCCAGATGTTTACTTCAACTGTACATTTGCTCCTGATCCATTTTCTCCTATTTCCTGAAAGTAGTCTAATGTTGAAAGGAATATTTGGCAATATCTGCATTTTTAGCCCTCCTGTATTCTTAAATGGCACATATATCTCTTGTTTGCAAGCTTAAGGGACATTTGATCACACAAAGGGAATGTGCATGTGAATCTAATAGTGAACCACTGACCCATTTGAAGTGAACCATGTGATCCATGGATACCTAGAAGTTAGAGACACAAATGCCTTCTGTCGAACATGCTGCTGACAGCATCCTCTTACAATTTTGTCTTTCCAATTTGCCACACCATTTTGCCTTGCCATCCCTCTAAGCACTCTGTTGTTCCTGGATCCATCTGCTTTTAAAATGATGGAAAACAAAGGCTCATAGCTGACCTTTTTCCTTTCCATCTCAAAATTATGAGCATTTTTTATGACATCATAAATTCAACAGTTTCCTCAGCATGATTTCTCTGTAAACATATTGGCTTTTGAGTTGTTTCCTCTTTTTTTTGTGCTCATTTTTTTTGCTATTTTTAGCTAGTAAGGCCAAAAACATTTAATGATCAAAAATATTGTGAGTCATGCTATATTGTCCACTTCACTGACTTTTCTGTTAGATGTCATGTTGCCCTTTTCCCCACTCCCAGCCACAGACACTTGTCCCTTCCTACCTTCCCTACACAGAAATCAGTATTTTGTGCAAAATAGTTTCCTAACAACCTTGTGAGAAGAGCAGTTTTCTTTCCTTTATTAATTCCAGAAATAAAATCTCTGAAAGATTTTTAGAAAATACTGTTAACATGCAAAAAAAAGTTGCTGTTACGTTAACAAAAATCCTGAAGCATTGCTTTCCTGACTCATTTTTACAAGGAATGTCTCACCTTGCAGAGTATCATATTTTTAGCTGTGAGATATGTACTCTCCTAGTAAACTTCCAATTATTTACATCCTTCTTGCCCTACACATTGAGGCTGTTTTATACTTTGGGTTAACTTGAAATATTTTTTAAGCATCTTGTGGCAATTATCTGGCATAAAATCTATTTCAATAAATATTGCACATGTTATAGCAGGTAAACTAAAAAATAAGTTACATATATAGCCTTGTTTGTGAAGGGATTCAATCTAAACCATTTCAGTGAGAGAAATTGTAACCTTTCAGTGACACAGGGAAAGACAAATTTGAACAGGAGGAGTTAGGGCAGGAGACCAGTTATCCTAAAATTTGCACTAATGAAACTTTCATATCTTTTCTTGTATAGCTCTGATTAGCAGTGAAACAGTGTGCAATTGCTTCCGTATTTCTGAATAAAAGATAAAGAAACCATAGACCTCCTTAATGAATATGGATTCCTGAAAAAATAGACATCAATAATAGTTAGTAGCTGTCACACTGTATTACTGGAAGTAGTATTAATTGCATTGCGTTTCAAAGTGGTAGTGCTGTGGTTTTGGTGCTTCTTTCTTCTTAATGTTTGTGCACTGTGTGGTACCTTTGTGGATAATTTTGCAAAGCATTAGATAAACCATTTTTACATATATTACACAGAAGGTTTTTAATTACTATTGGAAAGCATTTTGTTTCAAAAGTGCTTTTATCACCGGTGAAACTGTTTTCTAATGTAGGGTTATATGGTCTATGTGAAATTTGAACAATGCTTCTAGTAAAACTTGGGGACACTTCTCCTAGGGATGTGTGGGCCTAACTCTTGCTGACATTAGGAGGAGTTAGTTTGCACACTGGAGAAATAGGTCCCTGTAGAAAATCTTTTAGCAAAAAGAAACACAGGTGTATAGACATATATTGTCATCATTGCATGCCACAAAGAGGTAACTACCATTTACTACTGCAGTGGCTATTCTGCCATTAAATTCTTACACCCAGGAGGCTACAAACAGTGAGCAGTCAGACATTATAGTTATTACAGGACTACAAAGAGACTTACTGTGCACGCAGGATTTGTGCAGAGCTGCAGGAACTCTGCCTCCAGGACAGGCAACTGCTTGTCTCTCTTGAGGAGTACAGGACGCGTTATTGTCTGATAGCTACAGCCCACGTCACTGCTAGAACCCAAGAGCTCCATTGGTAGTACTGCAGACTGGTTTCAGTCTTACTGATATTAGTGAATGAATTCACACAAATTGAAGAATAGTTTATTTGAGAAAACAGACTTTTTTCTTGTCTGCCTTGGAATCTGGCCACACCAGAGAAGTTTCTCCTCTGTACTTGCAAGCAGTATTATGAGAAAACTTAATGGTATTATCTTGGACTGTACATCTCAGTGAAAGATGACATCTTTTGAAGCCAAATACTTCCCAAGCATGGTATGTGGGAGAACCTACTGCAATACTGAGAGATGAAGAAACTTGGGGTTTTTTTCCCAGTCACCCATAGTCTAGTTTCTGAGTGAATCTCACCTTCCTCAGAGGAGATTTGGGAGATCTCAGCCTAAGGATGGAGAACTACAGAGCTGGACTCTAAAAAAGTATCTTACAACCTGTGCTTGTGTACTGAGGCATGTCTAAAGTTTAGTCTAAATGTGTTGAACAATGTTTTTGTTGGTTCAGTATAATGTAATGTCCTATTAAACAGCATTTGTTGGGCTTCCAAATCTGTTGTCAAAGTACGTTGTGTAGACGTTGTGATGTGGTGATTTGTAAAATAGTGCAATATTTTATAGTAATAAAGTAAGCTAATACACTATGAAACAAGTGACTACATTATCTATTGTGCTACAGACTTGAGATACAGCACTGGGGAGATGGGAAGGTGTGCTTTTCAGGCACATCCTAAGCCACAAAACTTTCTTGGCACTTATGGTTTGCATATCCAGTAAAAATGCAGAAACTAAAATAGTTTTCTAAATGAGGTATTAATCCCTGTACAATTCTTTGAGCAATTTTCATTTACATTCTTAAAAAGAGAAGGAAGGCTTTAGCAATGGCTGGGCTTGCCCTCTATGATTCATGCTCAATGGTTTCTTTTTCATTTTTTTATAAACCAAGATTATAACATTTATTAAATACAACACTGTCCTTCTCAGGAAGCCTTTGGGTGACTCATAATTCAAATACAATCAAAACCAGCACCAGGATACATACCCCTTTGTTGTGTCACCTTCAGTTTACAGTGAAAATAAAAGGACATGGAAACTAAAGCTGCCAGGCACAAATTCTGAAAGTTGACTCCGAAGTATGTCCAAACAGATTTCTAAAGGAAATAAATTGCTTTCCAAAGCCAGATTTTTCATAACTGGGAACAGTATTTTGGCATAGAAGAAACATACTGTGCAGCGTTCCTGTTTGGTAAATGAGAGAAATCTTGACTTTTATCTGTTTGGTACCTTTTATTCCCGTAAGCTAAAAGAAGGCAAGTTTTCTTTGCACACATTCCCAGGGTCACCTTATTTTTAGTGTATATTTCAGTTGGGTGCAAATTATACTCAATGGACTTTTTAGGATATTTTTTCTATAATGTAAGCATTTTTAACTGCATTTCATGTGTTCTAGATACAGCACTTCTAAAAGTTCTCAGATAATTAGAAAAATCCTCCGTATGCATGAATACAAGCACAGATGCAAAATCTTTGAATGAGAAAATATTTTAATGGTCTTTACATCCATTTTATCAATTAATCTCCATTTCTATAATTAGGGTTTTTCATAGCAGAAAATTTGCTAATATTTTAAATTGATAAACAATTATGACAATAGTAATAGTAGTAGTAATAATGTTAATAGTAATACCATTTTTCTTAAAGAATTTTTAAAAAATCAGTAAGTAATACTTCTGGGATTAGTTGACATCATAGAAAAGATTTTCTGATTATGGGAATACCACAGTATTATCTATATTTTAATAGTTTAACTAAATTCACTTATCAATACGAAGTCAACATCTCCTTTTTACTACCCCTGCATAATTTCTGTATTTTAACTTGTTCTCAATAAATATGATTATTTTGGCATCTGGGGCCAAGCAGTGCCACTCTACAGCAGTATAAACACTATCATATCTCTGAAGTACAGCAAAAGACACCTTATTATGTTCCTTAAGGGGAAAGAAGAATGACCAGTTGAGAAACTCTAAATATGATCCTAGTAGGATAGTGTGTCAGAAGACACAGCTTCTCTTTTGCATCATTCTTAAGCCTCACACTATTTAACATCTCATGTTCTCTGGAATAATATCAGGAAGTACTTAGCGAAAATGGGAAGATTCTAGCAGATCATCTAGCTGTATAACCAAAATGCAGCATGATTACATCAATGGAAGGTCCTAGAGCAGCCCAGAGAGAATTCTGGATAAAATTCCATCTGTGGCCAGTGAGCGCCAACAAATGTGGTAGAGTCAAAGACAGTCAGCTCCATCCAATTTCTGCCCTTCTTCACTAGCTTTTTCCATGTTTTACCTAGTCCTTCCTCAGTCTGAATGTTTATTGCTTGTCATTCTGGCTCCATTTTCCTTCATTTGGCAATTCAGAGAAGCTGCCATTCTTGAATGTCAGCCCAATCTTTGAACTTAGCCTTGCTTTGAGCAACAGATTGGCCTAGCTGAAATCCAACTGTCCCTTCCAAGCTAAACACTTAGAATGTTCTATGGTTCTCCATATTTCTCACGTTTGGGATCCCGGGATGCTGAACGGGAGGGTCTGTCATTGAACTAATCATCATCTGGATAATTTTAAACTCCTTCCACAGTACTGCTGAGAGAGAAAGAGACACTTTTTACTCTTGTCTCCTTATTACACCATATTGAATATATATTTCTTTATATATGAAAGTTATTTAGAAGTCAATGCAAACAGGAAGAATGGTGACATGGTTTTTGATTTCAGCTTGCCAGATGTGTTCCTTGAGATTACATATACAACAAATTATTCTCACACTGTAATTGAGAGCTAATGCAGTGTTTATTTACTTATTATGTAGCATTTCTGAGAGATCTCAGTGGCTTATGGGGTTGGCACTAAATCAGAAACATCTGGAGAGTCTGATCTAGCTAACATTCACTGCATGACCACCACCCAGAATGACTGTTTCTACGAAAGCTAATCTCAGATAAGCAAGAGCTTTATCTCATAACTTGTTCATTGCATATCAGACTTTTAACTTTATCAAGTCCTTTATCCTAATAGCATCACATTAGGATGCACTGTACTGAAAGAAGAACCATCTATATACAGCTTCAGTCAAAATGGTCTTTTTTAAGCATTCATTTCACAGTGATTAATTGATTCTACATTTTTTTACATGTCACTAAAGGCAAATAAGCTGAAAATCTTTTACATGCAACATCCCTCAACCTGTCTTGCCAGTCTTGCCTTGCAACACATTTAGCCACGTTTTCCTCGGCACTGGTTATCAGGGATCCTGAGCAGGCAGCAACAATGAATCCTTCCTCATCTGTACTGGGCAGCAAGCAGGGATCCTTTTTGATGAGGAAAACAGGCATCTCTATGGTGCCAGTCATCTACTGTAAACATCTAAAGTGACTGAAATCAACAGTCTTCTAAAAGAACCTATACCCCCCCGTTGAGTATTAAAGTTTTTAAAAAGTCACCTACCAACATTTCACATTTAAATTTCTACTCACTTTTGGTCAGATGAATCCCAACTTAACTGTAAAACAGTTAGATTTCTAGTCTACATGAGTCAAAATATTTACCCCTGCAGCCGGTGGTGGAAAATAAGCACCTGAACAGGATGACTTAAATCATTTTATTCAGTCATTGCCTGGGCAGCTTGTTCTCTGGGTTTGCCCATTATGCTCCATGGACTAGAGAGAACTCTGGATGAGAACCTTAGGCTAACTGACCAGCAAGGGGAACAAGGGTGCATGGGATGAGTCCTGCCCACACACCAGAGGCAAGCATAGTTAATAATCAAAGTTATTTAAAAAACTCTGCATTATCACAAAAGCTGAAATCTATCTCATGCACTAAGGCTAAATATGGAATCCCATTTATGCTACTATAGAAAACAGTCTGGATTTCTTTATAAAAGTGAAGTTAGAAATGTAGACTACAGAAAATATTTAGTATTAATTATATGTTAATATCTTTATTAATACTTCAAGTTCTATTATAAAATTTAATTGTTTTCATATAATGGACTTTTTTAAGTCTTTACATGAAACAACTCACTCCTTACCTAAAAATGGAAACAAGTAAAATTAGTATGGCTTACATTGGAGTGAAAAATTGTTTCACATATCAATCTTTTAGCATAATTGTTAGAAGGAAATCAGTGAAGGAATTTATTTTTAATGAACTATCTCTAGGAAAAGCTCTTGGCTTCTGACTAAATGCACTTTCTTTGAAAATCCTGTAGAAAATATAAAATCAATGCTGATAAACTTTGCAGTTGGCAGAGAGTTTGGTCCATGTCATTGAATAGATGAGCCATTACTGATAAAGAGCAATGTGGAATGCTTAATAAATTAAGCATCAACAAACAAGTGTTTTTATCCAGTCATTGCAAATTAATTCCTGAAAGAGAGTAAGGGGTGCAACCCAAACTTGTAAAAGTGCTTTTGAATCATTATATATAATCACCTAAGCATAGCAACAAAATGAAAAAGGCAGATTCAGCACAACTTCTTAAAACTAAAGGTTTTGTTTCTATTTTTCTTAGTAAGATGCCATTGGTAAACTATTTTATTGCACTTATTATTAATGTTAAGAAAATCAATGAGATCCTGTTCCAGATTGTCTTTCCTTGCTTCTTCATACTTGTCCTTCCATCTTATTTTTCCATTTTTTCCCATTTACTTCAAAGTTACTTTGTAGCACTTCCATATACTATGCAACGATCAAGTATCTTGTAGAAGTCTTACCTTTAACTAAAGTTTCTGGTTTTTTTAGACCTGAAATATGGGATTTCTGTAAGATTTTCCATACAGTTCTTCCTTAGCTAAAGTAATGGCTGATTCAGTTCTCCATGTGCAAGGTAGATGGAAAAATGTTTCCTTACTACCCAGCTCCTACAATACATCTCGTTTCCTGTGCAGACAACTAGGCATATAATTTCAGAATTTATTTCCTTTAGTAATCTTGCAAGTAGTTGTTCATTAAAAGCTTGTAGAAATGAAAGAAAAGGACTTTGCTTGGGAAAAGTACTCCAAAACAGAGCTGAAAGGACAGAAATCAGCTAGTGAAGAATTAGACATTAAGAAAAGATGTTTTGGGTGACATAAAGAGTACTAGTAGGAGTTGTGTTGTCGGATGATCCTTTTTTCAGCAGATAGGAGGCACAGTCCCTGACCTACAGGTCTCTGGGTATCAGAGTCAGCTATAAAACTGCTTCAAAGACATTTCTGGTTACCATGAGTAAATATTTACCTGAAGCAGCTGCAGCCATCCTGTGTGTCAAGCAGGTAATAGCAGTCTGATGGAGAGATCTCTTTGGTTTCATCCAGGTGTGTAGGCTGCCTTTGTTCCTCTGAAAGTGCCTGAGTTAGGCAGGTCCTTCTGCAGTGAAGACACCCCTCCTTCCCAAGGTCCTGATGGAGAGAGATTTCCAGTGGTTGTGGGTTCTGAGCAAGTGGAAGAAGGGTCAGGGCAGAGAGCTGGAGATCTGCAGCCTTATCCAGCAACCTGCTGAGAGGAGCAAAGAGCAGACACATGGGCTGCAGAGGGAATGGGGTGAAAATCTTCTGGGGACTAGCAGGGAGTATACAGAGCTTTTTATAACTCAGGGAGTCGTTGATTTCTCTGGAAACAAGGACCTCTAATGTAGAGACATCGTGAGCAGGGCAAGCTGTTCAGAAGTTTCCTTGATTTCTATACTCTCCAGTTAATGACTTTACATCCTCCCTATTTGAAAACATATGTATTTTAGTTCTACTATGATAAAGCTCAGTGGTTTGGGGGGGGTTTTTTGTTATGTATATAACCAAGCCTTTGGAGCTGTTATAAGAATGAGTCTAGGCAGATCTAGATAAAATCTTTGGCCAGACTGGGATCCAGCTCATGTGGGAAGAAAACACCAAATCAAAACCACCTATATTGCCACAAAATAGAAAGTAATTTCTTCGCCACTTTGATATATCCTTCACCTTGCAGATTAAAGGCTTGAATTCTGGAACTAAGAACTGAAGTTGCTTCTCCTTATGAACTGATAATCATTTCTGTGGCTATTTAATTGTGAGTTAGTAATGAAGAAGCAAAAATCACACAGAAATTCTAGGGATTTCAGAGATTTTTACAGAAAATTGCACCAGTTTTACAGTTTGGGGTGATAAAGACAAAAATAATATGCATTATTATAATTATGAAGTCAGAAAAAAAGAGACCCAAATTGAAATATACTGCAATCACTTTCTCCTTTGCTACTTAAAGCTATGAAATTTATGTTTGGTAAAAAAACACAGATGTTAAAGAAATAAAAAATAAATAATAGTGGTTTAGAATGCAATATAATGAATAAGAAAATAATAATTTTGTGTATTGAAAATAATGTTGCAAATTAAAACAAGCAAATTTAGGAAAGAAAAATAATGCCTCTGAAATTTTGCAGATAGGGGATCAGGCCTAGTCTCTAGAAAGTGAGTAATAATTCTGAAGTACTCAAACGCTTTTTATTTTTTGCTCCTCTCTGTCGTCTGAAAGAACTGCAGTGTAACAACATATATACTTTTGACACTAAATTTAAATGCATATGTTGCAGAGTACTGGTGTAGAATTGCAATTCAGTTACATTTCTAACTTGTTCCTACTAGGAAAGAGATGAATAAAAATTCATGACTTGTGTTTCTACAGAGGTAGCCATTTTTATTCATTAATATGTGATAGCTACTTGCACACTGGTTTGGTTCTTTTCAGTTTGCCTCAACAGTAAGTAAAATTTACCAGAATAATGAGAATTATAGGTATTTGCCATGTCTCCCATTCAAGGTCTCTTTGTATGGCAGAACACAAAACTTTCAGAACATTCCTCAGGGAAAAAATTGTTCAGTGGAGGATCTGAAAATAATTTTGTTTGTTTTCTCTTGCATATTGATTTTATTTTCAAATGGCAGCAAAAATTTCTGAATTACTAACTTCTGAGTAGATGGAAATATAATTTTTTTTAATTAGAATGGGTTTGTAATTTGTTTCCTCTATCCTATGAGTTCTAAACAATTTTTTAAAATTCACCAAAGAGAACGTCCACTGAGAAATAGAGTTCATCTATAAATAGAGCTAATCTAGAACTGTCAGTTGCCTGATAGATCAAAAACTTTTTGATTGTATGAGAAACAAAGGCCTGTTTATAATAGGGTAAATTACTTCACTGTCCATGTTATCAGGGACATCTAATATTTAGTGCTTGCTAAATATTAGATGATCCTGCTAAAGGCTAGATGGTCAGCAGGTATTTTTTCTAGAACCTGAATAGAAATTTTGTCTGAGATCTGATTTATTATGGGTTTTTACCCATTAAATGTTCAATACATTCTGGAAATGCAGATGCTTTTCACAGAAATGGCTTTAGACAATTACCATTAACAAATGAAAACTCCCTTTGCTAAAAGGCTCTAATTAGAATTAACCTTCTCTTTCCTCTTCCCCTGAAGTAGACCCTTTGTTGTTGATCCCTATGACATGAATTATACACCAGGCAAAATTTCCTCCACAAACTATTTGCTAACCTATCTGATTGGGATTATACACCAGTAAGCCTGTATGGTGACTGGGCAAAGAGCATACAGATCTACACTTAGTGTCTTTTTATTTATCTATTCTTTGGGGAAACCCAAGGAGAAAGTATGATGACCATTACAGATTAATTGTGCTGTTCATCCAGATTCCTTCAGCCAGCTATGTTCTTCAGGCATAAATTCAGTTTTTGTCTTGTGATCAAATGGGGATACTGAGGTGTAAGGGTAAACTGAGGAAGAAGATGCTTTACAGATCCAAAGGCTACATCCAAGTTTGTTTTCTTTTGCAGTAAGTTCTGATTTTAAGTAAGGAGGGACATACATGCTATGTACCCTAGCATGTCTTTCTAAAAATGCTAATTTTTAAGGTCCACGAGGTGCTTCACGGTTGTCAGCACCATAATCTCCTCTGTTTAACTTGTCATGTTTATGTACTGTTCCAATTTTCTCAGTATTGAGGGGTTTATTTCCATTATGTTGGACATGTCATCTAAATCTCAAGTCTGAAACCAATTTATGTTCCTCTGAGAGAGCACTGTCACAGGGAAAAAAACTATTCACAGTTTTTCTTCCTTTTCCTTGTAATACATTCATTTAATACTTATCACTTCCCAACTATCTTGTCAGGATCCTTTTTCAGCATCATTTTTTAGTGTTCTCTTCATTAACTTTTTAAAGCACTGCACAGGACTACATGTGACCAGCACATAATCTAAACATCATCCAATTCACATCAATACTGTTCCTCTCTCATTAGACTTCAGGACACAGCCGTTCTTTATGTTAATTGCTCAACTCCAAACTTTCAGGAATTCATAAAAAATTGACATTTCTTAATGTTTTTTTGCAAGCCAGGTCATCTTGATCAATTTATCACGCTTTATACCCTTCAGTGTTCTGTACTGCAATAATATCATGCTCATCGATCATTATTACTCTCTCATTTTTTTCTTTCAGGCTCCTGTGGTCTTATGCTAAACCTTCTGAACTTCATGTCATTTTAACCAGTATAATTTAGATCACTAAAATTATCAGCAAAGCTTTTACTAATTCAGTTTTGTTCTTCTTGATAAGTAAGTTGTATACTGAGTTACATCCTGAGTGGGAATGTGAAAGCAAAGACATTTATCTCTACTAGGAACATGTCAGTGTGGACAGTATCAAATCTTCAGCAGCTCAAAGCAAAGTGACTTACCTGGAGGTTCAACCGGGGAACTGCAAATTTAGAACTTCGCTGTTCTTTTCACGGTTTTGATACCCTTTGTATATGGCCTTACACTAACACTCCTTGCCAAATATTCTGCTTTTCAACACTAAATATTGTATTTTCACATCTAAACCATATAAACCCTGGCTCTTGTGGTAAACCTTGTGGCTCTTTTGTTTCTCCAGTTAGTCCTCTCTTTCACAGTCTCCAACTGTTTGTCAATCTTTTTGTTCTACCTGAATCCCTATAGTCAGGAATAAACTCATCTGTCAAGCTGGTGTGAAGGAGCAGGAAATTGGAAATTAATTATTACTTTGAATAACATCTGGATCCGAAGCATGAAATAATCATGCTATTGCTTATCCCAGCTTTCACCACTGTGGCCAAGTGACATGATTACCTTTTTATTATGTTGCCATTGAGTGTATGTCATTCCGCCATGTGGTATGAAAATGAGCCAATTATGGTTAACACACCTGAGTTCCTGACATTCCCCAATGCATCCCACAGATTTCAAAGGCAAATCAATAAAATTTAGAACCATGCAGGCAGCTTGATTCATATTAAACACAAAATACTGAAGTTATTATGGTGTAATTTAATAATGACAAGCAGTCAGAGGAAGCCAGGAGGTTCTCTAAGTCTCTGTAATTTAACTTACTTCATGATGAGCTTTTGTCCAGTGCTCCCAGATCTCGGAGGAATCAGGAGGAGGGAGACTCTATGCTCATTAGCAACATCCAGGGCCATCTGAGATGCACTGGTGTACCACAAAATTTTCAGTGGAATGGCAGAGTCAAGATGACAGCTGAAGCTCTGACGTCTTCCACAGATTCTATGTTGTATCTGCCAACCTAGGACAGATTTATGAATAACATTAGGTATGGCACCCTGCATACTAGACCTGTGTTTCTGCATCTGTTTTAAGTTCCTAATTCACAGACTATGACATGAAAATGTACTTGTCTGAATATCAATATCTAAATTTGGCATAGGTGTCTGTGTGTCTATTATAACTGATGGGGAATTTAATAAACTGCTGACATACAGGCATCCTATTCTAGTGAGATGCCCTTGGAAATTCCACATCTCTTCCCACCAAAGGTCCTTTGTCACAGCTGGCCACACCAGGAGGATACACATGAAAGCAAAAGAATGTATTTATTATTGAATGCTTTTCCCCCACACTTGCTGAAGACATTTTGCGAATGTGTTTTCATGAAGAGGACTTTAGGACACTGTATTAAAACAACTTACGAGCCACCTACATTTTAACAGAAAATATTTGGAACATGCCTTGATATTCATCATCATGACATACCATAATGTAATGTGAGATTTCTTTATTGGGCTTAGAAAGTGTTAAAGCTTAAATGGGAGCAGAATCTAAACACATGAAAGAGCAGAGAGAGTGATATAGTTAGGCAGAGTTTCTGACTGTCAGAGAGCTCCCAACATAGGATGCTGTATCCCTGAAAAGTTTTGAAGCTTAAATTAGCTTTCAGTAAAGCCAGGCTGAGTTGTCAGACATGTTCTTAGCAAGCATACAAAGTCTTTGTGGGTATGGCAGCACTTGCAGGCCCTTCTAGAAGCAACAGCCACAAGCTGTCAGGGTTCTGAAGTCTCAATTTATAGTCCAAATTATGTTGCTGGTTCTGTGTGTATGACACATAGCAGGCTTTTCACCTTGCTGTGTCTGCTCTGCTCTGGGGGAGTTGCATTCAACAATATGTTTTTGCCCAAGACAAGGCATCACTTTCATTACCAGCTCTCACAGCATTAGAGCAGTACAGTCAAGAGTGTAATTGCTAGTCTGGAGAAGTGAACCTGTGACACTGCTTTTAGCAGCAGTCATTGGACAACACACATGAGCAAAACTGGAGATTCCTTAGGGAAAATTTCCCTTCAGCCAAAAAAAAAGGTTCTTTTTCATGTCTGTACAAAAATATACCCTTGACCTTTTCAAAATGTTTATAGAATCAACAACCTGTGAGCAAACTTCTGAGATTTCTTGCTCATCATGTATGAGTGCCTATGCATGTAAACTTTTGCTAATTGGGTTAGTATTTAAATAAAAATACAGATTTTTAGACTTCAGTGAGGAAAATAACAGTTCATCCAATACTGCCTGCAGCTGCAAATCAAAAACTAGGATATGAACCTAAGGATTTGAACTTTTAGTAGAAAGTTCTGTCATAAAAAGCAAGAGGCAAGGCTCTTCCTCGATTCCATAAGATATCTTTTTCTACTCCAGGTCAAGTTGTCCCAGTAAAATCTGTTCTGCAGCAGCATTTTCTCTATTCCAAGACATGACTGTCCTTCAGATAGTATGGTTTGCTATCAGCAAGGAAATAAATCTGGAACAGTGAAGGTAATAGGTGTCTGAAAAGAGAAGACAGTTTGTGAAAAATGAGACATTCTATAGGTGTTTAGTATCTAAGTTTGTCCTTGGAAAATAATTTATTCTTGTTGACCACATACAAAGCTTGTTCCGAAAATGTGTTTTCCACAAGTTGAGATTTTTATTATTTTTTCAATCTCTAACATATTTAACCTGACATTTCAAAAATTGTCGCTAACTGTTGCATTTGCCTCCACACTATTTTAGCTATGATTCAGGAATTCTCTGCCTCACATCCATATTAATTAGAAGGACATGGTACTTGTTGATTTTTTTCCTGGTTTCATAAATTATTTTAAATCTCTGACTGATAAGCAATTCACAGAGCTGTAGCAGCCAAGGAAAATAAATACCTGTATGTCCATTAGAATGCAAATTAACTCATTACTATGCCAGATTCTAACCTTTTCTGATGGCTGTATTCTTGCTAACAAAGGCTCTTTGCTATTCATGAAAGTGAAATTTAATAGTAGCTTGAGATTCTCTGTTGTATTTTAGATTACATTCTGATAGACTCAGGTGACCGGTGAGGGTACCAGTTGAACGGCAAATACTTCTAGCATTCATGACTTTGAATAGCCATCCTTTTTCTAATTATCTGTGAAGATCTGAATATTGTTGAAAATGTGTTGCTTAAGCAGGCTAGGTCAGTGAAACTTCATGAACTGCGTAAAAAGTGCTCCTATGTTTGAAAAGCTGCATATTGATACTACCTGATCTCACAGTCATTAAGGCTTTTGTATCAGTTCTATAAACACAGAAAATTAGAATCATCGAATCATAAAAAGGTTTAGGTTGGAAAATACCTTAAGATCACGAAGTCCAATCATTAACCCAGCACTGCAAAGTCCGTCACTAAACCATGCCCTAAAGTACCACATCTACACATCTTTTAAAAACTTCCAGGGATAGTGACTCAACCAACTCCCTGGGCAGTACGTTCCAGTGCTTGGCAATCCTTTAGGTGGACAATTTTTTTCCAAATATACAATCCAAACCTCCTCTGTACAACTTTAGGCCATTTTCTCTTGTCCTATCTTTTGTTACTTGGGAAAAGAGACCAGCTCCCACCTCACCACAACCTCCTACCTGAAATGTGTAGAGCAGTAATGCCCCCCCTGGGCCTCCCTTTCTCAGGTTAAACACCCCCAGCTCTCTCAGCTGCTCCTCATCGGACTTGTACTCCAGACACTTCACTGGCCCTTTGCAGGCCCTTCTCTGGACCCATTCCAGCACGTCAGTGTCTTTCTTGTTCTAAGGGGCCCAGAATTGATTCAAGGTGTGGCCTCACCATTGCTGAGCACAGAGGAATGATCACTGCCCTGGTCCTGCTGGCCACACTATTGCTGATACAAGCCCAGATATTAGCTGTTGTGAGACTTCTCCCAGCTGCTTATAGAGTATTTCACCTGCCTCGTCATCCTGGTTGGGTGGTCTACAAAAGACTCCCACCCTGTTATCTGTCTTGTTGGCCTTTCCCCTAATTCTTACCAGAAACACTCAACCCTGTCATCACATCACTAAGTTCCAGACAGTCAAGACAGCCCCTAACATACAGAGCTGCCCCACCGCCTCTCCTTCCTTGCCTGTCTCTTCTGAAGAGCTCGTAGTCATCCATTGCAGCATTCCAGTCATGTGAGTCAGCCCACCACATTTCTGTGATGGCAACTATATCATAGCTTTCCTACGGTACCATGGCTTCCAGCTCTTCCTGTTTGTTGCCTGTGCTGTGTGCAGTGGTGTAGACACATTTCAGCTGGCCTATTGATCCTGCTACCTTTTTGGGGGGAGAAGGCCTAATTCATGTGTGACCATTGTCAGCTGCTTTCATGGTTTCTAGCACATCAGTAACCCTCATGTCTCTGCTGCTGCATGGATCTTCATCCCCTGCCTCCACTGAGACAGCAGACCAGAGGACCTCACTAGCACACTGTCCCTGAAACAGTGACATGCAGCCCCCAGGCTTACCTCTAGCAAGCCTGGTTTTATCCCTTACCCCTTTCAAATCCAGTTTAAGTCTCTTTCAATGAGTCCTGCTAACTCCTGTGCATAGATTCCCCACTATGAGACAGCTGTACCCTGTCTGTTCCCTGAAGTCCTAGTGTTCTCTAAACCATCCCATGATCAAAAAAATAAAACCCACATTTGTGCTGGTGGCACCAGGGTCAGAGCCAAGGATTGATCTGCTGGGTCTTCCTGTTGCTTCCATCATCATTTCCTGCAGCTGTAAAAATAGAGGAGAACACTACCTGTGCTTCTGATCCCTTAACCAGTCATCCCAAGGCCCTGAAGTCTCTCTTGATTTCCCTCTAACCTCTTGTTGCAACTTCATCACTGCCTACCTGAGAAATTAATAATAAATAATAATCTGAGGGATGTGTCGGAAGTTTTCATATCTTTAACCAAGGCCTCAGGGAGGCAAGAGGCTTCCATGAGAAGTGGGTCTGGGCTGCATTTTGGGCCTTCTGTTCTCTTCAGAAGGGAGTTTCCTGTGACAGTGACCCATTTTTTCTAGTTTTGGAAAGCAGCTTTGGCACAGGGAGTAGGCCAACGTGACCTCAGCATCACACTGATGAACCACCATCCTTGTTATGTTTGGTTCCACTTGCAAAGCCTCACACCTGCTATGCCTGGACACCCAGGAAGTGAGGCAGTCCCAGAGGAAACATGCATTGGACAGGCACGTCACCACTGCCACCAATCCCTTAAGTGACTATATTCAGCCAGGAGGAAAGGGTAACAAATTCTCTCTATCATGTCTCTTGTCTATCTGGGGAGCCTGTCCCAGGCAAGACAGGGTGTGAAGGTTAGAGCACTATGCTAGTAACACCAAGATCATGGGCTCAATCCCTGGATGGGCCATTCACTTAAGGGCTGGACTCGATGTGGGCCCGTTCCAACTCAGAATATTCTGTGATTCCAGTAGTCTGATGCTCTTACACTCCCCCTGATACTCCTCAGCCTACTCACCTCCTCCCAGAGCTGTCACTGAGCACAGGAGCTCCTCACTGTGCCAGCGGTCCTGGCACAAGGGCAGTGCACGGCCTAGCACTGGTGGCAGAGTGTTCCCACCAGAGCTCCATCTGGGCAGCTGTGTCCCTCATGGTGGGTGCAGAGGTAGAGAGGCTGTGTCTTCCTGCCTGTAGTTGGCAGGGTTTCAGCACCGTTCCTGTGTGCCCTTCTGTGCCAGCTGCCACCAGACTGTCACATCATGCCCTGTGTGCCCACCATGCTGGAGCTGCTCCTGGCCATTAGAGATCCCTAAGGGCTTCTTTTATCCTTTAGAGGAAGGCTTGACCTGCTGCTCCTGGTCCTGTCAGCCTCTGTGGCATGAGCTGCAGGCTGCTGTTGGCCCTCCTCTGAGCTTCCCAAGTTCAGGAAGCTCCCCCATGCACCTCACTGGAGCACTCCACAGCCAATCATGTCAGCACCAGAGCCACTGGCCTCAGCAACTTCAGTAGGATGAGATCAAGTATATTTTCCCAAGGTGCTCTACCTCTACATCATTTCTGATAAGCTTCTCTGTCTCATGCTTAATGCTACATGTCAAGAAGTCTGAAACTCTGAAGAGCTGAAATATAGACTTGGACTCATGATGCCCCTCCAAGTCACCTGGAGTGGGGATAAGCCAGACAGGGTGGTACTCCAATGGGGTCTAAAGATCTAGCTGACTTTCCTTTGAGCTGTCCCTGCTTTTTGCCTAGTACCGTCATAGAGTGATTGTCTGTAGGCAGGAATGTATTCATTCTTTGGGATTACTTTTCATAGGTGTAGTAGGCCAAAGAATGAAAAACAGTGATGATTTAAACTGGAGCACTACTTCTGTTGCTGTTTCACTTGGGTTGAAATCCAGAGCAATTGAGTAGTGGACCATAAAGCAAAACGCCAGCACAAGCAACTACTGAGAATCAGTTTGTACCACTGGGAGTCTTTTTTTCAGGAAAAACTGGGTTTAGTAATATCTGAACATATGTATATAGCCATAAAGAAAACAGACCTATTTCAGAGTTTTATTAATGTGAACCTGTATTTGATACAACTGATGACTGTAATTAGCCTTCATCTCAGTGCAACACAGTGCTGTATCAGTTACTTGCCATGCTGCTTGTGTGTAACCTTCTGCAAGGAAAAAGCACTGGCTCTAAACATATGGAATGTTGTGGCCTGATCAAAGGTAGTGGGTCATTCATCTCACTCTGATGTGGGATGTGTTGATTTTTGACCCATTGCATCAGGTGCCATCCCAGCTAAAGACCAAAGGGATCCTCCACAGCATGGCACCATCACTCTGAAGGACAGCTGACAGCAGGACTAGCTAACTATGCTTGAAGAGCTAGAGCTCCCAGTCTTCTTACACCTACTCTTTATTTCAAGGTAAATCAACTTTTGTTGTTGCTAGAGTAAGAGCTCAGTATTTAGACCTGTTTCAAAAAGATGGACCTTTGAAAAAGTACTATGTAATAATGACTGATTTTTTAGAAATGGAACTACTAATGGTCATTCCCTATACATCATCTGATACCTTAAATATGACATGATCAACTGAAACCTTTTATCACCTGCTTGTTTTCATGAGTATTATTTCCATTTATTTTCATTCATTGTCTCCTTTTAGATTTTGTTTACTACAGTATATACATTAATTGAACGTACTACTTCTCATTGATCATGTTTCTTTTCCTTTAAAGGGGAAAATATTTGAAGAGTAATTGAATTAATGTTATTTATTTGTTCTGTGTACACACAAAAAATTACCTCTCCCACAAGTATTTTTGGAATTTTAGCTGTAGGATATTTTAAATCTTAATGAGTCAGCTCAATGCTAGCATTAGTTCTGTCCACCTAATCTGACCTCACCTAACATAGCTCAACAAAAGGTGAACATACAGAGGGAGAGACCAGATGTAATGTGAGTGGTAAGAAACAGTTCCCTGCACCCTGCTAATGGTGAACACCTGAGTCTGAACTCTCAGTGTTCTCCCCGGTCACATCCATTTGAAGTTAATGAGTATTTGATACCTTTGGAAATCAGGCCCACGTAGACAACTGATAGACATCTCAGGGATTCCAGTAAGAGAAAGAAAACACAGAAAAAAATCTACTGCTACGGTAAATTTATACAGTAACTTTTCTAGAAAGGAAAACTTTTGCTGAAGTGTTGTCACATGGATGTTGATAAGATGCCCATGGAGTCAGTTAATGCTCTGGGAGTGCTCGTCAGCCATCTGTTCAGTGACTTCCAAGCATCTAGGAAGGAGAAAGGTCTGTTCAGTGCTTAAGACAGCTTTGCTCAGGAAGCCATATGCAACAAGGATATTAAAGCACAAAAAAAACCCCCAAGAAGCCCAGTGAAAGCCAGTGGGCTTTCACCCATTAAAAGTGAAAGTGTGACAAGTGATGTGCAGGGATGTTGACTTGCCCTGAACATTGCTTAGATTAAAAGGCTTTGCGTTTGATGCTGTTGAGTTCCTTCCTGCAGCACACGCCGTCACTGCAGAAATCAAACTGTTCCCAGGCTTCAGTTTAATTATCCATACACATCTGCCACAGAGGTGAACATCATTAAAAGCCCTGTGACTTAGCAATAGCTGTGTTAGTTACTTACGATTCTACCAGGTGTGAAGAACTTTTCCAGCAAAAAATGCAAAATAGTGAGAATAATGAAGATGAAAATGTAGTGAAAATCATCCCCATGGGAGCAGAATAATAACCAAGGGCTGGTTTTATATTACTGACGTTCTGGAATTTGCCAAATTCTTTATTTTTACTAAAAAAAAAAAAAAAGGAAACAAATCAGAACTCTGTCTTGCAAATGCTCTAAGTCCTGCCTGATAAGCTGCTTTTAGAAAAGTAAACTTTTCAACAATAAATCCTTGCTGAAGTGTAAGGCACATGATATCTGTAAGAATATTTTACAACAAAAGCATACTTAAATTTGGATAGAAGAAGGAGTAGATACAATGAGTGTGATGCGATTTGTGTTTTGTTACAGGATATCTTCATCAAAAAGGAGAAGTACAATAAACTGAAGCTGGAATGTGCCTTGATCTAAAAAAAAAAAAAAAAAAAAAAGGAAAAAAATGTTTTTTCTTCCTAATATATTTGAATCCAAAATCTGTTTTCAGTTCACAGTGGTTTTTTTAGTAAAATTACTACATAGAAACCATCCCATCACAGCTCTGATTTCCAGGGAAGCTCATTTTGGAAGGTGGTAAATACAACTTACAAAGCAATGTCAATATAGATTTTTGTAACACTGCTTTAATAGAAAAGGTCTGTCTGATTTTTAGAAAACAAATGTTTATTACTGTACCTCAGCTTATTTATTTGAAATTAAACGATTAAAATGTCCATATGTGTTGGTCACCAATTGCTGTACCTTATTACAGTTTAAATAGCCAACCTTGAATAAGAAATCATTATATTCTCAAAACTAATTTTGCAGAATCATATGAGGTTGTGTATTCTTATTGTTGCATGCTTACATGTTACCACAGTATTTTCCTACTAGCACCTGGCTGAATGGTGGTGGTTGCTCTTTAAGACAAGCCAGTAACCCCACTCTCCTTTCCAAAGCTGATGCAGACCTGTACTGGGTGTCTTTACAAGGAATGTTGATAAAAAATGTACAGGAGACTTCAAAAAATGACTACAGCTTACGTGGTGAGGTTACTGTGAGAAAGGATGGCTGTCAGGCACATGGGTGAGCCAGAAGCCACTCATGGTAAGAACAGGCTCCATGAACTATTTCTAGGTGTATCTAAGTTGACTTTTATTATTTCAAATTTTAAATGTGGATGTGGATGTGGAGGTGAGGGGTGTTTATATGTAGATATATATAATATTTTCAGCTATTTGTCACACTTGGACACAAAAAGAACTACGCAGACTCAGCTCCGTCAGGACAGGACGCCAGGGCCAAAAAGCCCAAGCTTGTTTATTTTAGTCATTTATATATGTTCTTAGAAACCACCGTGGATTGGAGGATGGGGTTACCACCCCTCAATCACACTGGTCAAAGGAAAAGCCCATCAAACTTCTCCGCCTTAGGAGAAAGAATGAAAACAATAAGGAATAGCAAAATATGGCTATGTTTACAGAAAGTGCATGAGAATTCTATTACAGGAATGAAAAACATCGAAGGACTGCAAAACTCAGGGCAACAGCTATTCAAGTTTTTATGAAGACATCACAAGTTGGACAGCAGGGGATTGGGAGTTTGGGGGGCGTGAAGCAGAAATGTGGAAGTGGAATGAGGTTGTAGGAGCTTATCCAGTATATGTTTCTAGTTAGATGTGAGTTGATCAGAAGGTTAAGCAGTACTAATACTGTATTAGTACTCGAAAGATGTTGAAAGCTGCATTCTTTGGAGAACAAATTTCAGCCCTGTTGATGAGTCAGTACCTGTATATGAGCTGATGCCAATCTGCTGGCAGCTGTCATTCATGTGGGGTCCCGCTGTCCCTGATGGGGAATGCTCACATGGCATGTAAGGAGCACCAGACAGTCAAGGGAAAATGTGGTGTGAAGTGAGGTCAAACTAAATGAAAGTCCTCTTCTTCTCATTGCCCGCTGTAGGTGTGGCTGCAGACGGCCAACACTGTTGAGTGGGCACTGAATACACATTATTCAGGTATATTCTTCAGGTGGGATTTTAAACCTCACTTTTCTATATGTAGAGGATTTTTTCCTGTACTCATGCAGAGTACTATTTAAAAGGGAAAGTTAGAAGGGAGGATGCAGCATACCCAAGAAAGTGCATTTTGCTTTTGTGCCTCTTCATGTGAAGTTTCTTTTACATTTGCAGCATGCTAAATATGCAATATTCTCTTAAATTCTTGAATTTTCAGCATTTGTTGCATGTGTTTAAATAGCAGTGATAATTCTCAATGTTTGGTACACAACAATTATCCATAATCAGTCTCATATGGAATAACTGATAATGCCATATATTCTGTAAAAGTCAGTTTTGTTTAGATTGGGAAAAGGATGTTTAGTTCAGATGTGAGTGCAGATCTTATGTGAGACAACATTAAAATTGTCAAGTTATACATTGAAGATGTAATGTAAATTTTGCTTTATGGAACTAGACTTTCACCCCTCTAGCCTAGCACCTAGTCTTTGACAGAGGTGAGAGATTATCTCATCTTACATGAGATCAAGGTGTAACAGATGAAATTAAATCAGAAGAATGGATTTTACTATTAGTCCCAAGGTTTGTTACCTTTAGAAATTTTTGCTTATATAGCATCCTTTTGTACACATATGGGTCTCCAATTTTTTTTTTTTTTAATTTTCCTTTGGATCTTTTGCTTCTCTGGCATCCTATATCTGTTATTTTTCTTAACATAATTTCATGCTGTGTGAATAAATATTGCCTTTTATTTGTTTTGAGTGTAGATGTTGTCATTTGTATGTTGCAGTCTGTGCCCATAACCTCCAAGTTAAATATAAGTTTATATTCTCCTTGTTTGAGCAAATAATTGGATTTTTTTAATTGAGGGCTTTTAAAAAAAATATCTTGACTTGATGTATATGTCATTGTTTATTACATTTATAAATACTTATTATATTTTTAATTGATAGTAAAATTTTTATGATAACTCCAGCATAACTTATTTTTAGGTGGAAACAGTAGATAAATAGGAAAAAAAAAAGATCTTTCAGTTTAATCAGGAGTCATTTTTGATGACAATAAATTGTGGGAGGTGCACCAGTAACAATGGGTAAGGAGAGTTAGCCTCTACCAACATTTTATGAACAACGAATCAGGGTAGTAAGTTGATTTGAGCAAGTTTCAAGTCTTATCTTTAGCTCTGAGAGGAAAAGTACTTTTTAGCTTTCACTCTTATTAGCAGTACAGAAACATAGGAGGTAATAAAAAGGTAGCCATCTGCCATCCAATAAGTTATTAAATAAGTTTCCGCTACAGAATCTTTAATACTGAAAGTAATGTACAAGCCAGATCTATCAAGGATGCCTGTTATCTCAGCTTGAGTTTGCAGATGGAAAGAAATCTGTCTACTTGTTAATAAAGCAGTTTTTATCCAGGCACTGTAGAGTCAGTAAACATAAACCTTTTCAGCATTACTTTTTCAATATACTTTCCTTTTTTTAAAAAAAAAAGCACCATCAGCTTACACATCAGCATTACTGAACAGCCAGTGTTTTGCTACAAGTGGCTCAAGTGCTTTTACACTGCAAGATATTTCAGTCGAAATTGATTAGGTATTAGGGCAGAAAAGATTACCTCATTATCACAGAATTCTACAAACCTTAAATGTATGTGCAAATATAATTCCTGTTGTGATTTGTCTGTAGAAAGATACTATCCTAATGCTCTCATAATTTTAATTTTCTTTTTAGACTCACTTTAGAAAAAGAAATTATTAAGTCAGTACTACCCTTTCAGCTGAATTAATTTTTTGAATGAAAGAGGAGCCTTCCTATTAGATATCTCAGTTTAAGGCCCATTTCTGTTTCTGACAAAACAAATGAATTCTTTGGTTTTAGCTTTTAATCTTACCTAGGTCCACAGACTTTTTTTTACCTACTATTAAACAGAGAATGAGTTTTTAAATGAAAGCTGTGTTGAAAGCCGGTATTTTAAAAAACGTGACCCAATACCCTTTATAATGCTTCTTTTTATTTAATACTTCATAAAGGTTTTTAACATGGTACTGCATAAGATAGGAACAGTGTTTACAATGAGTGTTGCAAATTATTTCCTTTTATGAAAAAGACATATCCAGAGTTTTAAACATTTGTAAGCTATAATAGTTGAAATTTAAGAAAGTCACCGAAGCAAGTTATCAGTCAGTCAATAACCAAGGAAAAGGAGATAACTACTTGTGTAAAAGAGGTAGTCATGTATGACTTCTTGCTAACTATGACCAAAAACCAGGACAGTATCAAAATAAGCAATCCTCTCAAGACTTGACCACCTTATCTAGACTGATGAAACAGTTATTTTTCTTCAGGTTTTTCTTCTAAAAAAATCTCTTGTATTATTAGGTTTTGTTGATGGGATGTTCTGAATGCTTCTTCCTAAAGGTGCGACTGCATTTGACACATCAATACCAGGTCATTTGGTGTCTTATCCAATGTCCACCAAGACATTTGGAAGTCCTTTTGATTAGTTCTTTTAATTTCAACCTAATCCCATGCTGTTTGTAAAGTATGGCAATGATCTGAATAGCTCCACTTGCAAATATATATATATATATATGTATATGTATACATATATATATATATTTCTATCTATTTTTTCTTAGAAATTATCCCTTGTGTTTTGTGTTTTCACCCCTTGTGTGTAGAGAATTTTCATATCTATCAATATTACCTGCAGACCTGAATGAGAACGGGAGCCTAGACACCACTTAGCCACTCTTTATGCATCAGAAAAAGCTGCTAACATTATTTTTTATTTATTTCAGGTTTCTTTTCTCCATGGAAAACTCCAAAGCCTGTAAGTTCCCTTTCAAAATTGTACACATTGAGTTCATAAGATGCCTATCATGCAAAGCAAGTTCCTGTAGACTTTCATGTACCCATCCTTTTCCCAGCTCATGAGACACCTCTCAGCAGTGCCCCAGCACCAGGGGTGGCCTCCCTGATAAGCTCTGAAGGTCTGTTGACTTGGAGTCTGCCAGAAGGGGTCTGGAAAAAGGAAAACCATAATGTTAAGATGGGTGGCAAGAACCAGAAATGTGGTGGCTTAAAAATAAGAGGTCTGGAGGAGAAGGCAGCAGAAGTGAGGCCAGTCTAGTCTTCTAGTTGGCAAATTCTTTGAAATGAACAACATTCACTTTTCCTGGTTTAAAAGTGGCTGGAGTTTAGCATCCTCAAAGGGATTGTTATTCTTTCTTGCATTAGGGGATCTAGAGCTGCAAATAGTCACACTTCAAATAACAGCTTGGGCTAGATAACTGGCTGAAGTGCCTTCTAATCAACTTTTCTGCCTTTCTGTGATTGTAAAACCCAAGGTGTAAAGGCTTTTCCTACTGTAAGACTGTAAGCAATGACTGTATTTATTCTGTTGGCACCACATTATATAATTTTTTGAATTTGTGACAGCATTCACAGTATAAAAAGAAATCACAGGCTACTATTTTTGGTTGTCTGGTTTTTTTTATTGTTGTGGGGGTTTTGTTTTGGTTTGGTTTTGGTTTTTTTTAATTTGGCTTTTTTATTGAGATTTGACAGACCTTAGAGCAATTCCTCATTCTCAACAAGGGTGTGTAGAGGAAAATAGATCCTGACGACTCCTAAGAGCAATAGGAATAACAATAGCAGTACCTTTTAAAGAGCTTAGAGCCTTCTTACTGGGGAGCAGGCAGAGGAAGTACATTGAATCTGAATAACTTTACATACTCTCATATTGGATCTCATGCTTAAAGTATACCAAAACAATTTTTGTATCCTGTCAAGTACAAATAGCACTTAATAATCAGCTGATGCAACTTCATCAGACTGCTTCAGCTTGTGGTGGTTTTGGTGTAAAAGGACAGAATCTGTATACAATACATTGGAATAAGTGTTGCATAAGTTGCTTTATTCCTCGATGGAGCAGGACATTTGTGAAAATAAATCAGGTTATTAAGGGCTAGCTTGATCTCACCAGATTAAGGCTCCTGAATTGCTGGGGTGTTCAACCTTTAATCTCAGATAAAAAGTGATGACATAGATCGCTTGGATCTTACTTGTTAAAGATACTCATTTGAAGACCTCCTCCTGTCCATACTTAGCCTCTTCATGTACACATCAAATATATAAGTATCAGTTTATTGTTGACGATTTTATGCAGCATTCTGTTATATAAACACTATGGTAGTTCATGCTCAAGTAGCACTTGCCAATAATCGGAATCTAGAAAGACAACCTGAGTGATGCAGTTTTTCGTGTAATGGTGTGAGGGAACCAGGGCTCACAGAATAATATAACACCATTGTGTGCAGATACTGTACCTGCAGGCAGGCTTACTGCTCACAGCAGATTTTGGGGTAATCTCAGCAAGAGATTTCACAAATGATTAACCAAGATAAGGTAGTGTGGATTCCTCTGTCTGTCACCACTTTTAACTAGAGAAATAGTCAGACATAAATTTCTTGTGTCCAAGGCCTGAAGATAAGATTGGAACCAAGTGCCTGCAGCACTGTCTGCAGACAGTCTGAAGCAGTGAGGCCTGCACAGGAGGAAAACAAAGTAACCTGGGGTAACAGATATTTCCTGTGGTTCCCATGTATATAGTGCATATATTATATATGTATATCATATATAATATTAGTGCAAAATGACCATGAGCAATGTCACCAAACCACTGCCCCAATTTGGATTCGATACCCTGCACTCACTACTGTGCTTACTCACTTTCAAGAATGCCTTATTTTCTGAAGCAGCATCATGATAACTCACATTACTGAACACTAGGTGACTGTTTAATTAGTTGATATGGGTTTGGGAGATGTAATTCCCCTTCTGTTATCTACTTATTTAGCTGGTTGAACTTCACACTTGAAGATTTAGAGCTAACCAGCAAGCAAGAATTAGACATACGGGACCCAGTAGGGTTTTGCCAATTGATCTCCAGTTTCCTGTCCTTTCACTAGGGTAAAGTTTGCTCATCAAAGATAATTATATTTTCCTTTCTTTTTTTAAATCTTTCTTTAAGTATTTTAATTTTGTCCAGTTTCGCATTTTGAAAGAGGTAAGTGATCTATTTCCCCAGCACTTTCCAAGAAATTAGGAATCTTTCACTTCTAGGCAGGCATTGCCCTGCATGTCTTTCATCTTCATGATGACACAATAGATAATTTGGTTTCACTGGCTTGTGTTCTTTTTGTAGATTCCTAAGGGAAGGTAAAGCCTAAACATATTTCTCCTGTAATTTCGTTGATCATAAGGAGCTTGAATTGAGCTCAGTTCTCCTTTCCTATGTAGATACAGGGATCATAATCAGGTGTGTTTCTAGAGACCTTTGAATTCACACTTCCTTAATGCAATTATGTACTGTATATGTGTTTATACTTACTTGAGGTAATTTCTTTCGGGCTGTCAGAAGTAGTACTGTGATATTCATGTGGCTTACCACAGAGGCTAATTTACCCAAAGGGTAATTATTTGCAGAGGACAAATTTGTCTTGGTGTAAGTGGTACCTGAAGGTACCCAAGGTACATTCCTGTACTTAAGATATTTCAGTGGCAACTCAGGTATTTCCACATGTCACTGTACTGCACAGAATGTACATACCTATAGTTTTGAATGAACCAGCTCTACTTACTGCTGAAATTCTGACAGAAGCCCAGCTTGAATTATAATACTACTTTGTAAAAGAATGAGGTCCTCGACAACTAAAAAAGGCCAATATCCATAATCTGTTTAAGTATGAGCCTAAGAAGGTCAGATCACCTGGGATATTCAGCAGGACAGTTATTCAGCATATTCACCAAGGAGGACACTAAAACATCTGTAGTTCACACATACTTGGTGTGAAAAAAGCCTGATGCAGTTAATCATCAGAACAGAGAGTAAAGCCTACCTGCTGACCCAAACACATTCTGAAAGCAAGGAACTAAAGGCAGATGATAATTACAGAATTTGCAGAGCAAGCTCGCTGTAAACCTGCAATCATTTTTGATAAAGCTCCACTGATACAACAATAGAAGTCAGTGGAATTTAATTACAGATCAGTTTGTTTCCAAGAGGCATTTTTTGTGTGATCACCATTGTTGGGTTACATGTGAGAACACACTGTTCTGGAGGCTTTAGCACCCTTGTCCTCAGGAGGGGTCCTTCCTTGGATAGGAATATCCAAGTATTCATTTCCTGGGATAAACATTTGTGTTTTGTTTAATTTAGCCTCTTCAAATAAATTTTCTAATGCAATTTGATTAATAGCCAACTTCTTCAAAAAAAAAAAAAAATAAAATGCAGATCCTCAAGCCTTCTTTTGCACAGCCTATCATATCTTCAAGCTTGATGTACATGTAATGCTGCTAAAGACAGTCTTGAAAAAAGCGTGAACTGAGGTGTCTTTCATGCATAGACAGCAAGCTGCTGTATACTTCTTTCCAGTAAATGATCTGGAAGATTTGAAAGCCTTATCCTGTGCTTGGAAACTTGGTTGTATAACGCAAATTTAGTGGGGGTTTTTTTAACACTAGATACTTGAATACGTGCTGTAATAATTTTCTCTTTGGTTTTGATTTTCTTTTGGTTTTGGTTTTGGTTTTTTGAATCTTCAGTTGAAGCTGTAAATTCTGCTCCCAGTTACAGTTATCTGCTTACCCCTGGGCAGCTAGTTATCTTCATGCATCCTCAGAAGATACAGCACTAAGGTCATTCACTTGCTACACAGTCTGTCCCTTCTTTGTTAAGCACTAGCTTGTATTTTGATGAATTTGATAATTGTGTCTTCACAAACCCACAGATTCCACCTTTAGCAAATAATTTCCAGTAGCTCAGCACATTCTATGAGAGGCACTCCACATGCTTCAGAGGTAATGCTGGGCCTAATCTAACCTGCGATAAATCACATCTTGCCATGAGCAAAAAATTAATAAGTAAATTTAGCCAAGTCATTTTATAAATAGCACAACACACACCTTTCATTTCAAAAGGCAGCAAACCGATTTACTAATTTTACAAAACACATCTTCAACAGAAATCACTGTCTTTGTTCTCATTATGGAAGCCACAGTTTTTGCAAAATTTCATTTTTATTCTCTGTATGTTTTTATTCCAGATGATGGAAAGATGGGAGAATCAAGGCAGCCCTCAAACAAGTGTATCTGCTCCAGCTATGCCACAGAATATTCCCTATCCACCCGCTCTTCACAGGAGTTCATTTCCTGATTCAACAGAGGCCTTTGATCCACGAAAACCTGACCCATATGAGCTGTATGAGAAATCAAGAGCTATTTATGAAAGTAGGCGTAAGTGAAAGCTCTCTTGACCCTGCTGACCATTTAATATTTAAAATTTTGCTTATGAATTTGTCATTGTTGACATAGTTTTCTTTATCTTTTGGAATTTAAAGAAAGAAACTACATTTCTTTCCAGTAAATAGAGACCGTTGTAAATGATTCAAAAACTCTACACTTACATATTTTCCTAGATCTTGCCTAGATTCTCATGTTTGACTTTCATAGGTGTTTTTTTCTTACATTTTTGATCTCAGCGTGTTGACTATTAAATCCTTGATGAAGCACAGTATATGTGCCACCACATTTTACTGCACTTTTTTTTTTCATAGTTAACCAATAGGAAGATGTGAATTTATCAATGAAAAAGTTTCACCTACTTTCAATTCAAAGTGATGTTTATTAAAGAAATTTCAAATCTATTTGTTTTTATAAAAATGTCTTTGACAAGTTTTCACAATGTCCTTGGTAGTTAGAAAGTAATCCATAGCACAAAGTACTGTTTGAAGACCTATACAAAACAGTACTGAGCAACGAGATGCTCATCTTGATTTAATTTCTCATGGTTTTGGACATATATCACATATTTTCCACAACAAGAGTAAAAGGGCTTAGACTGATTTACTCCATTTGTAAAGAACATCTTAGCTAAAAATATTGTTCTAAATTGTCTGCAGCCTTTGCACTTATTAAGATCAATTCTTAAAAATAATTTACTTTTTTACTGAAAGCTTCTTCACCACTGCCATTACTTGCACATGCCACCTTTCAACTCATTTTATAAATTACTTGAGCCTGTAGACCAAAGTATGTTATGAATTATGCATAAAATATTGGAGCTGATCCAGACCAGCCCATTAATATTAGTTGGGCCCAGAGACCAAGAATGTTCAAATTTCTTCAGCATGCAAAGGGATAGTCTGAAGAAAATACACTATTGCCCCAAAGACTAGGTTGATACCATTCTTACTTGCCTTGGCCCTTATATATTAGTAACAGCATCAGCATCTCCTCTTTGGCTTTGGTATTCCCAGTCCCCACAAGAATGGATATGCTGGAGGAACAGCAGAGTTCGTTTTACATCAACTCCAAGTAAACCCTAATCTAGTCTCAGAGTTGCATTTCATATTCCTCAGCTCTTTGCCACTGCGGCCAGTGCCACCATCTTCTGCCACACTGATCCTATCAGTGGAACACTTTTCAGTATACACTGTTACCCTTAAACTCACTTTCCATAAACCAGACCTTCTTTTTTTTTTTTTTTTTGAGGGGGATAGTTGTTGAGGTTTTCTGTTTATTTAACAAGTGCCTGAAATTAAGATCCCAATTTTAAATCTATGTACTTAAATAAATTGCTGTCTTTTTTGAGGAACACCAGGTATCTTAGTCACCCTAAATATGGATTTGAGAACTTATTTAGACCCCTGTAAAAAGTATTTAATCTTCAATTATAAACTGTTAGGCATAGAAACTAAACTTTCCAGTGTATTTATGAACACTATGCACCCCATGTTGGCTGGTACTCTCAAGGCAATGTACAAAACGAGACTATAATTTTTGAAATTTTAAAACTCTTTGAAATATGGATCAGGATACTGTGTGGAGTAGGCCAAATAGGTTTGAAAGAAATCGGACTAGTTTTGAGCAAAGATTGGAAGTAGTTTTCAGACACCTCCCCTCTTTCACTTTCTCTTGGGCATTAAGGGCCAGACTAATAAATAAATAAAAAAACTTGCTTGAGCTGACATGTTATTCCCCGAAGTGATAGAATTTGGTAGACGATAAATTAAAAGGAAAATAATCCATTCCATAGTTAGCAAGGATTTTATCTAGTTCAGTACCTCTTTTGAAAAAACTCTTGGCTTTGTATAGAGCTCTAACGAACAGAGAACCCTTTGCAAATAATCATTTCCCATATCAATAGCTTTTAGAAGTGGTTTAACAAAAATCTGTACTTTCCACTCAACAGTCAGAACCGTCTTCTGTGGTTAAATTCACCAAGCCAAGAGTGCAGACTTCCTGCATTTAAACAAATATCTCAGTAAGACAATTAAGAAAACATTATAAATGCCATATATATATATATGAGATGCATATTTATATTATATCTTCTTTCATCCAGATCCCCAATATAGGCTTGATCCATGTGTGCCTTTCATAAAACTGTGGGAATATAGATCTCATGTCAACAACAAAGATTCACTTACATCCCAGAAGATTATATATGGCATTACAAGATGTATTACACCATTCAATAAAAGAATTAAGTGATTCATTATTATTCATTGATCCTTTCTTCAAGTTTTCTGAGCACTTCTTTGACCAACATGAACTCTTACTTAATCTGTTGTGTTAAGGAGTATATGCTTCGCCACAGGAAGAGCTTCTAACATGTAGGTTGGAGTTATGCTAAAGCCTGTGTTTAAATGGTATAATTGCATTTGAGTTCTGTCCAAGAGGCAACTGGAAGCTGTATGCAATACTTTTTTAGCCAGCTGCCTAGAAAAGCTAAGAATTAAAAAGCATGAAGCTGCTAGGTCCAAAACAAGAAAGTGAGAGATGAAAAACAAGACTGCAGTAACCTCGTCCTAGATTTCCTGCAGTGTCTCATCTTCCAGCTAATCCTGGAAACTTAAATTCCTTATCTTCTTACACTGCTATGCCTTCAATATTTTCTCTAGGATTTGACTCCACAGTTCCCAACCAGACCTTGTCTGCATTCATTCATATACCTTCTTTATAAATAGCTGCCTCCAAAGATCTCTATTCTCCCTGACATTTTTGTTTCATGAATGCCATAAGCCCACATTTTAGCAAATTCAGTTTGTCAAACCTTTGACTGCTTTTGTTCTCCACATAGTGCTACTGTTTGCTGAAGAAGGAAAAAACGGAAGGAAATCCATTACTGAGTCAAGTAATTGTCATCTAATTTGAGTGTAGAGGAGGGAGAGTTTCAAGACAACACGGTTTCCTACCATATGGCAGTGTCAGGTTGGTTATCTTTGAGAAGGACATACCCTAAAAGTGCACAGGAAAAGTTCAGCTACATGGGTTTTTTAAGTACTTCTTATCTCAAAGCAACTTCGTCTTATCTCCTGGCAAGACCTTCTTTTCATCTTTGTCTTCTAAAAATAGGGCAAAGAAGCGAACAATCATGACCTGGAAAATTCAAAGAGAAAGAAATAGTGCAAGGTTTTTGTTTCTCTCACAGTGAGACTCTGTTACTAAACAGTTCATTTTTTTACTTCTATAGCTCTGAATTTCTACAGAGCCTTTTATCATAGGGTTTCCCCACAGTCAGCACTCACCAGGACTTCATAAAAGCCTCCTGCTTCCCAATAAGGGAGAGAGTGAAGCAAGTTATGCATCACAGTGTAGCTCTGTGAGGAGCACAAGCAACATGACTCAAAGCAGAGCAAGAACTAGACCAACGTGTTGCCTCTAGCTCATCCCTACCTAATGATAGCAAGAAAGGGGCTTCAAGCAGGAAGTCTCAATGAAAAGTATGATTTTCATTCTACAGGAATGTTTTTCCACCTAAGGAACATGAGGAATCTGCAAGACCCTGTGTGATGGGAAGATTTCAGTTTGTAATGATCACATATGAATCACAAAGCACTACTGCTTCTGCATGGGAAATAGCTTCAGAGAGACAAGCAAAGGATGCATTAGTACAAAACCAGAGTGCTACTCTATCTTTTAAGTCATAGCACCTTCAAAAATTGTTTGTCATGAGTTAGCTGTGACTTGTAAGCTCTTCCTTCTTAGATGTCAACAGCCTCTGCTATCACCTATCACCTGTGCTCAAAGCTCCAAGGAGCCAAAAAAGGAGCATGAGGGCTTTCCAAAGACTGAGGAGGATTACCACATCATCTAAAACAACTGCTTAAAAGCAAAAAAAAAGGAAATTGGTTTATGCTTGCTTTCTTTCCTTTCTGTGTCTCTCTGCCTTTTTTTTTTT